>JAEAOA010002333.1:702500-903280 GCA_016746295.1 Potamilus streckersoni | reverse complement strand
CTCGATCGGTCAAAGGTGTATTTTATCGACAAAAAAATCCTCTGAACAAACCAGAAATGAAAGATTTGTTTGAGTCCCATCGCTGTGTGAGCGGTAAAGTAAAATTTAGTATCTATAGTCGTGATAGTGAAGTATTTTTAATATCAACAGTTGAAACATTAATCATTGGTAATGAGATATAAAATAATATCATTTTCATTCTAATGCTAGTTTAATTTCCGCCTTTTTAACTGAAACGTTCTAATACACAGTTTAATTTTCATCCTGTTATCTGATAAAAAAAATTGTGGTAAAACCTATTTGCCGTCTTTAGAATAATCATATTCCACACATACGCTGTTCTAACAAATTCGTCACTTCTGTTGACAGAGCTTATCGCATTCCAACACCTGTTGTTTTGTCTGGTTACAAAATATCTGTCTACATAGTAGTAGTATAGGGAAATGAGGGTTTAGCGGGGGTGGGGGAGGAGGTGTGGGGGGTGGTGGGGGTGGGCCAAAACCCTCATTTTCCTATACTACTGGTGTGTGCTTTGAGTGTGTGGGATGGTGGTGGTGTGTGTGTTTGTGGGGGGTAGGGGGTTGTGGTGGTGGTGGGGTATGGGTGTGTTTTGTGGGTGGGAGGGTGACCAGGATTTTAATAATGAAATTTAGATTTTAGTAAAATGAATTTTTTGAGAGCCTATCCAATTTGCAACTGAAAAAAAGCTGAGACATTGTTTTATTGATTTAGTTTTAGTCCTTTTACAGTAATGAAATTAGCATCTGACTCTTTGGTGCAGAAATAAAAGCTTATATTTCAATCACATTTAGATCTAGAAAATGCTCATATGATTTTCTCTACAAAGAAAATGTAATCAAGGATGCATCTATACTGATAAATAAAAGTCTGATCATGAGCACTCAGAATTTAAAAGCTATTGAATTTTTTTATATCATGGCATTTGTATAAGTTTACTGTGAATTAGTACTGTGAGATGTTCAGTGAGATTGCATTTGTATAAGTTTACTGTGAATTAGTACTGTGAGATGTTCAGTGAGATTTTAATATCATGGCATAAGTTTACTGTGAATTAGTACTGTGAGATGTTCAGTGAGTTTTTAATACCATGGTATTTGCATGAGTATACTGTGAATTACTACTGTGAGATGATCAATGAGATCATAATATCATGGCATAAGTTTACTGTGAATTAGTACTGTGAATTAGTACTAGGAGATGTTCAGTGAGATTGCATTTGTATAAGTTTACTGTGAATTAGTACTGTGAATTAGTACTGTGAGATGTTCAGTGAGTTTTTAATACCATGGTATTTGCATGAGTTTACTGTGAATTACTACTGTGAGATGTTCAGTGAGATCATAATATCATGGCATAAGCTTACTGTGAATTAGTACTGTGAGATGTTTAGTGAGATTTTAATATCATGGCATAAGTTTACTGTGAATTAGTACTATGAGATGTTCAGTGAGATTGCATTTGTATAAGTTTACTGTGAATTAGTACTGTGAATTAGTACTGTGAGATGTTCAGTGAGTTTTTAATACCATGGTATTTGCATGAGTTTACTGTGAATTACTACTGTGAGATGTTCAGTGAGATTTTAATATCATGGCATAAGTTTACTGTGAATTAGTACTGTGAGATGTTAAGTGAGTTTTTAATACCATGGTATTTGCATGAGTTTACTGTGAATTACTACTGTGAGATGTTCAGTGAAATTTTAATATCATGGCATATGTTTACTGTGAATTAGTACTGTGAGATGTTTAGTGAGATTCTAATATCATGGCATAAGTTTACTGTGAATTAGTACTGTGAATTAGTACTATGAGATGTTCAGTGAGATAGCATTTGTATACGTTTACTGTGAATTGGTACTGTGAATTAGTACTGTGAGATGCTCAGTGAGTTTTTAATACCATGGTATTTGCATGAGTATACTGTAAATTACTACTGTGAGATGTTCAGTGAGATTTTAATATCATGGCATAAGTTTACTGTGAACTAGTATTGTGAATTAGTACTATGAGATGTTCAGTGAGATTGCATTTGTATAAGTTTACTGTGAATTAGTACTGTTAATTAGTACTGTGAGATGTTCAGTGAGTTTTTAATACCATGGTATTTGCATGAGTATACTGTGAATTACTACTGTGAGATGTTCAGTGAGATTTTAATATCATGGCATAAGTTTACTGTGAACTAGTACTGTGAATTAGTACTATGAGATGTTCAGTGAGATTGCATTTGTATAAGTTTACTGTGGATTAGTACTGTTAATTAGTACTGTGAGATGTTCAGTGAGTTTTTAATACCATGGTATTTGCATGAGTATACTGTGAATTACTACTGTGAGATGTTCCGTGAGATTTTAATATCATGGCATAAGTTTACTGTGAATTAGTACTGTGAGATGTTCAGTGAGTTTTTAATACCATGGTATTTGCATGAGTATACTGTGAATTACTACTGTGAGATGTTCAGTGAGATTTTAATATCATGGCATAAGTTTACTGTGAATTAGTACTGTGAGATGTTTAGTGAGATTTTAATATTATGGCATAAGTTTACTGTGAATTAGTACTGTGAATTAGTACTATGAGATGTTAGTGAGATTGCATTTGAATAAGTTTACTGTGAATTAGTACTGTGAATTAGTACTGTGAGATGTTCAGTGAGATTTTAATATCATGGCCTAAGTTTACTGTGAAATAGTACAGTGAGATGTTCATTCAGTTAGATTTTAATATCATGGCATAGGTTTACTGTGAATTAGTACTGTGAAATGTTCAGTGAGTTTTTAATATCATGGTATTTGTATAAGTTTACTTCGAATTAGTACTGTAAGATGTTCAGTGAAATTTTAATATCATGGTATAAGTTTACTGTGATTTAGTACTGTGAGATGTTCAGTGAGTTTTTAATACCATGGTATTTGCATGAGTATACTGTGAATTACTACTGTGAGATGTTCAGTGAGATTTTAATATCATGGCATAAGTTTACTGTGAATTAGTACTGTGAGATGTTCAGTGAGTTTTTAATATCATGGTATTTGCATAAGTTTACTGTGAATTAGTACTGTGGGTTAGTACTATGAGATGTTCAGTGAGATTGTATTTGTATAAGTTTACTGTGAATTAGTACTGTGAGATGTTCAGTGAGTTTTTAATACCATGGCATAAGGTTACTGTGAATTAGTACTGTGAATTAGTACTGTGAGATGTTCAGTGAGATTTTAATATCATGGTGTATGTTTACTGTGAATTAGTACTTTGAGATGTTCAGTGAGTTTATAATATATGTGAGATGTTCAGTGAGATTTTAATGTCATGGCATAAGTTTACTGTGAATTAGTACTGTGAGATATTCAGTGAGATTTTAATATCATGGCATAAGTTTACTGTGAATTAGTACTGTGAGATGTTTGGTGAGATTTTAATATCATGGCATAAGTTTACTGTGAAGTAGTACTGTGAGATGTTCAGTGAGTTTTTAGTATCATGGCATAGGTTTACTGTGAATTAGTACTGTGAGATGTTCAGTGAGTTTTTAATATACTGTGAGATGTTCAGTGAGATTTTAATATCATGGCATAAGTTTACTGTGAATTAGTACTGTGAGATGTTCAGTGAGTTTTTAGTATCATGGCATAAGTTTACTGTGAATTAGTACTGTGAGATGTTCAGTGAGATTTTAATATCATGGTATAAGTTTACTGTGAATTAGTACTGTGAGATATTCAAGGAGTTTTTAATACCATGGTATTTGCATGAGTATACTGTGAATTACTACTGTGAGATGTTCAGTGAGATTTTAATATCATGGCATAAGTTTACTGTGAATTAGTACTGTGAGATGTTCAGTGAGCTTTTAATATCATGGTATTTGCATAAGTTTACTGTGAATTAGTACTGTGGGTTAGTACTATGAGATGTTCAGTGAGATTGTATTTGTATAAGTTTACTGTGAATTAGTACTGTGAGATGTTCAGTGAGTTTTTAATACCATGGCATAAGGTTGCTGTGAATTAGTACTGTGAATTAGTACTGTGAGATGTTCAGTGAGATTTTAATATCATGACATAAGTTTACTGTGAATTAGTACTGTGAGATGTTCAGTGAGATTTTAATATCATGGCATAAGTTTACTGTGAATTAGTACTGTGAGATGTTCAGTGAGTTTTTAGTATCATGGCATAAGTTTACTGTGAATTAGTACTGTGAGATGTTCAGTGAGTTTTTAATATACTGTGAGATGTTCAGTGAGATTTTAATATCATGGCATAAATTTACTGTGAATTAGTACTGTGAGCTGTTCAGTGAGTTTTTAATATCATGGCATAAGTTTACTGTGAATTAGTACTGTAAAATGTTCAGTGAGTTTTTAGTATCATGGCATAAGTTTACTGTAAATTAGTACTGTGAAATGTTCAGTGAGTTTTTAGTATCATGGCATAAGTTTACTGTGAATTAGTACTGTGAGATGTTCAGTGAGTTTTTAATATCATGGTATTTGCATAAGTTTACTGTGAATTAGAACTGTGAATTAGTACTATGAGATGTTCAGTGAGATTGCATTTTAAAAAGTTTACTGTGAAATAGTACTGTGAGATGTTCAGTGAGTTTTTAGTATCATTGCATAAGTTTACTGTGAATTAGTACTGTGAAATGTTCAGTGAGTTTTTAGTATCATGGCATAAGTTTACTGTGAATTAGTACTGTGAGATGTTCAGTGAGTTTTTAATATACTGTGAGATGTTCAGTGAGTTTATAGTATCATGGCATAAGTTTACTGTGAATTAGTACTGTGAGATGTTCAGTGAGTTTTTAATATACTGTGAGATGTTCAGTGAGTTTTTAGTATCATGGCATATGTTTACTGTGAATTAGTACTGTGAGATGTTCAGTGAGTTTTTAGTATCATGGCATAAGTTTACTGTGAATTAGTACTGTGAGATGTTCAGTGAGATTTTAATATCATTGCATAAGTTTACTGTGAATTAGTACTGTGAGATGTTCAGTGAGTTTTTAATATACTGTGAGATGTTCAGTGAGATTTTAATATCATGGCATAAGTTTACTGTGAATTAGTACTGTGAGATGTTCAGTGAGATTTTAATATCATGGCATAAGTTTACTGTGAATTAGTACTGTGAGATGTTCAATGAGATTTTAATATCATGGCATAAGTTTACTGTGAATTAGTAATGTGAGATGTTCAGTGAGATTTTAATATCATGGCATAAGTTTACTGTGAATTAGTACTGTAAAATGTTCAGTGAGTTTTTAGTATCATGGCATAAGTTTACTGTGAATTAGTACTGTGAAATGTTCAGTGAGATTTTAGTATCGTGGCATAAGTTTACTGTGAATTAGTACTGTGAGATGTTCAGTGAGTTTTTAATATCATGGTATTTGCATAAGTTTACTGTGAATTAGAACTGTGAATTAGTACTATGAGATGTTCAGTGAGATTGCATTTTAAAAAGTTTACTGTGAAATAGTACTGTGAGATGTTCAGTGAGATTTTAATATCATGGCATAAGTTTACTGTGAATTAGTACTGTGAGATGTTCAGTGAGATTTTAATATCATGGCATAAGTTTACTGTGAATTAGTACTGTGAGATGTTCAGTGAGATTTTAATATCATGGCATAAGTTTACTGTGAATTAGTACTGTGAGATGTTCAGTGAGATTTTAATATCATGGCATAAGTTTACTGTGAATTATTACTGTGAGATGTTCAGTGAGTTTTTAGTATCATGGCATAAGTTTACTGTGAATTAGTACTGTGAGATGTTCAGTGAGATTGCAAATGTAATTTATGGATCTCACAGCTCTGTTAATAATTCTCAGGTGAAAAATTAAATTAGCACATTACCTCAAAATTTAGCAATTACAAATCCTTCAAAATACCTCAGATAAATACAGAATTCATTTTCATTGAAATAGATAAACTTTGCATCAAAACAGCTACAGGCTAATATTTTGGTTTGGCTTGGTTTCATTTGGTGTTTAAAGGCACAACAAAACAAGTAGGCTATTTTGTGCTGAGGCAATTGGAGTAAAGCGCCTTGCCCAAGAATTTGTATGTTTGAATCTGTCATGATTATCAGAGATGGTTTCCTTACTCAGCAATTATAAAGAATGACAGGATTGAATAATTTGTATGTTTGAATCTCTCCTGATTATCAGAGATGGTTTCCTTACTCAACAATTACAAAGAATGATAGCACTGAATAATTTGTATGTTTGACTCTCTCATGATTATCAGAGATGGTTTCCTTACTCAACAATTACAAAGAATGACAGGACTGAATAATTTGTATGTTTGACTCTCTCATGATTATCAGAGATGGTTTCCTTACTCAGCAATTACAAAGAATGACAGGACTGAATAACAAGATTTAGATTCCTGGAAATTCTTTTTGACTATTCCATTTAGGACATGTAAGACATGTACCCATTGTGTTGAGGAATAAATTTCCATATTTTCATATAAAATACTTCTGGTGAGGCTCAATTTTTATTTATAAAAAATTTCATTTAAGTCCCTTCTTGTCATCATCTGTACTTGGTTGAAAGAATTTGTTGTAAAGTTATTAGAAATACACTTTTTAAGGTAATTAAGAGTTGGTAATATCATTTAAAAGAAAATACAAACTGTGTAAAATCTTGATTATTAAACAAAAATTATATTTAAATATCCTAATTCGAGTTTGAATTGTATCAGTATCATATATAGGTCAAATTGGATCAAAATCACAGATAAGTCAAGTTGGACCAACATCACTGATATGTCAAATTGGATGAACATGACATAGGTATAATTGGATTGACATCACAGATAAGTCAAATTGGATCAGTATCATAGATAGGTCAAATTGGATCAACATCATAAATAAGGCGAATTGGATCAACACCATAGATAAGTCAAATTGGATCAACATCATAGAAAAGTCAAATTGGATCAACATCTTAGATAAGTCAAATTGGATCAGTATCATAGATCAAATTGGATCAACATCATAGATATGTCAAATTGGATCAACACCAAATAGGTATAATTGGATCAACATCATAGATAAGTCAAATTGGATCAACACCATAGATAAGTCAAATTGGATCAACATCATAGAAAAGTCAAATTGGATCAACATCTTAGATAAGTCAAATTGGATCAACATCATAGAAAAGTCAAATTGGATCAACATCTTAGATAAGTCAAATTGGATCAGTATCATAGATCAAATTGGATCAACATCATAGATATGTCAAATTGGATCAACACCAAATAGGTATAATTGGATCAACATCATAGATAAGTCAAATTGGATCAACATCATAGATATGTCAAATTGGATCAACACCAAATAGGTATAATTGGATCAACATCATAGATAAGTCAAATTGGATCAACATCATAGATAAGTCAAGTTGGACCAACATCATGGATATTTCAAAATGGATGAAAACCACATAGGTATAATTGGATCAACATCATAGCTTAAGTTGGATCAGCATGATAGATAAGTAAAGTTAGATCAATATCATTGATAAGTCAAATTGGATCAACATCATATAAGTCAAATTGGATCAATAGCATAGATTTCAACATTATAGACAAGTCAAAATGAATCAACATTACAGACAAATCAAGTTTGATCAACATCATAGATAAGTCAAACTGGATCAACATCATTGAGAAGTCATGTTGAATTGACATCATAGAAAAATCAAATTGGATGAATGTCATAAATAGGTCAGATTGGATCAACATCATAGAAAAATCAAATTGGATGAGCATTATAGGTAGGTGAGATTAAATCAACACCATAGATAAGTGAAACTGGATGAACATTATAGGTAGGTCAGATTAGATCAACACCATAGATAAGTGAAACTGGATGAACATTATAGGTAGATCAGATTGGATCAACATCATAGAAAAATCAAATTGGATTTGGATGAACATTATAGGTAGGTCAGATTGGATCAACACCATAGATAAGTCAAATTGGATGAACATTATAGGTAGGTCAGATTGGATCAACACCATAGATAAGTCAAATTGGATGAACATTATAAGTAGGTCAGATTGGATCAACACCACAGAAAAGTGAAACTGGATCAACATCATAGATAAGTCAAAATGGATCAACATCATAGATAAGTAAAATTTGATAAACATCATAGATAAGTTAGGTTTGATCAGCACATAGATAAGTTGAAACTCAATCAACATCATAGATAAGTAAAAATGGATCAACATCATAGATAAGTCAAGTTCAGTCAGCATCATAGATAAGTCAAACTGGATCAACATCATAGATAAGTCCAGTTTGATCAACATCAAAGATAGGTCAAGTTGGATCAAAATCATATATAAGTTGAGTCGGATCAACATCATATAAAAGTCAAATTGGATCAACATCATAGATATAGGTAAAATTGGATCAACATCATAGATAAGTCAAATTGGATCAACATCATAGATAAGTCAAACTAGATCAACATCTTAGTTAAGTCAAGTTGGATCAGCATCATAGATGTCAAATTGAAAAAGATTATAGAATATTGAGGATTTTTTGTGATGTTAAACATATTTCCAAAAATTGACAAAAACTTGTTTGTAATTTGCAGTTTTTACAATTAGATCATTCCACTCCACTAAGTTAAAGATAAATTGTGAGCATGTACCAACTATTGGGAAAATGGCATCATATTAATATTTGCCACTCAGGGTACATTTAGTAGGGCTGGGTTCAGAAAAACAGCTTTAAAAAATTAATAAACAAAAAAATCTTGGAATGCAAAACTTTAGTAAAATCTGTTTTCTGTGGTATCTCTTTCTTTTATTAATTTTGCCAGAAAAATTTGACCCTGTTTTTAAGTGAAATGACTGAGAGGGCATATGAAGGAAGCCATCAGTCATGTTTAGCTGGTCAAATTAAATGCCAATTCAAGTCAGGCCAGTGGAATGCATTACTGTTAGCCTCATGTGGATCGTTATGAAAGCATCCAAACTTTGCATTTAGCAGTGGGATGTGATAAGAACCAAATGAGAGTCATGTTTTGCATGTCAAAATTTTGATGTTTGATACACCATGTTTCAGCTAGTCATGAAATGATGCCAGAGAATGATTACAAAATAAACTTGTGAATGAGACCTATGATTCCCACCCATCCTGTTTCAGAGATATTAATGGAGTCATTTGATCAGCTCATTTCATTATAAATTTTGAAGCTCGTGGCAACATTTCAGAGATCACCTCAAACTGATTGGGTTTTAAAGAATGGGCAACCTTTTTGCTAAATAAATGGCAAGAAATTATAGATGCAAAGTGGTGTAGACTCTAAGATGAGTCGGAATTTAAAATATTTTAAAAGCTGGTAGTGTGAAAGCTCCAATGTCAATTGATATACTGAAAATTTTAGTATTTTTTCCCATGCCATATTGTGTTGTTCTCCTGTTCATAATTGTACTTAGAAGAACTCAAGTTTATTAGGTTCTAATATGATACACATTATGAATAGCAGGATTGTCTTCTTTGCTTTGATATAAATAGATTTGTAATAATAAAAGTCCTTTGTATTACATTTATTACTCATTGCTGAGTGCATGGAAAAGAAACAGTTTTTCATAGTAAGGCTTTATATTTAACTTCTTTTGAGATTAGAAAGATATTAGAAGTTTCTTTTATGTTTCTGAAGATACTGGATCTTCATTATCATTGATCAGCTAAGTCCATGTTTTTTATAGACCTGCTACCTTGTGTAACATAATCTGGTCATGCAAATAACTTTTGTACTAAATGTTTGACATCTTTGATTTTGCCCATAAAGTGTTGTACCTAAAATAGGGTAAAGATCTCATTTTTGAGCTTTACAGGAATTATTGTTGTTTATGTATTCCCCGCTATGTGTAGGAGCTTCATATTATCTATCATAGCTTGAAGGTCAAAATAATAACCAGCTATTAGACAGGGCCAGAATATAAAAAGTTACAATATTTAATATACAGAGATTTGAGTACCAGCACACAGGATTATATATATATATATATATATATATATATATATATATATATATATATATATATATATATATATATATATATATATATATATATATATATTACAGAATCCAGGGATAGCATTGTCTGTTCTGTCTTGTATATATTTATAATTCTTTGTAATACAAAAATCCTATATACCTTGATTTCTTTCATAGGAATCTGGAACAAATGTGTATATATATGAGAATTATTTACTAGGTCGTTATTCAGTTATTGAGTGTGTCTGTGAGTGTGTCTACTAGCACAAGCTTATATAACACTGACTCAGTGCCATCACATTTTGGTGATGCATGCTTAGTTGTGACTGCATATGGGCTGGTGTGTGCAGGCAAGGCAATGAGTGCCATTTAGTTGTGGACCTGGGTTCGAAACTCAATAGAGTACAAATTTAATTTCTCTAACCTGTATGATAGTATTGTTTGTATTAAACTATTATTTCTGCCCACTATTATCAAGATTCTACTACAGAATCCAGGGATATCACTGTCTGTTCTGCCTGGTATATATTTATAATTCTTTATATATATATATATAATTGAAATAACTTTCTTAACTAGTCTGTTTTTACTGCATAGATCACAGATGTGCCTTTGTCATACCATGTCTGCTATACTGCATATACTGTATCACATATATACTTTTATCATACCTTGTCTGCTGTACTGCATATTTTACAGATATACCTTTGTCATATCATGTTTCCTATACTGCATAGATTACAGATGTACCTTTGTCATACCATGTCTGCTGTACTGCATGTATCACAGATATACTTTTGTCATACCATTTTGATATATCTTTCTATTTTACTGCATACATCACAGATGAACATTTGTCATACCATGTCTGCTGTACTACATATATCAATGTACTTTTGTCATACCATGTCTACTATACATATATCACAGATATACATTTCCATACCTTGTCTGCTGTACTGCATACATATGACTGCTTCATAGACAAACCATAAGGTGTGTTTTTCAGTGTTTTATTGATTGTAAATTATTTAACTTATTTCAATGGGTTTTCTATTTAAAAGAATTGGATATTTTAACATGTATAATACACACAATATTGAAATACAGGCATATTATTTTAGGGTATTTTCTGTTCATTAATATTTCCTTTTGAACGTTTGCCCACATATGTAGACCATGATTATATAGTGTGTCACTTACAATACCTCCTGCCTCAAGTTCAAGGTCATTGGAGCAGAATATTTGCAATCATATTATGTGACTTGTATAATGTCTAGAATATAATTTTTGAACCACTGAAGATATTTAAATTAAAAAATTTTCAAGCATATATCATAACTAGATTGTGTGTTGCACTCCATAACCATGCTTTCTTCCTCAATGTCAAGGTCATAGCATGTGACAATGTAATTCTGCACATGTTATCCTCATCTGGAGTATAACCTTTTAACCAGTAAGATATGTGATGCAACTTTAGCAAATTATATATCATAACTAGACAGAGTATCACATACCATATCAATGCCACCTGCTTCAAGGTGAAGGTCACAGCAAAAGAAAATTTAACTTAGAATTGTATCATTATGTGAAAAATAACTTTTGAACTATTTGATGTATTTTAATTACATGTGAACCAACTTTATCTACACTGTGATTAGACAGTGTTCAGATTCCAACACCGTGCCATCTGTTCCCATGCCATTCTGGTTCAAAGTTAAGGTCACAGCAAAATAGAGAATATAGGCATGAGTGACCTCTTTCTATATACAGTATCAATTTTGAACTAGTTAGATATTTTTTTGAAATTTTACCTTTGAGTGTATCACATCCATTCATAACACATATCTCAAGTCAAGGTCATAGCAGGATACAATGCTAGACAGTTGTCAGTTGCATTATACAGACTGTCACTTTAAAGTTCAAAATTTTCTTTAAATTAAATACACGTTCCTCAATGTCAAGTCCCAAGTGAAAAGATTAATATGAAAAAAGTTACAAGACTGGCATATCATGTGCCCCTTGCATTAGTTTTCATGGGTCACCTATTCTTGAGGTCCAGTAAGCTCAAGGTATGATCCAGTATCCATCATCCAACTGCTTTCCATCTCCTTGTTACCACTTTGAACAAACTTGGAATGTGGGCAGATGTCATAGGTATCTTTGCAAAGTAAGATGAGGGAGATATATTTAATGATGTCACTTTGCATCAGTATATCTGAGGTTGCTGTAATTCTAAAGGCCAAATTTTAGACCAAGTTTTGATAAGATTTTGCTTATGTGATAAAGAGCTTTGATAAATTTGATGAATGGGATCATGTATATTATTAGAAGTAATTCTGACTCCATTTTCTGAGAGTCTTACCTGGATGCAGTATTTCATCATTAAATATAATTAATTCTAATACAGTGGTTCTCCCACATGAATTGGCACCTGATCATCTGCTATCCACTGTAATGGCCAAAATCCTTGCCACATACCTCTTTACAATGGCAAGCATATTAGTGCAAAACATATCATTTACCTTTCACAAGCAGACATAAATGCTCTTGCAGATGGAATAAATTCATGAATATTAATTGATTTCTAAGTGTTCAACAATGTGAATACTGTACCTAACTTAATACAAACAAAGTAATCAAGTAATTTTAACTGTTGTGCTTCTTGAGTATCAGGTTTGTTACTTTGATAATTATGGTTATTTATTACCACAGATATCAAGCTGACAAAAGCTAACAGATCACAGTATTACACAACTCAAAGTCAGGGTTATGTCCAGTCTACATAAAGTCAGGGTTATGTCCAGTCTACATAAAGTCAGGGTTATGTCCAGTCTACATAAAGTCAGGGTTATGTCCAGTCTACATAAAGTCAGGATTATATCCAGTCTACATAAAGTCAGGGTTATGTCCAGTCTACATAAAGTCAGGGTTATGTCCAGTCTACATAAAGTCAGGGTTATGTCCAGTCTACATAAAGTCAGGGTTATGTCCAGTCTACATAAAGTCAGGGTTATGTCCAGTCTAAATAAAGTCAGGGTTATGTCCAATCTACATAAAGTCAGGGTTATGTCCAATCTACATAAAGTCAGGGTTATGTCCAATCTACATAAAGTCAGGGTTATGTCCAGTCTACATAAAATCAGTGTTATATCCAGTCTACAAAAAGTCAGGGTTATGTCCAGTCTACATAAAGTCAGGGTTATGTCCAGTCTACATAAAGTCAGGGTTATGTCCAGTCTACATAAAGTAATAAAGGCACTTCAGCAGTTGTGCTTTATGTTTATCAGATTACAAGTATATTTGAATGGGTACCATACTATAGCCATAGGATTACATGGCAAGATAACTGATGAAATGTATGTTTTTCCACCAAAGAACTGACTATATTAAATAGGTAAACCTGAGCCCAGATTTGTAAGATTTTTATTCAAGATATCAGTTTCCTGGTAAAATAACCATGTCAATATGGTTTTCCATTTAAAAGGAGTAGCAGTGGTAAGATTTTCAAGATGTCTGAATTGGTCGTCATACTGGATATTGAATTGTCACAGTGTTTATTAGTGCTCCAAAAGACAGCATAATAAGTCTTCTGATGAAAACTCTTTGCTGACCTTTCATCTATAAGAAATATCAATAAAATTATCATGGTGAGCATCAGAATGGTGCAATTTTTATTTAAGACCATCCAGATACCAAAACAAGTCTTAGGGTGAAATCACCATGCCAATATGGCTTCTGGTGAAATCACCATGCCAATATGGCTTCTGGTGAAATCACCATGCCAATATGGCTTCTGGTTAAATCACCATGCCAATATGGCTTCTGGTGAAATCACCATGCCAATATGGCTTCTGGAGAAATCACCATGCCAATATGACTTCTGGTCCAATCACCATGCCAATACGGCTTCTGGTCCAATCACCATGCCATTATGGCTTCTGGTCAAATCACCATGCCAGTATGGCTTCTAGTCAAATCACCATGCCAATATGGCTTCTTGTTAAATCACTATGCCAATATGGCATCTGGTGAAATCACCATGCCATTATGGCTTCTGGTGAAATCACCATGCCAATATGGCTTCTGGTCAAATCACCATGCCAATATGGCTTCTGGTGAAATCACCATGCCAATATGGCTTCTGGTTAAATCACCATGCCAATATGGCTTCTGGTGAAATCACCATGCCAATATGGCTTCTGGAGAAATCACCATGCCAATATGGCTTCTGGTCAAATCACCATGCCATTATGGCTTCTAGTCAAATCACCATGCCAATATGGCTTCTGGTCAAATCACCATGCCAATATGGCTTCTGGTCAAATCACCATGCCAATATGGCTTCTAGTCAAATCACCATGCCAATATGGCTTCTAATCCAATCACCATGCCCATATGGCTTCTGGTCCAATCACCATGCCAATACAGCTTCTGGTCCAATCACTATGCCAATATGGCTTCTGGTCAAATCACCATGCCATTATGGCTTCTAGTCAAATCACCATGCCAATATGGCTTCTGGTCAAATCACCATGCCATTATGGCTTCTGGTCAAATCACTATGCCGATATGGCTTCTGGTCAAATCACCATGCCATTATGGCTTCTGGTCAAATCACCATGCCAATATGGTTTCTTATCCAATCACCATGCCCATATGGCTTCTGGTCAAATCACCATGCCAATATGGCTTCTGGTGAAATCACCCTGTCAATATGGCTTCTGGTGAAATTACCATGCCAATATGGCTTCTGGTGAAATCACCATGCCAATATGGCTTCTGGTCAAATCACCATGCCAATATGGCTTCTGGTCAAATCACCATGCCAATATGGCTTCTGGTGAAATCACCCTGTCAATATGGCTTCTGGTGAAATTACCATGCCAATATGGCTTCTGGTGAAATCACCATGCCAATATGGCATGGTGATTTGACCAGAATTGTTCCCTTCAGAAGACCATGCCTTGCTTAAACTGCAACACCATTTTGTCTTTAATTTTTGTTTTGGTTGATTTTAATGACATGTTTTGTAAATTATTGTTGAGGAAATGGGTGTAAAGACACACTGTGGCAGCGGATTTGGGCTGTCATAGTCAGGTATTGAACCTGCTACACTTTCATTATGAATCCAATTCTCTACGAACTGTTCTACTATGGTTATCTATGGAAGAGATTTGTAGAACTGCTGAAATTCATTTATTTTATGTGAATAAAAATTTGTGCAGTTTTGTGAAAAGTGGATCTTTTTGGTACCTAAATGTATGAATTGGGTATAGGGTCTTATTGTTTTGATAGAAACCAAAAATTCCATTTATTAATTGTACATATAGTATGAATGATGCATTTTGAAAAATTTCCTGGAAGAAAAGAAAAATATTTCCATGAAGGTAATTCAGAGCATATCACATGTGTGGAAAATGTCAGATTATGTGGTATCCAGTGAGCTGTGGAATATCCTCCACACAGATTAACATTTTCTGTAGTCTCTTTGATTGATTTAGTCTTATTCTCTTATCATGACTTGTACAGCTTGGTTCCCCCCCACATCCCTTGTTAATGACCCTGAGGAGAAAGCTTTTTTAATTTAGTCTGAATAGGATCCTGTTGTAAATCTAGAGAACATTGTAGAAAGATTAAGTTGGACTAATGTGTTTTCCTGTAATACATTTTGTTTACCTTTCAGTTAGCTTTTGATGTGTGGATATAAAAAGTACTCTCTGTGCTTCATTGATGTGAGATTTGTATGATTTTGTGATTTAGGACATGGAGGTAAATGGCTTCAGTACAGAATTCTACATGATTTTTTTCCACAGAGGATTTTTGTTTATGTCTGTATCTGTAATTGTAGCCCACATGATACCATGAGAAAGCATTACCCTACTTGTCATGGGTTGGGAGCTGCAGTGACATAAGCCTTCAGAAAGATCAATACACAAACATTTAGTTGATATTTAATGAATGTAAATCAGTTACATGTGGTATCCCAGACAACTTTTGGACTTACTGGATATTTCACCCAAAAAATTAAAATTATTAGAGTGAAAAAAGATTTTTTACTAAAATAATTGGATGTTTTTATATTTAAAATTATTCATTTCAAATTGAAAATTTGTATAATTTTATGTTCTTGAGCAAAATTAATTTTTCTGCACTTTTATTTTCATTGGAGACACTGTCTTTGGTACAATACATACATTTGAGCCTTTTATCCTGATTATTTGTAGCTGTTATGTGTTTAGGGTAGTTAAAAAGTAACAAAGAAAAGAGTGAAGCCAACCAGCTTTGTAAATTTTAACAAAATTAATTTATTTCCCTTGATAAAAGGTAAAAATGTGAAAAAGGACTTAACAGTTTGTGAATATAATCAAAATATTATTCCTGGAATCTAAAAATATAAGTCTTATCATTAAAATATCCTAAATGAATTAAAGTTTAAATCCCGATGAAGTTCCAGTATGGAAGGCAATGATGTCAAAAGAGGTTATTGTACTGATGTCAATAGTTCCCTGTTGAATCAAAATTTACAATGTTCCATTTAGAATTCCAAACTAATTTCCACTAAATATCTTTGTCCAAGAATTTCTATGAAGTAGAGCACTTGTATGTTTTTGAGAGTGAATAAATTATTAAATTAAAAAAATAGAAGAATTTTAAATCAGCTGGCATCAACATTAAGAAATACCTTGAGCTCTAAAGGTGTAGACATATGACTAACTAGAATCAATGAGAATGAGTATTAAACCAAACTAAGAATGCAATTTCAGACACATGTGGTCACTTACTACAAGTCAATTAGTACATAGGCTAGAATAGCCTTAGCTAAGAATCAGCAATTCCTACACTGGAAATGAATTGAAAAGAACTTGTTTACAACTGAGCTAACAGGTGGGCCGAACATGACCTTGGTAATGGCCAATGGTTTTCACTCTATGTTTACTACTCTCTGAACCATGGTCAGCTAAAAATAAAATGTAGCAATTGAACTGTGTTGTTATCAGGTCAAAACAAGGAGCTGAATTTTCTGAAAAAAATTCAGATCCAGCAAATAAAGTTATCGTTACAATAATGTAATGAAAATAATAAAAAAAATAAGAGAATTTAAAACCAACACACAGGTAATTAAATTACATATATGTAACATAGCAAATGTATGATATTATTTGAACACTTGATTTTATGCAAGAAATGAGTAATCAGGCATCCTGTTGATCGCAAAAATAATAAAAGTTAGACTGGTTTACCTTGCTTGTTTTCATGCTGTGCATGTGTCTTTTAACATATAATATAAACAATGTGTCACCAATTGTTTAAATCAGTTGCTTATTCACACAAATGTATGCATGGAAACATCAATCTTTTAAGTGAAAGAAAAATGCTTGCATATGTGGTATGTATCCTAAAAGAAGCAAATTGGTAGTTAGCCATTTTTTGGGGCACTGTACCTGTTTTTGTCACTATCTCCCAGGTTTTGTATTTGTACACAGAGATGTTGGTGGTTGTCTCTTTTAACAAACACTATTTTGACCTCTACCATAATAATTGTTTTATATATGATGGCCACTGAGTCTAACTTAGTGATAATGCTGAGACTGCCACCACATAAAGTTTTCAATTGACCACTCATGGCACTCTTTACTAATGAAATAGCCCCAACATTCAATTTGACTGGTGAGTCAATACTGTAGTCACAATTGGTGCAATAACATACCCACACATTTGTGTTTTGCAAATTGTTGTTGTTGTTGTAGGGTTTAACATCATTTTTCAGCACAAGAAAGACTATACATGGCAGCCAGCAATAATGGTGGAGGTAGAACCTGTGAAAACCCCAGAAAGAACAACTGATCCACAAGAAGCTACTGGCAAGCTTTCTCATATACCCACATTGGCTGAACCTGAGACTCGAACCCATGCAGACAGATGTTTTGCAAATAAAATAGTTTTCTTAGCAACTTAATATATTCAGTAACTTTGAGAGTCTATCACATTTTTTCTATTAAATGTTTTAATTTTTTCTATTAACAGTGTGATCATATAGTATAATTGCAAAGGTGGAAGATTCTATCCAGACATATCATGTTGTCAGGAGGTGATATGTGATCTTCCAAACCCCTTATGATGTTTGAACATCATTATCTTGGAGATGGTGTTAATACCCAGATTGAGTAAACAATTAGTATGAAATTAAGGATGGAATAACATAGTTCTGAGCAAAATATGGATAAGAATAACACAAGCCCCCAATTGTAAAAAGAAGAAAATTAATCAATTACATACACAAAAATGAAATCAAACACGGCATTTGAATGATTCCCTTTCTCTCAGAAATAGTCACAAATTTTATGCAAAATTCAATTGGCCTGATACTGATAGAACCAATTTAATTATATGATCAAGTGACTGATTGAACTTAGATTGCCATCATCGCCTGCTACTTCTAGTCTTTTCCAAATCACTGCTTGTGATACTGGTCGGCATTTCTGTAGTTTTCCTTTTTCTCTCTTTCATTCTCTCATTCTCTTTCTTTAGCCTCTTGGGGTCATCAACTTCTTGGTTGCAGAATGCTCTTTTCCAGCTGTGCATTAAATGTGTGGAGCCATTTTCTTTCAAATACCAAAAAAAAAAATACTCAACTTAAACATGTCAGGGTCTTTTCTCCTGGGATCAACAAACATTCCCACTCTTCTGCATCATATATATTTTCTACTGACAGTCAGCAGGACTAACTATGGTAATTTCACACATGCTCACAGCCCTATTATTGTGAATTTCTTGCCAGTTACATTAGATCTACACATTTTTATGCCATTAATAGTCCTGCCTGTCACATCAGTTCTACACAAATTGATGCCATTTATAGTCTTGCCAGTCACATCATATCTGCACATTTGATGATGCCATTTGTGGTCCTGCTTCTGTTTTGGAGCAATATATACACCAGTGGAGAACATGACTATATGTCTTCTACAACAAATACAGTTCTCAATTTAAACTTTGGGTATTATATTGCATTGCATTTAGCTTGTTCCCTAATTTGCTGGGATTGTTTTACCTAAGTTGGGACAGATAATTGAGGGGAGCCGAGAGGGGAGCTGGGGGCAGGGCAGGGCAGGGCAGGGCAGGGCAGGGCAGTAAGATTTGGTCATGTTGAAGCGAACCCTATAAACACTAAAATATTAGATACCCAAGTTGTAGGAACAGCTCTTGTATCTATGGGAGATAAGAAATCTGAATTATCATATATTTATTTTTTACAATTTGAACCGAGATATGAGTGGACTTGTTAACATAATTCCTTCCAAACCCTCATCATCTGAATTTACATTGGTGGTTTTAGAGCTATTGTGATAGTCATGTTGTGTAGTATTAAATCTTGTTGCCAAGTCATGTCATGTAGTATTAAATCTTGTTGCTGAGTTGTGTCGTGTAGTATTAAATCTTGTTGCTGAGTCGTGTCATGTAGTATTAAATCTTGTTGCTGAGTCGTGTTGTGTAGTATTAAATCTTGTTGCTGATTCATGTTGTGTAGTATTAAATCTTGTTGCTGATTCATGTTGTGTAGTATTAAATCTTGTTGCTGAGTCGTGTTGTGTAGTATTAAATCTTGTTGCTGAGTCATGTCATGTAGTATTAAATCTTGTTGCTGAGTCATGTCATGTAGTATTAAATCTTGTTGCTGAGTCGTGTTGTGTAGTATTAAATCTTGTTGCTGATTCGTGTTGTGTAGTATTAAATCTTGTTGCTGAGTCGTGTCGTGTAGTACTAAATCTTGTTGCTGATTCATGTTGTGTAGTATTAAATCTTGTTGCTGAGTCGTGTTGTGTAGTATTAAATCTTGTTGCTGAGTCGTGTTGTGTAGTATTAAATCTTGTTGCTGAGTCATGTCATGTAGTATTAAATCTTGTTGCTGAGTCATGTCGTGTAGTATTAAATCTTGTTGCTGAGTCGTGTTGTGTAGTATTAAATCTTGTTGCTGATTCGTGTTGTGTAGTATTAAATCTTGTTGCTGAGTCGTGTTGTGTAGTATTAAATCTTGTTGCTGATTCATGTTGTGTAGTATTAAATCTTGTTGCTGAGTCGTGTCGTGTAGTATTAAATCTTGTTGCTGAGTCGTGTCGTGTATTATTAAATCTTGTTGCTGACATTTTTGCTTTGTTTCATAAACATGTATGTGGCAGTTCTCGCTTAAAATAAATTGCATAATTTAAAATTTAAAATAAATTGCATAATTTAAAATTTAAAATAAATTGCATAATTTAAAATGAGAAATCTTTTTACAGCTCCTGCTCATCTTTATTTGTTTGTAATATCAGTCAGCATTCCAGCTAATAAATATAATAGCTTCTCTCACAACTGTTCAAAACACTACCTTGAACTTTTATATTGGGCCACTGTGATAAAGTACAAATTGCAAATTCCATGTAACTTAAATGCCTTTAAGAAAAATTCATGTTATATACATTGCTTTCTTGGTAGAATAGTGGACATCTAAATGAGCCCAAACGTTCAGTTGTCCATTACAGATTTCATGTAAAATTACTTTACAATATATATGCATGTGTTACAGAATATCTCTTCAATTAATGTTTTACTCTTTCTGTCAGGGGCCTTTAATGACCAAGGCCCCTAGTGGCTGAGTGGTTTAAAGCACTGTTTTGGATGAGTACCATCTCATCTCTGTCTGCGTGGATTTGAGTCTCCTGCTCAGAAAATGTGGGTATGTGAGAATTAGCTTGCCATTAGCTTCTCGTGGGTTGGTGGTTCTTTCTGAGGTTGTCTTGGGTTCTTTCTCCACCATTTATACTGGCTTCCATGTATAACCTATCTTGTGCTGAAAAATGGCATTATACCGTACAACAGCAACAACAACTATTTCTGTCCATTTTTTTCTAAGGCAGCAACAAAATTGTTGTTAATGTTTTGGATTTAAGTCAGAAAAGGAGGAGAAGGAGCTTCCTCTCAAAGAGTCTCCATCCCCCAAACTTAGAATCATAAGATTCAGACTCAGTGATTGCACATTATCATGGCTTTTAAATCAAAGTGAAGTTTAGCCAGTCACATTATCATGGCTTTTAAATCAAAGTGAAGTTTAGCCAGTCACATTATCATGGCTTTTAAATCAAAGTGAAGTTTAGCCAGTCACATTATCATGGCTTTTAAATCAAAGTGAAGTTTAGCCAGTCACATTATCATGGCTTTTAAATCAAAGTGAAGTTTAGCCAGTCACATTATCATGGCTTTTAAATCAAAGTGAAGTTTAGCCAGTCACTTTATGAACTATATTATTTATTAAAGCTTTGTTATTTCTATTACTAGATCATGTCTTTGGAACTATTATGTGATATATTTCTATTACTAGATCATGTATTTGAAACTATTATCTGATATATTTCTAATACTAGATCATATCCTTAGAACTATTATTTGATTTCATATTTCTATTACTAGATCATGTCTTTGGAACTATTATGTGATATATTTCTATTGCTAGATCATGTCTTTGGAACTATTATGTGATATATTTCTATTGCTAGATCGTGTCTTTGGAACTATTATGTGATATATTTCTATTGCTAGATCGTGTCTTTGGAACTATTATGTCATATATTTCTATTACTAAATCATATCTTTGGAACTATTATTTGATTTCATATTTCTATTACTAGCTCAATTTTCCTATAACTAGATTATGTCTTTGGAACTATTATGTGATTTCATATTTCTATTATTAGTTCATGTCTTTGGAACTGTAATGTAATATCATAGTTCTTTAACCTGGAACATGTCTTTGGAACTGTTATGTGATATCATTTTTCTATTACTAGATCATGTCTTTAGAACTGTTATGTTATATCATTTTTCTATAACTAGATTGTCTTTGGAACTATTAATAGATCATGTCTTTGGAACTATTATATGATATCATATTTCTATAACCAGATCATGCCTTTAATTTTATCTTTGGAACTATGATATGATATCATATTTCTATAACCAGACCATGCCTTTAATTTTATCTTTGGAACTATTATATGATATCATATTTCTATAACCAGATCATGCCTTTAATTTTATCTTTGGAACTATTATATGATATTATATTTCTATAACCAGATCATGCCTTTAATTTTATCTTTGGAACTATTATATGATATCATATTTCTATAACCAGATCATGCCTTTAATTTTATCTTTGGAACTATTATATGATATCATATTTCTATAACCAGATCATGCCTTTAATTTTATCTTTGGAACTATTATATGATATCATATTTCTATAACCAGACCATGTCTTTGGAACTATTACTAGATCATGCCTGTGGAAATATTACTAGATTTTGTCTTTGGAACTGTTATATGATATAAGAGTTCTATAACCTAGAACATATCTTTAGGACTGTAATGTTATTTCATAGTTCTATAATCTAAAACATGTCTTTGGAACTGTGATGTGATATCTTAGTTCTGTAACCTTGATCAAGTCTTTTAAACTATAATGTGATTTCAGTTCTATAACCTAGATCATGTCTTCGGCTAAGAAAATAGGAAAAGCAAACCATGGTAATTAATGGTAAGGGAGTTGATTTGGCATTAGGCATTTGCAGAGTTCTTCAAGGTTCTGTGGTATAGAAGGTGTAGCTTTCATGGATTATTACAATCCCAGACAGAGTGTGATAACCTGGAGTAAACAGCATTAAGTTTTACAGCATTGAAAGCCCTGCAGTTCTATTTATAGAATTTAATATGGTTGGATGAGGATTAAATCTCACAATGCTAACATGCCAAATTAGTAGTTTCCTGTCTTCTGTTAAATCTGCTTCTCAAAATAAATGAAAAGTTATTCTCCAAAACATGACAGGACTACAATCCCAGATTTACAAAGGCAGGTGATACAAGTATAAAAAATTCAATTTTGAAAAGTATACCAAAATTCATTTTAAACATAGAAGTCAAATTACAGAAGTCAGGTACATTACATTATTCCTAATGCTCAAAACATCTCTGAAATTATTATAAAAAAATGAGATGCAGTTTTTTCAGTTTAAAGATAGTTATAAGTTATATATGTTTACAAAAATAAAACTATATTATATTTTTTGCTGAGATGAGCCTTGGATCTATGCTAAAAATATACAGGCCAAAATGTGTGAAACATTGGATTATTACTTTAGGAACAAACTACAAATATATTGTGCCTATTCTATTTCAGAAAATGTTTGCACATTTTGTCTAATCATGTAGGATGAGTCCAGACTGGACAGGCACAGGTCCATGTAGAGTATTGGTCTAGATTGGTACACATATTAGACTAGTGATCCAGATTGGTACACATATTAGACTAGTGGTCCAGATTGGTACACATATTAGACTATTGGTCCAGATTGGTACACATATTAGACATATTGGTCCATTTTGGTACATGTATTAGACATAGTGGTCTAGATTGGTACATATACTAGACTAGTGGTCCAGATTGGTACACATTTTAGAATAGTGGTCCAGATTGGTACACATACTAGCCATAGTGATCCAGATTGGTACACATATTAGACTATTGGTCCAGATTGGTACACATATTAGACTATTGGTCCAGATTGGTACACATATTAGACATAGTGGTCCATTTTGGTATATGTATTGGGCATAGTGGTCTAGATTGGTACACATATACTAGACTAGTGGTCCCAATCAGTACACATACTAGACTAGTGGTCCAGATTGGTACATATATTAGACTAATGGTCCATTTTGGTACAAATTAGACTAGTGGTCCAGATTGGTATACATATTAGACTAGTGGTCCAGATTGGTACACATATTAGATTATTTGTCCAGATTTGAACACATATTAGACATAGTGGTCCATTTTGGTACATGTATTAGACATAGTGGTTCTGATTGGTAGACATAGTGGTTCTGATTGGTAACATGATCTTGATTGGTACAACACCATCTTATTGAAAATGTTCTTGTAAGTTTCATCCAACTGAAACAACATAGACTCTGATCTGGCATTGCATAATATATCAGGGTCCACATTGTTTGTTTTAGTGAGGTACAGTATGTAAATTGCTGTTGGAGTTGTTAACAATCTACAGTAAGACACAGTAATGGGCTTTTGTATTTTTTAAAAACACCTGAATGATGAATGTGTAAGTTTGCTTGAATCTTTTCATTTCATTCATGCAGCTGCATAAGGTGGCATATTGTATGCTACTGTCTCTATGTACATCCAGACATTCTCTGTTGGCTTGCTGTTCATCCAAACATTCTCTGCTGTCTTGCTGTACATCCATACATTCTCTGTTGTCTTTCTGTTTATCCAAACATTCTCTGTTGATTTCTATACATGTAAACATTCTCTGTTGTCTTGCAGTACATTCAAACATTCTCTGCTGTCTTTCTGTACATCCAAACATTTTCTGCTGTCTTTCTGGATATCCAGACATTCTCTGTTGTCTTGCTGTATGTCCAAACATTCTCTGCTGTCTTGCTGTACATCCAAACATTTGCTGTTATCTATCTTTACATCCAAACATTCTCTGTTGTCTCTTAACATCCCAACATTCCTTGCTTTTTTCTGTACATCCTGATATTTTCTGCAGTCTTGCTGTACATCCAAACAGTCTCAGCTATCTTTCTGAATATCCAAGCATACTTTGCTGTCTTGCTGTACATCCAGCAATTCTCTGTTGTCGTTCTGTACATCATACATTCTCTGTTGTCTTGCTGTACATACATTCTATGGTATCTTTTTGTACCTCAAGACATTCTCTGCTTTCTTGCTGTACATCTGTACATTCTGGTCCTGACTAAAATTTATAAAAAAAATAAAGAACCTGTATTTTATTATTTTAAATCTAATTAAATCTTTGCTTTTTCCTTGATTAAGTGCAAAAATGTGATGGTTGATAGTTTAGTAGTTATATTGTAATATTGTGACAAAACCTTGTCATCATCATAAGAAGTCTAAAATCTTGTTATCAGCATTACAGGAGGCTAAACACCAGTCAGCTTAAGGAGGCTAAAACCTTGTTGTCAGCATAAGGAGGCTAAAACCTTGTCATCAGCATAAGGAGGCTAAAACCTTGTCATCAGCATAAGGAGGCTAAATCCTTATCGTCAGCTTAAGGAGGCTAAAACCTTGTTGTCAGCTTAAGGAGGCTAAAACTTAGTTGTCAGCATAAAGAGGCTAAAACCTTGTCATCAGCATAAGGAGGCTAAAACCTTGTCATCAGCTTAAGGAGGCTAAAACCTTGTCATCAGCTTAAGGAGGCTAAAACCTTGTCGTCAGCTTAAGGAGGCTAAAACCTTGTCGTCAGCTTAAGGAGGCTAAAACCTTGTCGTCAGCATAAGGAGGCTAAAGCCTTGTCATCAGCATAAGGAGGCTAAAACCTTGTCATCAGCATAAGGAGGCTAAAACCTTGTCATCAGCTTAAGGAGGCTAAAACCTTGTCATCAGCATAAGGAGGCTAAAACCTTGTCATCAGCTTAAGGAGGCTAAAACCTTGTTGTCAACTTAAGGAGGCTAAAACCTTGTCGTCAGCATAAAGAGGCTAAAGCTTTGTAGGATAAGGAGGCTAAAACCATGTCAGCTTAAGGAGGCTAAAACCTTGTAGCATAATGATGCTTAAACCTTGTCGTCAGCATAAGGAGGCTAAAATCTTATCAGATAAGGAAGCTAAAACCTTGCCATCAGAATAAAACCTTGTATTATAAGGAGCTTAAAACTTCTAGAGATCAACAAATAAAACTGGCTGGCATGTTTTTATGCAAATATTAATGACTTGGTCATTATTTTTTTGCAATTTTTAATCATTTTTCTATACATTTTATACAGAATGGTTTAGAGCTGAACTTGGTCAGGGCTTGCCATTAAGGAATATTTGTTTGACAAATCAAATCAGGTTACTTGTATTGTCTTGTTCTCTGTATAGAGATTTATATTTTCTGGAATTAGGAAAAAATTTGTTGAAAGAAACTCTTTTAGAAGATTTGTTTGAAATATTTGACCTCAATTCCATTTCATTAGAAATGACAGGATAAGGAAATAGGAAGTTAATCTTTTGAAATCTAAGAATGTATAGGAGAGTGCTGCCAACAAATGGAAAAAGAATTCTATTTATTTTCATTACATCAGTTGTTTGCTTCTATTGGTGTAAGATGGATCCGCTTTAAATCAAGATAGTATGTCTACTTTTCATCTTGGTATTTTCTCCAAGAAAAGGGGCCTTAACTCTGGGTTGAGTTTATGGAGTGATTTGCACATTCATGTGGCCCTGTTTGTTATTATGTTTTTTACATATTGTCTTTTGCATCACCACAATCTTCATGAAATTTCTTTCAGTTACTGAAATAAATTATTTGTATTTATCTTTGATTCTAGATTATTCTTCAATTAGCATCACATATTCATATTCAGTATTAATTCATTTTTAATAGGACAGATACATTAGAATGAAATAACTGTGCCTATACATGAAGCAGCTTTACTGTGTGTTTAATTTTCTTTCTTGAGTGATGCATAGATGTTAATAAAACTGACCTTTTTTAACACCTATTTTTTAATATATGGATTGTGATATTTTGTGCATATTTTACACTTGATTGGCTAGATTGTCATTTCCAGATGCTGAGGGAATGTCATGTTCATGTCATTAATTTCCTCAGAATGATTAGTCTCTGCATCTATATTGTAATTTCCTATGACCTTGGAATGACCTTGGAATGCATAGTACCTGCATCTGTATCAGTCAGTATCCCTTTCAATGGCTTACATAATCAGTATGAAGAAGTTAAATAGTCTTTAATTCTTGATGATTTACTTGCATGAGAACTTGATTAAAAATAAGAAGTTCTATTGATTCGTGAGAAATTTGCCTCATCGCCCAAATGATAAAATTACATGTCTTGATGATGCAGTGGACTTGTCAGATAGTTGGAACACAGATTATTTGTATTCGTGTTGTCCACTATAATTGTATGGATTGAAATACATGCTATACACCTAAGTGTATGGATTATGCTTTTTGGTACATTGATTAAGAAAGAACTGAAGAAGTGAAAACTGTTGTTAAATTTTCAACATATATTGTCCCCTAACATTATGTAAAGAAAATTCTAAAATCAAGACACAAGCTAAGCACTTGCATATTAGAAAGAGTATGCCTGCTGGGCATGTACATTCCTAATGTTTTTTAGAAAGAGTATGCCCATTGGACATGTACATTTCAAAGAATATGTACATTGGGCATGTTGTTATGTATATATAAAGGAGCATACAGACTGTATTATAGCAAATGGAAGCTTTAGATCTAAAGGAGCATACAGACTGTATTATAGCAAATGGAAGCTTTAGATCTAAAGGAGTATACAGACTGTATTATAGCAAATGGAAGCTTTAGATCTAAAGGAGCATAAAGACTGTATTAAAGCAAATGGAAGCTTTAGATCTAAAGGAGTATACAGACTGTATTATAGCAAATGGAAGCTTTAGATCTAAAGGAGCATACAGACTGTATTAAAGCAAATGGAAGCTTTAGATCTAAAGGAGCATACAGACTGTATTATAGCAAATGGAAGCTTTAGATCTAAAGGAGCATACATACTGTATTAAAGTAAATGGAAGCTTTAGATCTAAAGGAGCATGCAGACTGTATTATAGCAAATGGAAGCTTTAGATCTAAAGGAGTATACAGACTGTATTATAGCAAATGGAAGCTTTAGATCTAAAGGAGCATACAGACTGTATTAAAGTAAATGGAAGCTTTAGATCTAAAGGAGCATACAGACTGTATTAAAGCAAATGTAAGTATTAGATCTAAAGGAGTATACAGACTGTATTAAAGCAAATGGAAGCTTTTGATATAAAGGAGTATACAGACTATATTAAAGCAAATGGAAGCTTTTGATATAAAGGAGTATACAGACTGTATTAAAGCAAATGTAAGCATTAGATCTAAAGGAGTATACAGACTATATTAAAGCAAATGGAAGCTTTAGATCTAAAGGAGTATATAGACTGTATTAAAGCAAATGGAAGCTTTAGATCTAATGGAGTATACAGACTGTATTAAAGCAAATGGAAGCTTTTGATCTAAAGGAGCATACAGACTGTATTATAGCAAATGGAAGCTTTAGATCTAATGGAGTATACAGACTGTATTAAAGCAAATGGAAGCTTTTTGATATAAAGGAGTATACAGACTGTATTAAAGCAAATGGAAGCATTAGATCTAAAGGAGTATACAGACTATATTAAAGCAAATGGAAGCTTTAGGTCTAAAGGAGTATACAGACTGTATTAAAGCAAATGGAAGCTTTAGATCTAATGGAGTATACAGACTGTATTAAAGGAAATGGAAGCTTTAGATCTAAAGGAGTATACAGACTGTATTAAAGCAAATGTAAGCATTAGATCTAAAGGAGTATACAGACTGTATTAAAGCAAATGGAAGCTTTTGATATAAAGGAGTATACAGACTGTATTAAAGCAAATGGAAGCTTTTGATATAAAGGAGTATACAGACTGTATTAAAGCAAATGTAAGCATTAGATCTAAAGGAGTATACAGACTATATTAAAGCAAATGGAAGCTTTAGATCTAATGGAGTATACAGACTGTATTAAAGCAAATGGAAGCTTTAGATCTAAAGGAGTATACAGACTGTATTAAAGCAAATGGAAGCTTTAGATCTAATGGAGTATACAGACTGTATTAAAGCAAATGGAAGCTTTAGATCTAAAGGAGCATGCAGACTGTATTAAAGCAAATGGAAGCTTTAGATCTAAACAATCAGTCTGTCAAGTAGACAGACTGCTAACTCTCCTCTTTTGGTTTCTTGAACTATCTACTTCTGTAAAAGCTGTGTCATCTGTGTCCAACATCTCCACTGCCTAGTTCTAATATTTCTAACACAAACTGAACAAATAAAAAGGAAACTCTTACATACTAAAGAAACTGCTATTTGATTGAAAACACCAAGTTTGGGGCCTTCTGGTAGCAATTAGTTTAAAAATTGATACATTGATGAAAGAAATTACTAAGTTTTGTCATTATTTATGTCCTTGCTGCCTTTTATTTTAAGACTGTCAGGAATATTTACAATAATAGAAGAGGCTGTGTGAATACTGTACAATTTATAATTCAGATCTGTATTGTAGATTTCTTATTTCCATGTCTAATATGCATTGCTATTTTATATGCATTGTATATTCCTTATTTCATTGTATATTATTATGTTTTATAGATTTATTATTTCTGTCTTTTATTTATATATGATTCGTAGGTTTCTTATTTCCATGTCTTTAATTTTATATGCATTGTAGATTTCTTATTTCCATAGCTCTTCTGTAAGTATAATGTACACCATTAGGTCTAACTGTGAAAATGTTATCTATTGGTCTAGACAGTGATCTTTCTGCTAAATCACATGCCTTATTTATCACTACCAAAGCATGTTACTGATCCAAAGATCTTGTGGTTTCCTTATCAATGTGATGACAAATTGATTTATACCATTATCCAGCTACATAAGCAGAGAAGTCACCTGTTGTAGAATCAGCCAATCAGAGACCCTTGTCTACTAACAGAATTAACTACAAAGTCCCAATATTAATTAATCTAATAACTGGGAAAATCCCAAAGTAGGATTCATGAAGTTCATGCAGTTATTTAGCACAATATACTTTATTTAGTTACTACACAAGACAGACTTTATTTTGTCATTACACATCAATGACTTTATTTAATCTACAAACAACACTTTATTTAGTCTGTACACACTACAGACATTTTTTAGACTGCACACAACAAGCTTTATTTAGTTTATACACAAACAGACTTTATTTAGACTATACACAACACAGACTTTATTTAGTCTATACAACCGAATTTATTTAGTCTATATGCAAAACAGACCTTATAGTCCCAAGGCTTTGGAAAGCATCAGGTAGATAGTCCCAAGGATTTGGAAAGCATCAGGTAGATAGTCCCAAGGCTTTGGAAAGCATCAGGTAGATAGTCCCAAGGATTTGGAAAGCATCAGGTAGATAGTCCCAAGGATTTGGAAAGCATCAGGTAGATAGTCCCAAGGATTTGGAAAGCATCAGATATGATAGTCCCAAGGCTTTGGAAAGCATCAGGTAGATAGTCCCAAGGATTTGGAAAGCATCAGGTAGATAGTCCCAAGGCTTTGGAAAGCATCAGGTAGATAGTCCCAAGGATTTGGAAAGCAGCAGATATGATAGTCCCAAAGCAGCAGTCCAAAAGCATTGAAAAGCATCAGTCCCAAAACTTTGGAAAGCAGCAGTCCCAAGACTTTAGAAAGCAGCAGTCCCAAAACTTTGGAAGTCAGCAGCATTTGTTATTACAGAGACAGTTGTGTTCATATGCACTGATAGTCTGAAGACTGGTAAATTTTCACAATTATTGAAAACTGCAATGGTAACTCCACTCCATAAAGCAGAGGCAAAAGTATAGTTAAAATAATTTTCCTTTCTACTGTCCCAAAGTTAATTGAAAAGCATGTACATGAATGACATTGTCTCAGTAAGCACAAACTTGTCCATGAAAATAAGTATTAGGTAAAATCATTCCTGTGAAACAGCACTAATATCAATGGTTGACTTCAGGCAAGGAGAGATGGGGGAATGTTACATTTGATTTTTGAAAAGTGTGATTTTGTAAATCATAAACTTCTAGAAAAATTAAAATTTGTAAATGTAGTAAGAAAGTTCACAAATGGTTTGCTTAATACTTGAATGATAGATTTGACAAAGTAACTTTACATGGAAATGTATCTGAAGATTAAAGAATAAACTGTGGGATGCCACAAAGATCTATACTTGGATCTCTTGTTTTGCTGTCCTCCATAAAGATTGCAAATACAATATCATCAATTCATCATTATGCTGTTAGTATTACTTTATTTAATGAACATATCAGAAAATGATCTCCAAATGGTATTAAACAGACTTCAAATGCGGTGTAAATGGGAAGGTTGTAAATACAGATAAAACTTAGGTTTCATTATTGACAATAAAGCAAAAGAGAGCAAAATTAAAGACAGATGACGTTAGCTTTTTCAATAATAATATAAACCTAAAGTGTTTTCCAAGGACAAAATTCTTGGCATTCTTTTTGACGATAATTTGTCGACAATAATTTAATTTGGTATGATAATAAAATACTCATTACAAACAAAACTTGTATATATGGATGCAGGTTATGATGTACTTGCATTTTGTGATGTGATGTGATTATGATTTTTAACGTAGCTTTAAAAACAATTCAGTCATATTGCTATGATGTCTGTAGTGTGACAGTTTATAGTGATGTCTAGCACTGGGGCATCATGCAGCAGACATGTAGCATGATGTCCCACCCAGTCACATTATCCTGTCACTAGAACGACCAGTCCTAACACTAACCTTTTAATGCCAAGCATCAAGCGAGGCAGCTGTTAGTACCATTTTTGTAATTCTTTGGTAAGACTCGACCGGGGATTGAAACCACAACCTCCTGCATCCGAGGCAGACACTCTAACCACTAGGCCACAGGAGCATTGTTACTTTCTTTTTGTCTTTTCATGATATTAGAGAAAATGGTAGCATGTTGGTTGGCATGCTGGACACATAACTAAAATGTTGCAAGTCCAGGTCTGAGTACCAGATCAGTCCAGGCTGGCAACCATGGTACATCGTTAGGCAAAGGGCTTTACTCCATTTGCCATGGCATTAAATAACCTACATGTTTTTCAGTAACATACAAACCAAACAAAAAATGGAAACCTATCCCTATGATGTAACTGCCTGAATCAATCAATCAATACTGTATTCCACTTGTCTTGGTTCAACTCCATGAGAAATAATCTAAATGATTGCTATGAACATCAACAAGGCTGTCTATTATGTTGACCAACTCTAGTTTGACCCTAGTTATTACACCATGGCTCCTGGGAGTTATCACCTCATACAGAATGAAAGTCAGATAATATCAATACTACTGGAATTGCTGCCATCCTTTTATGTGCCAAAAGTTATACATCCTCTCTGAATGATAAACTAGATTTCCTATAACCTAAAACTAGTGTTGCAATGTGTATACATAGGTAATAATTTCCTTTTCATGTACTTGCATTTCATTTTAAACCAAACCTCTGCTGGACTTATGAAGGACAAAGACTTTTCAGTGGTAGCACATGAAATCATGACCCATTATTGTATTTTATTTTGGATAATATTTTCTCATTTGGCATTACTAGGACAATATTTTAATGGGTATGTCATTTTCCCCTTGATACAATTAGACTGCTAGCCTTAAGTCATATTCCAATAGGTACATCTGTCACCCATTCATACAATTAGACGGCTAGCCTTAAATTATATTCCAATAGGTATGTCTGTCACCCATTCATACAATTAGACTTTACCCTTAAATCATATTCCAATAGGTATGTCTGTCACCCATTCATACAATAACACTGCTAGCCTTAAATCATATTCAAATAGGTATGTCTGTCACCCATTCATACAATTAGACTTTACCCTTAAATCATATTCCAATAGGTATGTCTGTCACCCATTCATACAATTAGACTGCTAGCCTTAAATCATATTCCAATAGGTATGTCTGTCACCCATTCATACAATAAGACTGCTAGCCTTAAATCATATTCCAATAGGTATGTCTGTCACCCATTCATACAATTAGACTGCTAGCCTTAAATCATATTCCTACAGGAATGGCTGTCACTCATTCATACAATTAGACTGCTAGCCTTAAATCATATTCCAATAGGTATGTCTGTCACCCATTCATACAATTAGACTGCTAGCCTTAAATCATATTCCAATAGGTATGTCTGTCACCCATTCATACAATTAGACTGCTAGCCTTAAATCATATTCCAATAGGTATGTCTGTCACCCATTCATACAATTAGACTGCTAGCCTTAAATCATCACCCATTCATACAATTAGACTGCTAGCCTTAAATCATATTCCAATAGGTATGTCTGTCACCCATTCATACAATTAGACTGCTAGCCTTAAATCATATTCCAATAGGTATGTCTGTCACCCATTCATACAATTAGACTGCTAGCCTTAAATCATATTCCAATAGGTATGTCTGTCACCCATTTATACAATTAGACTGCTAGCCTTAAATCATATTCCATAGGTATGTCTGTCACCCATTCATACAATTAGACTGCTAGCCTTAAATCATATTCCAATAGGTATGTCTGTCACCCATTTATACAATTAGACTGCTAGCCTTAAATCATATTCCAATAGGAATGTCTGTCACCCATTCATACAATTAGACTGCTAGCCTTAAATCATATTCCAATAGGTATGTCTGTCACCCATTCATACAATTAGACTGCTAGCTTTAAATCATATTCCAATAGGTATGTCTCTCACCTATTCATACAATTAGACTGCTAACTTTAAATCATATTCCAATAGGTATGTCTGTCACCCATTCATACAATTAGACTGCTAGCCTTAAATCATATTCCTATAGGATTGTCTGTCACCCATTCATAAAATTAGACTGCTAGCCTTAAATCATATTCCAATAGGTATGTCTGTCACCCATTCATACAATTAGACTGCTAGCCTTAAATCATATTCCAATAGGTATGTCTGTCACCATTCATACAATTAGACTGCTAGCCTTAAATCATATTCCAATAGGTAAGTTTGTCACCCATTCATACAATTAGACTGCTAGCCTTAAATCATATTCCAATAGGTATGTCTGTCACCTATTCATACAATTAGACTGCTAGCCTTAAATCATATTCCTATAGGAATGTCTGTCACTCATTCATACAATTAGACTGCTAGCCTTAAATCATATTCCAATAGGTATGTCTGTCACCCATTCATACAATTAGACTTTACCCTTAAATCATATTCCAAGAGGTATGTCTGTCACTCATTCATAAAATTAGACTGCTAGCCTTAAATCATATTCCAATAGGTATGTCTGTCACCCATTCATACAATTAGACTGCTAGCCTTAAATCATATTCCAATAGGTATGTCTGTCACCCATTCATACAATTAGACTGCTAGCCTTAAATCATATTCCAATAGGTATGTCTGTCACCCATTTATACAATTAGACTGCTAGCCTTAAATCATATTCCATAGGTATGTCTGTCACCCATTCATACAATTAGACTGCTAGCCTTAAATCATATTCCAATAGGTATGTCTGTCACCCATTCATACAATTAGAATGCTAGCCTTAAATCATATTCCAATAGGTATGTCTGTCACCCATTCATACAATTAGACTGCTAGCCTTAAATCATATTCCAATAGGTATGTCTGTCACCCATTCATACAATTAGACTGCTAGCCTTAAATCATATTCCAATAGGAATGTCTGTCACCCATTCATACAATAAGACTGCTAGCCTTAAATCATATTCCAATAGGTATGTCTGTCACCCATTCATACAATTAGACTGCTAGCCTTAAATCATATTCCAATAGGAATGTCTGTCACCCATTCATACAATTAGACTGCTAGCCTTAAATCATATTCCAATAGGTATGTCTGTCACCCATTCATACAATTAGACTGCTAGCTTTAAATCATATTCCAATAGGTATGTCTCTCACCTATTCATACAATTAGACTGCTAACCTTAAATCATATTCCAATAGGTATGTCTGTCACCCATTCATACAATTAGACTGCTAGCCTTAAATCATATTCCTATAGGATTGTCTGTCACCCATTCATAAAATTTGACTGCTAGCCTTAAATCATATTCCAATAGGTATGTCTGTCACCCATTCATACAATTAGACTGCTAGCCTTAAATCATATTCCAATAGGTATGTCTGTCACCATTCATACAATTAGACTGCTAGCCTTAAATCATATTCCAATAGGTAAGTTTGTCACCCATTCATACAATTAGACTGCTAGCCTTAAATCATATTCCAATAGGTATGTCTGTCACCTATTCATACAATTAGACTGCTAGCCTTAAATCATATTCCTATAGGAATGTCTGTCACCCATTCATACAATTAGACTGCTAGCCTTAAATCATATTCCTATAGGAATGTCTGTCACCCATTCATACAATTAGACTGCTAGCCTTAAATCATATTCCAATAGGTATGTCTGTCACCCATTCATACAATTAGACTTTACCCTTAAATCATATTCCAATAGGTATGTCTGTCACCCATTCATACAATAACACTGCTAGCCTTAAATCATATTCAAATAGGTATGTCTGTCACCCATTCATACAATTAGACTTTACCCTTAAATCATATTCCAATAGGTATGTCTGTCACCCATTCATACAATAAGACTGCTAGCCTTAAATCATATTCCAATAGGTATGTCTGTCACCCATTCATACAATTAGACTGCTAGCCTTAAATCATATTCCTACAGTAATGGCTGTCACTCATTCATACAATTAGACTGCTAGCCTTAAATCATATTCCAATAGGTATGTCTGTCACCCATTCATACAATTAGACTGCTAGCCTTAAATCATATTCCTATAGGAATGGCTGTCACTCATTCATACAATTAGACTGCTAGCCTTAAATCATATTCCAATAGGAATGTCTGTCACACATTCATACAATTAGACTGCTAGCCTTAAATCATATTCCAATAGGTATGTCTGTCACCCATTCATACAATTAGACTTTACCCTTAAATCATATTCCAAGAGGTATGTCTGTCACTCATTCATAAAATTAGACTGCTAGCCTTAAATCATATTCCAATAGGTATGTCTGTCACCCATTCATACAATTAGACTGCTAGCCTTAAATCATATTCCAATAGGTATGTCTGTCACCCATTCATACAATTAGACTGCTAGCCTTAAATCATATTCCAATAGGTATGTCTGTCACCCATTCATACAATTAGACTGCTAGCCTTAAATCATATTCCAATAGGTATGTCTGTCACCCATTCATACAATTAGACTGCTAGCCTTAAATCATATTCCAATAGGTATGTCTGTCACCCATTTATACAATTAGACTGCTAGCCTTAAATCATATTCCATAGGTATGTCTGTCACCCATTCATACAATTAGACTGCTAGCCTTAAATCATATTCCTATAGGTATGTCTGTCACCCATTCATACAATTAGACTGCTAGCCTTAAATCATATTCCAATAGGTATGTCTGTCACCCATTCATACAATTAGACTGCTAGCCTTAAATCATATTCCAATAGGTATGTCTGTCACCCATTCATACAATTAGACTGCTAGCTTTAAATCATATTCCAATAGGAATGTCTGTCACCCATTCATACAATAAGACTGCTAGCCTTAAATCATATTCCAATAGGTATGTCTGTCACCCATTTATACAATTAGACTGCTAGCCTTAAATCATATTCCAATAGGAATGTCTGTCACCCATTCATACAATTAGACTGCTAGCCTTAAATCATATTCCAATAGGTATGTCTCTCACCTATTCATACAATTAGACTGCTAACCTTAAATCATATTCCAATAGGTATGTCTGTCACCCATTCATACAATTAGACTGCTAGCCTTAAATCATATTCCTATAGGATTGTCTGTCACCCATTCATACAATTAGACTGCTAGCCTTAAATCATATTCCAATAGGTATGTCTGTCACCCATTCATACAATTAGACTGCTAGCCTTAAATCATATTCCAATAGGTATGTCTCTCACCTATTCATACAATTAGACTGCTAACCTTAAATCATATTCCAATAGGTATGTCTATCACCCATTCATACAATTAGACTGCTAGCCTTGAATCATATTCCTATAGGATTGTCTGTCACCCATTCATACAATTAGACTGCTAGCCTTAAATCATATTCCAATAGGTATGTCTATCACCCATTCATACAATTAGACTGCTAGCCTTGAATCATATTCCTATAGGATTGTCTGTCACCCATTCATATAATTAGACTGCTAGCCTTAAATCATATTCCAATAGGTAAGTTTGTCACCCATTCATACAATTAGACTGCTAGCCTTAAATCATATTCCAATAGGTATGTCTGTCACCTATTCATACAATTAGACTGCTAGCCTTAAATCATATTCCTATAGGAATGTCTGTCACCCATTCATACAATTAGACTGCTAGCCTTAAATCATATTCCAATAGGTAAGTTTGTCACCCATTCATACAATTAGACTGCTAGCCTTAAATCATATTCCAATAGGTATGTCTGTCACCTATTCATACAATTAGACTGCTAGCCTTAAATCATATTCCTATAGGAATGTCTGTCACCCATTCATACAATTAGACTGCTAGCCTTAAATCATATTCCAATAGGTATGTCTGTCACCCATTCATACAATTAGACTGCTAGCCCTAAATCATATTCCAATAGGTATGTCTGTCACCCATTCATACAATTAGACTGCTAGCCTTAATTCATATTCCAATAGGTATGTCTGTCACCCATTCATACAATTAGACTGCTAGCCTTAAATCATATTCCAATAGGTATGTCTGTCACCCATTCATACAATTAGACTGCTAGCCTTAAATCATATTCCAATAGGTATGTCTGTCACCCATTCATACAATTAGACTGCTAGCCTTAAATCATATTCCAATAGGAATATCTGTCACCCATTCATACAATTAGACTGCTAGCCTTAAATCATATTCCAATAGGAATATCTGTCACCCATTCATACAATTAGACTGTTAACCTTAGATCATATTCCCAAAGGTATGTGTGCTACCCATTCATGCAGCCTTTATTTCTGTGCTGTGCTAATCCCAAATGCATTTGAGTACCCTGCAACAATGTCAAGTATCACTAAGAATTAATTGAACACTCAGTTTTTCAAGCAGTTTCAACTCAAGAGGTACCTGCCAATATTTATCTTGCTTGATTGTAATATCATTTACAGTTCTAGCAACCTAGACACCAATGACTAGACTTGTATTTGATCAGTGAAAGACAATATTTGAGACTTGATTTTTGACAATTACATTGACATTTAAGACAGTTGCTCATTTTGTTCTGGATCTCTAGCTTCAGAACTTTTATGAATTCATTAAGATTGGTTTGCTGTGTTTTTGTTGGTTTTGTTTTTCAGTATCTAAATAGTATCTAAAGAAAAAAACAGACAGTCTGAAATACAATATAATGTACACATCTTGAAGCAGAAGTGATGTGATTATGATGTAAAATTTAGTAGTCATTTTCCTTACTGGCATGGTCATCTTCTTTACTATTATTGTCATTTTCCTTACTGATATTTTCATTTTCCTGAATAGTATTATCATTTTCTTTTCTATTTAGTATTGACATTTACGTTACTGGTATTGACATCTAAATTACTGGTATTATCATTTCCTTACTATGTATCTGGAATTTTCATCTTCCTTACTAGTATTGTCATCTTCCTTGCTATTTGGTTTTGTCATCTTCATTGCTGGTATTGTCATCTTCCTTGCTATTTGGTTTTTCATCTTCCTTGCTATTTGGTTTTGTAATCTTCCATGCAATTTGGTTTGTCATCTTCCTTACTGATATTGTCATCTTCCTTGCTATCGGTTTGCCATCTTCATTGCTGGTATTGTCATCTTCCTTGGTATTTGGTTTTGTCATCTTCATTGCTGGTATTGTCATCTTCCTTGCTATTTGGTTTTGTCATCTTCATTGCTGGTATTGTCATCTTCCTTGCTATTTGGTTTGTCATCTTCATTGCTGGTATTGTCATCTTCCTTGCTATTTGGTTTTGTCATCTTCATTGCTGGTATTGCCATCTTCCTTGCTATTTGGTTTGTCATCTTCCTTACTGATATTGTCATCTTCCTTGCTATTTGGTTTGTCATCTTCATTGCTGGTATTGTCATCTTCCTTGGTCTTTGGTTTGTCATCTTCCTTACTGGTATTGTAACATTGTCACCTTCCTTACAGTTGGAATTGCCATAGTTCTTACTGTACACCTGCATCAAAAGTACCACCAAATAGTTTTGATTTGCCTGTAGTGGATATAAGTACCACCAAATAGTTTTGATTTGCCTGTAGTGGATATAAGTACCACCAAATAGTTTTGATTTGCCTGTAGTTGATATAAGTACCAGGAAATAGATTTGATTTGCCTGTAGTGGATATAAGTACCAGGAAATAGTTTTGATTTGCCTGTAGTGGATATAAGTACCAGGAAATAGATTTGATTTGCCTGTAGTGGATATAAGTACCACCAAATTGCTTTGATTTGCCTGTAGTGGATATAAGTACCAGGAAATAGTTTTGCTTTGCCTGTAGTGGATATAAGTACCAGGAAATAGTTTTGATTTGCCTGTAGTGGATATAAGTACCAGGAAATAGTTTTGATTTGCCTGTAGTTGATATAAGTACCACCAAATAGTTTTGATTTGCCTGTAGTTGGATATAAGTACCAGGAAATAGATTTGATTTGCCTGTAGTGGATATAAGTACCACAAAATAGTTTTGGTACCACCAAATAGTTTTGATTTGCCTGTAGTGGATATAAGTACCAGGAAATAGTTTTGATTTGCCTGTAGTGGATATAAGTACCACCAAATAGTTTTGATTTGCCTGTAGTTGGATATAAGTACCAGGAAATAGATTTGATTTGCCTGTAGTGGATATAAGTACCACAAAATAATTTTGGTACCACCAAATAGTTTTGATTTGCCTGTAGGGGATATAAGTACCATCAAATAGTTTTGATTTGCCCGTAGTGAATATAAGTACCAGGAAATAGTTTTGCTTTGCCTGTAGTGGATATAAGTACCACCAAATAGTTTTGATTTGCCTGTAGTGGATATAAGTACCACCAAATAGATTTGATTTGCCTGTAGTGGATATAAGTACCAGGAAATAGTTATGATTTGCCTGTAGTGGATATAAGTACCAGGAAATAGTTTTGATTTGCCTGTAGTGGATATAAGTACCAGGAAATAGTGATTTGCCTGTAGTGGATATAAGTACCAGGAAATAGATTTGATTTGCCTGTAGTGGATATAAGTACCACCAAATAGTTTTGATTTGCCTGTAGTGGATATAAGTACCAGGAAATAGATTTGATTTGCCTGTAGTGGATATAAGTACCACAAAATAGTTTTGGTACCACCAAATAGTTTTGATTTGCCTGTAGTGGATATAAGTACCATCAAATAGTTTTAATTTGCCTGTAGTGGATATAAGTACCACCAAAGTTTTGATTTGCCTGTAGTGGATATAAGTACCAGGAAATAGTTTTGATTTGCCTGTAGTGGATATAAGTACCAGGAAATAGATTTGATTTGCCTGTAGTGGATATAAGTACCAGGAAATAGATTTGATTTGCCTGTAGTGGATATAAGTACCACAAAATAGTTTTGGTACCACCAAATAGTTTTGATTTGCCTGTAGTGGATATAAGTACCATCAAATAGTTTTGATTTGCCTGTAGTGGATATAAGTACCACCAAAGTTTTGATTTGCCTGTAGTGGATATAAGTACCAGGAAATAGTTTTGATTTGCCTGTAGTGGATATAAGTACCAGGAAATAGTTTTGATTTGCCTGTAGTGGATATAAGTAACAGGAAATAGATTTGATTTGCCTGTAGTGGATATAAGTACCACCAAATTGCTTTGATTTGCCTGTAGTGGATATAAGTACCAGGAAATAGTTTTGATTTGCCTGTAGTGGATATAAGTACCAGGAAATAGTTTTGATTTGCCTGTAGTCGATATAAGTACCAGGAAATAGTTTTGATTTGCCTGTAGTTGATATAAGTACCACCAAATAGTTTTGATTTGCCTGTAGTTGGATATAAGTACCAGGAAATAGATTTGATTTGCCTGTAGTGGATATAAGTACCATCAAATAGTTTTGATTTGCCCATAGTGGATATAAGTACCAGGAAATAGTTTTGATTTGCATGTAGTGGATATAAGTACCACCAAATTGCTTTGATTTGCCTGTAGTGGATATAAGTACCACCAAATTGCTTTGATTTGTCCATAGTGGATATAAGTACCACCAAATTGCTTTGATTTGCCTGTAGTGGATATAAGTACCAGGAAATAGTTATGATTTGCCTGTAGTGGATATAAATAGCAGGAAATAGTTTTGATTTGCCTGTAGTTGGATATAAGTACCAGGAAATAGTTTTGATTTGCCTGTAGTGGATATAAGTAGCAGGAAATAGTTTTGATTTGCCTGTAGTTGGATATAAGTACCAGGAAATAGTTTTGATTTGCCTGTAGTGGATATAAGTACCAGGAAATAGTTTTGTATTGCCTGTAGTGGATATAAGTACCAGGAAATAGTTTTGCTTTGCCTGTAGTGGATATAAGTACCAGGAAATAGTTTTGATTTGCCTGTAGTGGATATATAAGTACCACCAAATAGTTTTGATTTGCCTTAATGGATATAAGTACCACCAAATAGTTTTGATTTGCCTGTAGTGGATATAAGTACCAGGAAATAGTTATGATTTGCCTGTAGTGGATATAAGTACCACCAAATTGCTTTGATTTGCCTGTAGTGGATATAAGTACCAGGAAATAGTTTTGATTTGCCTGTATTGGATATAAGTACCAGGAAATAGTTTTGATTTGCCTGTATTGGATATAAGTACCAGGAAATAGTTTTGATTTGCCTGTAGTGGATATAAGTACCACCAAATAGTTTTGATTTGCCTGTAGTGGATATAAGTACCACCAAATAGTTTTGATTTGCCTGTAGTGGATATAAGTACCACCAAATTGCTTTGATTTGCCTGTAGTGGATATAAGTACCAGGAAATAGTTTTGATTTGCCTGTAGTGGATATAAGTACCAGGAAATAGTTTTGATTTGCCTGTATTGGATATAAGTACCAGGAAATAGTTTTGATTTGCCTGTAGTGGATATAAGTACCACCAAATTGCTTTGATTTGCCTGTAGTGGATATAAGTACCAGGAAATAGTTTTGATTTGCCTGTAGTGCATATAAGTACCATCAAATAGTTTTGATTTGCCTGTAGTGGATATAAGTACCAGGAAATAGTTTTGATTTGCCTGTAGTGCATATAAGTACCATCAAATAGTTTTGATTTGCCTGTAGTGGATATAAGTACCACCAAAGTTTTGATTTGCCTGTAGTGGATATAAGTACCAGGAAATAGTTTTGATTTGCCTGTAGTGGATATAAGTACCATCAAATAGTTTTGATTTGCCTGTAGTGGATATAAGTACCACCAAGGTTTTGATTTGCCTGTAGTGGATATAAGTACCAGGAAATAGTTTTGATTTTGATTTGCCTGTAGCGGATATAAGTACCATCAAATAGTTTTGATTTGCCTGTAGTGGATATAAGTACCAGGAAATAGTTTTGATTTGCCTGTATTGGATATAAGTACCAGGAAATAGTTTTGATTTGCCTGTAGTGGATATAAATACCACCAAAGTTTTGATTTGCCTGTAGTGGATATAAGTACCAGGAAATAGTTTTGATTTGCCTGTATTGGATATAAGTACCAGGAAATAGTTTTGATTTGCCTGTAGTGGATATAAGTACCACCAAAGTTTTGATTTGCCTGTAGTGGATATAAGTACCAGGAAATAGTTTTGATTTGCCTGTAGTGGATATAATTACCATCAAATAGTTTTGATTTGCCTGTAGTGGATATAAGTACAAACCAAAGTTTTGATTTGCCTGTAGTGGATATAAGTACCAGGAAATAGTTTTGATTTGCCTGTAGTCGATATAAGTACCAGGAAATAGATTTGATTTGCCTGTAGTGGATATAAGTACCACCAAATTGCTTTGATTTGCCTGTAGTGGATATAAGTACCAGGAAATAGTTTTGATTTGCCTGTAGTGGATATAAGTACCAGGAAATAGATTTGATTTGCCTGTAGTGGATATAAGTACCACCAAATTGCTTTGATTTGCCTGTAGTGGATATAAGTACCAGGAAATAGTTTTGATTTGCCTGTAGTGGATATAAGTACCAGGAAATAGTTTTGCTTTGCCTGTAGTGGATATAAGTACCACCAAATAGTTTTGATTTGCCTGTATTGGATATAAGTACCAGGAAATAGTTTTGATTTGCCTGTATTGGATATAAGTACCAGGAAATAGTTTTGATTTGCCTGTATTGGATATAAGTACCAGGAAATAGTTTTGATTTGCCTGTAGTGGATATAAGTACCAGGAAATAGTTTTGATTTGCCTGTAGTGGATATAAGTACCACCAAATAGTTTTGATTTGCCTGTAGTGGATATAAGTACCACCAAATTGCTTTGATTTGCCTGTAGTGGATATAAGTACCAGGAAATAGTTTTGATTTGCCTGTAGTGGATATAAGTACCAGGAAATAGTTTTGATTTGCCTGTATTGGATATAAGTACCAGGAAATAGTTTTGATTTGCCTGTAGTGGATATAAGTACCACCAAATTGCTTTGATTTGCCTGTAGTGGATATAAGTACCAGGAAATAGTTTTGATTTGCCTGTAGTTGATATAAGTACCACCAAATAGTTTTGATTTGCCTGTAGTTGGATATAAGTACCAGGAAATAGATTTGATTTGCCTGTAGTGGATATAAGTACCATCAAATAGTTTTGATTTGCCCATAGTGGATATAAGTACCAGGAAATAGTTTTGATTTGCATGTAGTGGATATAAGTACCACCAAATTGCTTTGATTTGCCTGTAGTGGATATAAGTACCACCAAATTGCTTTTATTTGCCCATAGTGGATATAAGTACCACCAAATTGCTTTGATTTGCCTGTAGTGGATATAAGTACCAGGAAATAGTTATGATTTGCCTGTAGTGGATATAAATAGCAGGAAATAGTTTTGATTTGCATGTAGTTGGATATAAGTACCAGGAAATAGTTTTGATTTGCCTGTAGTGGATATAAGTAGCAGGAAATAGTTTTGATTTGCCTGTAGTTGGATATAAGTACCAGGAAATAGTTTTGATTTGCCTGTAGTGGATATAAGTACCAGGAAATAGTTTTGTATTGCCTGTAGTGGATATAAGTACCAGGAAATTGTTATGATTTGCCTGTAGTGGATATAAGTACCACCAAATTGCTTTGATTTGCCTGTAGTGGATATAAGTACCACCAAATAGTTTTGATTTGCCTGTAGTGGATATAAGTACCAGGAAATAGTTTTGATTTGCCTGTAGTGGATATAAGTAGCAGGAAATAGTTTTGATTTGCCTGTAGTTGGATATAAGTACCAGGAAATAGTTTTGATTTGCCTGTAGTGGATATAAGTACCAGGAAATAGTTTTGATTTGCCTGTAGTGGATATAAGTACCAGGAAATAGTTTTGCTTTGCCTGTAGTGGATATATAAGTACCACCAAATAGTTTTGATTTGCCTTAATGGATATAAGTACCACCAAATAGTTTTGATTTGCCTGTAGTGGATATAAGTACCAGGAAATAGTTTTGTTTTGCCTGTAGTGGATATAAGTACCAGGAAATAGTTTTGATTTGCCTGTAGTTGGATATAAGTACCAGGAAATAGTTTTGATTTGCCTGTAGTGGATATAAGTACCAGGAAATAGATTTGATTTGCCTGTAGTGGATATAAGTACCACCAAATTGCTTTGATTTGCCTGTAGTGGATATAAGTACCAGGAAATAGTTTTGATTTGCCTGTAGTGGATATAAGTACCAGGAAATAGTTTTGCTTTGCCTGTAGTGGATATAAGTACCACCAAATAGTTTTGATTTGCCTGTATTGGATATAAGTACCAGGAAATAGTTTTGATTTGCCTGTATTGGATATAAGTACCAGGAAATAGTTTTGATTTGCCTGTATTGGATATAAGTACCAGGAAATAGTTTTGATTTGCCTGTAGTGGATATAAGTACCACCAAATAGTTTTGATTTGCCTGTAGTGGATATAAGTACCACCAAATAGTTTTGATTTGCCTGTAGTGGATATAAGTACCACCAAATTGCTTTGATTTGCCTGTAGTGGATATAAGTACCAGGAAATAGTTTTGATTTGCCTGTAGTGGATATAAGTACCAGGAAATAGTTTTGATTTGCCTGTATTGGATATAAGTACCAGGAAATAGTTTTGATTTGCCTGTAGTGGATATAAGTACCACCAAATTGCTTTGATTTGCCTGTAGTGGATATAAGTACCAGGAAATAGTTTTGATTTGCCTGTAGTGCATATAAGTACCATCAAATAGTTTTGATTTGCCTGTAGTGGATATAAGTACCAGGAAATAGTTTTGATTTGCCTGTAGTGCATATAAGTACCATCAAATAGTTTTGATTTGCCTGTAGTGGATATAAGTACCACCAAAGTTTTGATTTGCCTGTAGTGGATATAAGTACCAGGAAATAGTTTTGATTTGCCTGTAGTGGATATAAGTACCATCAAATAGTTTTGATTTGCCTGTAGTGGATATAAGTACCACCAAAGTTTTGATTTGCCTGTAGTGGATATAAGTACCAGGAAATAGTTTTGATTTTGATTTGCCTGTAGCGGATATAAGTACCATCAAATAGTTTTGATTTGCCTATAGTGGATATAAGTACCAGGAAATAGTTTTGATTTGCCTGTATTGGATATAAGTACCAGGAAATAGTTTTGATTTGCCTGTAGTGGATATAAATACCACCAAAGTTTTGATTTGCTTGTAGTGGATATAAGCACCAGGAAATAGTTTTGATTTGCCTGTATTGGATATAAGTACCAGGAAATAGTTTTGATTTGCCTGTAGTGGATATAAGTACCACCAAAGTTTTGATTTGCCTGTAGTGGATATAAGTACCAGGAAATAGTTTTGATTTGCCTGTAGTGGATATAAGTACCATCAAATAGTTTTGATTTGCCTGTAGTGGATATAAGTACCACCAAAGTTTTGATTTGCCTGTAGTGGATATAAGTACCAGGAAATAGTTTTGATTTGCCTGTAGTGGATATAAGTACCACCAAATAGTTTTGATTTGCCCTAATGGATATAAGTACCACCAAATAGTTTTGATTTGCCTGTAGTGGATATAAGTACCAGGAAATAGTTTTGTTTTGCCTGTAGTGGATATAAGTACCAGGAAATAGTTTTGATTTGCCTGTAGTTGGATATAAGTACCAGGAAATAGTTTTGATTTGCCTGTATTGGATATAAGTACCAGGAAATAGTTTTGATTTGCCTGTATTGGATATAAGTACCAGGAAATAGTTTTGATTTGCCTGTAGTGGATATAAGTACCACCAAATAGTTTTGATTTGCCTGTAGTGGATATAAGTACCACCAAATAGTTTTGATTTGCCTGTAGTGGATATAAGTACCACCAAATTGCTTTGATTTGCCTGTACTGGATATAAGTACCAGGAAATAGTTTTGATTTGCCTGTAGTGGATATAAGTACCAGGAAATAGTTTTGATTTGCCTGTATTGGATATAAGTACCAGGAAATAGTTTTGATTTGCCTGTAGTGGATATAAGTACCACCAAATTGCTTTGATTTGCCTGTAGTGGATATAAGTACCAGGAAATAGTTTTGATTTGCCTGTAGTGCATATAAGTACCATCAAATAGTTTTGATTTGCCTGTAGTGGATATAAGTACCACCAAAGTTTTGATTTGCCTGTAGTGGATATAAGTACCAGGAAATAGTTTTGATTTGCCTGTAGTGGATATAAGTACCAGGAAATAGATTTGATTTGCCTGTAGTGGATATAAGTACCACCAAATTGCTTTGATTTGCCTGTAGTGGATATAAGTACCAGGAAATAGTTTTGATTTGCCTGTAGTGGATATAAGTACCAGGAAATAGATTTGATTTGCCTGTAGTGGATATAAGTACCACCAAATTGCTTTGATTTGCCTGTAGTGGATATAAGTACCAGGAAATAGTTTTGATTTGCCTGTAGTGGATATAAGTACCAGGAAATAGTTTTGCTTTGCCTGTAGTGGATATAAGTACCACCAAATAGTTTTGATTTGCCTGTATTGGATATAAGTACCAGGAAATAGTTTTGATTTGCCTGTATTGGATATAAGTACCAGGAAATAGTTTTGATTTGCCTGTATTGGATATAAGTACCAGGAAATAGTTTTGATTTGCCTGTAGTGGATATAAGTACCACCAAATAGTTTTGATTTGCCTGTAGTGGATATAAGTACCACCAAATAGTTTTGATTTGCCTGTAGTGGATATAAGTACCACCAAATTGCTTTGATTTGCCTGTAGTGGATAAAAGTACCAGGAAATAGTTTTGATTTGCCTGTAGTGGATATAAGTACCAGGAAATAGTTTTGATTTGCCTGTATTGGATATAAGTACCAGGAAATAGTTTTGATTTGCCTGTAGTGGATATAAGTACCACCAAATTGCTTTGATTTGCCTGTAGTGGATATAAGTACCAGGAAATAGTTTTGATTTGCCTGTAGTGCATATAAGTACCATCAAATAGTTTTGATTTGCCTGTAGTGGATATAAGTACCACCAAAGTTTTGATTTGCCTGTAGTGGATATAAGTACCAGGAAATAGTTTTGATTTGCCTGTAGTGGATATAAGTACCATCAAATAGTTTTGATTTGCCTGTAGTGGATATAAGTACCACCAAAGTTTTGATTTGCCTGTAGTGGATATAAGTACCAGGAAATAGTTTTGATTTTGATTTGCCTGTAGCGGATATAAGTACCATCAAATAGTTTTGATTTGCCTGTAGTGGATATAAGTACCAGGAAATAGTTTTGATTTGCCTGTATTGGATATAAGTACCAGGAAATAGTTTTGATTTGCCTGTAGTGGATATAAATACCACCAAAGTTTTGATTTGCCTGTAGTGGATATAAGTACCAGGAAATAGTTTTGATTTGCCTGTATTGGATATAAGTACCAGGAAATAGTTTTGATTTGCCTGTAGTGGATATAAGTACCACCAAAGTTTTGATTTGCCTGTAGTGGATATAAGTACCAGGAAATAGTTTTGATTTGCCTGTAGTGGATATAATTACCATCAAATAGTTTTGATTTGCCTGTAGTGGATATAAGTACAAACCAAAGTTTTGATTTGCCTGTAGTGGATATAAGTACCAGGAAATAGTTTTGATTTGCCTGTAGTGGATATAAGTACCACAAAATAGTTTTGATTTGCCTGTAGCGGATATTCGTTAAATCCATCAGACTTTGGGATTTAGGTTTTTAAGCCAAATTCAGTGAAAGACAGTGCTCTGCATTATGGGAAAGCTGATGATGTTTAATATAGTGCATGAGGTAACAAGTCTTGTGTTTTTTTAATGCACTGTTCATTGTTATATATACCCTTAAGTGTTTTATATATCTATTCTTGCTGCATTTATAAATACCATCATGAACTTGTAGTTAATAAGATTTCAATCGGTAGCCTATTTATCTTTTGTTTGTCTTCAATTTGGTGTTTGGTAATCAATGTAATTTTTCTACTGGTATGTAGTAAACAAGTTTTCTTTCTAATGCATGTGAAACACCATAATATTTTGTATGGTTTTCTTTCTAATGCATGTGTAACACCATAATATTTTGTATGGTTTTCTTTCTAATGCATGTGTAACACCATAATATTTTGTATGGTTTTCTTTCTAATGCATGTGTAACACCATAATAATTTGTATGGTTTTCTTTCTAATGCATGTGTAACACCATAATAATTTGTATGGTTTTCTTTCTGATACATGTGTAACACCATAATAATTTGTATGGTTTTCTTTTTAATGCATGTGTAACACCATAATAATTTTTATGGTTTTCTTTCTGATACATGTGTAACACCATAATAATTTGTATGGTTTTCTTTCTGATACATGTGTAACACCATAATAATTTGTATGGTTTTCTTTCTAATGCATGTGTAACACCATAATAATTTGTATGGTTTTCTTTCTGATACATGTGTAACACCATAATAATTTGTATGGTTTTCTTTCTAATGCATGTGTAACACCATAATAATTTGTATTGTTTTCTTTCTGATACATGTGTAACACCATAATATTTTGTATGGTTTTCTTTCTAATGCATGTGTAACACCATAATAATTTGTATGGTTTTCTTTCTAATGCATGTGTAACACCGTAATAATTTGTATGGTTTTCTTTCTAATGCATGTGTAACACCGTAATAATTTGTATGGTTTTCTTTCTGATACATGTGTAACACCATAATAATTTGTATGGTATTCTTTCTGATACATGTGTAACACCATAATAATTTGTATGGTTTTCTTTCTAATGCATGTGTAACACCATAATAATTTGTATTGTTTTCTTTCTGATACATGTGTAACACCATAATATTTTGTATGGTTTTCTTTCTAATGCATGTGTAACACCATAATAATTTGTATGGTTTTCTTTCTAATGCATGTGTAACACCATAATAATTTGTATGGTTTTCTTTCTAATGCATGTGTAACACCGTAATAATTTGTATGGTTTTCTTTCTGATACATGTGTAACACCATAATAATTTGTATGGTTTTCTTTCTGATACATGTGTAACACCATAATAATTTGTATGGTTTTCTTTCTGATACATGTGTAACACCATAATATTTTGTATGGTTTTCTTTCTAATGCATGTGTAACACCATAATAATTTGTATGGTTTTCTTTCTAATGCATGTGTAACACCGTAATAATTTGTATGGTTTTCTTTCTGATACATGTGTAACACCATAATAATTTGTATGGTTTTCTTTCTAATGCATGTGTAACACCATAATAATTTGTATGGTTTTCTTTCTAATGCATGTGTAACACCATAATAATTTGTATGGTTTTCTTTCTAATGCATGTGTAACACCATAATAATTTGTATGGTTTTCTTTCTGATACATGTGTAACACCATAATAATTTGTATGGTTTTCTTTCTGATACATGTGTAACACCATAATATTTTGTATGGTTTTCTTTTTCTTTATTTCATGAGAATCAAGAATGAAGATCTTTCACAGAATTTTCAGTCATGAACTTTTACTCCTAATTAGTAATTTAAAATAGATCCCAATCAATCAAAAACATTCAAAAAAATTTTTTTAGAGGGATAATTTGTAATATATTTTGTGAGTTGATAGACACTTAAGTGAATTTTGAATTTAGTAATTTTGATGACTGAGGCATTTAGGAATTAGTTTTAGATACCAAACAGATTGGTTTGACTTAAAGGTTTTTAAATTAAGGTAGTACAGTTTGTGAGAACTGCATAATTAGAAGCCACTCTTGAAATCAGAGATTAAATTGTCTGAAGAGTGAAGCATTACATCTTTACCATTTTATCCTTTTACTAGATGACACAGCTTTTATGTGGTGTGAATTATTTTCCATGAGATCTTTTTTTGTACTTCCTTTTTCTTTTAATTTTAACTTTCGTCCATTATTCTGACATTGTCATCCTTTCTCCAGTGTCTGTTTGTCTGTCTGTCCCTCCATTAGCACAAGCATATTATTGCTTCTGCTTCTTCTCCTTAACTACATCAAGAAGTGCAATGAAACTTTACATACTCATTCATCTTTTGGTCTAATTGGTCAGACATGTGATACATTTGTCGGCATGTCAGTAGGCAAGTTGGTCTTATTGGTCAGACATCTAATGTAGTTGTTGGCATGTCAGTAAGCAAGTTGGACTAATGAGTCAGACATGTGATATTGTCTGCATGTCAGTCGGCAAGTTGGTCTAATTGGTCAGACATGTGATATTCTCTGCATGTCAGTAGGCAAGTTGGTCTAATTGGTCAGACATGTGATATAGTTGTCAGCATGTCAGTAGGCAAGTTGGTCTAATTGGTCAGACATGTGATATAGTTGTCAGCATGTCAGTAGGCAAGTTGGTCTAATTGGTCAGACATGTGATATTGTCTGCATGTCAGTAGGCAAGTTGGACTAATTGGCCAGACATGTGATATAGTTGTCTGCATGTCAGTAGGCAAGTTGGTCTAATTGGTCAGACATATGATATAGTTATCATCATGTCAGGAGGCAAGTTGGTCTAATTGGTCAGACATGTGATATTGTCTGCATGTCAGTAGGCAAGTTGGTCTAATTGGTCAGACATGTGATATAGTTGTCAGCATGTCAGGAGGCAAGTTGAAAATCTTAATGCAACACCTCCTTTGAATATCAATCAAGTAAATTTGACTTTTAGAATACTCTTTTGTTCTTCTCCATTGACACAGCAAGAAGAACAGGTCACATGCTGATTACTAAAGCCCTGTTCCTGATATTGAATTTTTGTATTGAACACAATTAAATATTGATCTATCACAAATAGGTACGAAGCACATAAACATAATCTCTCATAAAATAATTTTGTTAGGAATAATTGGTCTTAAAAGTGGGCTCTATTTAGTAGTCCAAGTACTGTTTTAACCTAATGTGCCCTTGGGGCAAATTTTCACCTATAAGCCTACCACTGTCTTTGCTAAATGTTAACAGCTAGGTCCAGAATTTCAAGTTTTTGTTGTGAGTTTTGATTTTATGAGGGTTTTCTTATGTAAAATTATAAATTGGGATTAAAATTTGTTTCTGTTTTCAGATATGGGGAGTTTGAATTTACTGAGGAAAAGTTGAGATATTAAGGAAGGGAAAATTTGGGAACCCTTCCCCATTTATGGGGATTCCAGTATACATCAGTGGTTCAGTTTTTATGGGTTTCACTCTGTGTGTGTGTGTGTGTGTGTGTGTGTGTGTGTGTGTGTGTGTGTGTGTGTGTGTGTGTGTGTATTTATATATTTGTTGGAAAACTGAGGACATTCATGAGATTACACACCAACATACTGAGGACACCTCCAACCAAAGATGTCCTCTGTTGGAAAAAATGGTAAAATCTTACTTCTACCAATTATTTTAGCCTAGAATAATGTAAAATCATGATTTGAAGGAAGGTCCCCATCATTTACATGCTTGGTGCTTGTTAGCGATTTTGGAGTGTATCTTTCTTCCAAAGCTGGAGATACACACACCCAAAACCATAAACTTGATTTGAGGGCCTCAAGGTAGATTAGTTCTTAGCTAATTGAGTTACCCTCTTTAAATAAAGTTATAATAATTGCACAGTGCAAAACTTGTAGAGAGATCTTCGATATCAAATTACATGGTACAAAAGCTTATTATCTCCCCTTAGATCAAAGCATCAATCACCAACTACTTAGCTAAACTATAAGACTAAAAGCTGGTCCATATAACAGTTACTGGTAGTTTTTTTTTAAAAAAATATATCATGCATGTGAGACAATAGTGGTGGGAAATTCATGAAACATTCATACCATACATGTCCTATACATGCAAATAAATCTATGACATGTAAAAGAAGTACATCAAAATGTTATTGGAAATACGCATGAATTCATTGTAGAGTTGTGTCGAAATTGCCTAATTATCCAACCCATCTGTAAAGTGAAAACATCCTGTTTGTGGTGAGATTTTACACACATAAAGATATTAAAAAGACATCCTTGATATGCAAATTTTCTTTTATTACATGTATTTTAATGAGATATATCTGTTCTTTTTCAACATTTTGCTACTTAGTATTCAAACAGGAGAAAACAGATATGTACTAAAAACTACCTTGATTATGGTGTATATTAAAAGCTATCTTGATTATCTTGTGTATAAATGCTACCTTGATTATCTTGCATATAAATGCTACATTGATTATCTTGTGTATAAATGCTACCTTGATTTTCTTGTGTATAAATGCTACATTGATCTTGTATATTAAAATCTACCTGATGTATTAAAATCTACCTTGATCTTGTTTATTAAAAGCTACCTTAATCCTGTGTATTAGAACCACATTGATCATTGTGTACATTAAAAGCTAGCTATCTTAATCTAGCATGTTAAAAACCACCTTGATCTTGAGTATTAAAACTACATTGATCTTGAGTATTAAAACTACATTGATCTTGAGTATTAAAACTACATTGATCTTGAGTATTAAAACTACATTGATCTTGAGTATTAAAACTATATTGATCTTGAGTACAGTATTAAAACTACATTGATCTTGAATATTAAAACCACCTTGATCTTGAGTATTAAAACTACATTGGTCTTGATTATTAAAACTATATTGATCTTGAGTACAGTATTTAAACTACATTGATCTTGAGTATTAAAACTACATTGATCTATTAATAACTTCCTCAGTATTGCATAAATTCTACTACAGTAAAGATGTTATTTGTCTGGTAATTTCATTGTGAATGGAAGTAACATTTTGCATTATATTAGAACAAAAAAAACCTTAAAACTGTGTGAATACTTTGTGTCCTAGTTCTGGCTAATGATACTTGTTATAATACCTACATGTCTTGCTGTATCATTAAAAGACATTGGCTTGAGAATATCAGAATCTCCATTAATTACCTAAAATAGTTTTGTGATGTTCGTCTAGTACATTGTCAATATTTTTAATAATTAGTTTCTACTTTAATTACCCACTGCAGAAGGATTCACACAACTCTATTTAAAAATACAAATTTTCAGCTGTCTTTTTTATTATGTTTTATTCATGCACTCATGTTTATGTTACATTTGATATTTTTTAAGAACTTTACTTTATCAACAATGTCTTCCAGATTTCTCAGTATCTTCATAGTTTCAATCACATGGCCCCAAAGAAACAAAGAACAATAAACCCATCTCTAATCTAGTATTTTGGAGAAAGAGTTTTTTTTCTGCTTAAGTCTATCCAAGGTTTCCTGCCAGTGACAAAATCTTATATGAGACTGTTTGTTGTCTACTTCATTTGCTTTTAACAATAATTTACTTGTGAGAATAAAATAAGAAAGGTCTTTGTATCTCCACATATGATTGCTTCTTAAAACTGACATCAAAGCCATTGGTTTACTTGAGTAATAGTTCTGCCTCATCTAGGAATTATCTAATGGAACATGCTTTCAGTTAGCTGTGTGTATAAGAACAGTTTTCTTGTTTTTCTATATGATATCTTAACAAAACATCTTTCTCAAAAAAAGGTTCATCAACAAATGAAGACAGAGGTATCATGGGAGTATAAGGTGTCTATTGTCACAAGGAGTTGATACACAAGTTCCCTATACTCAGGTTTGAGTCAAACTGTCACAAGAGTTGATACACAAGATGTCTATACTCAGTTTTGAGTCAAATTGCAAACTGCAAAGACTCATATCTGCCCATGCATAATATCATGACAAATCTAGGTCTATGGAGGTTGTTTGGAGTAACAATTAGAACAAACAACATAGACTCTGATCTGCTGGTACACTATGTGATGACAGGAGTTTTTATTGGCTGTATGTGGACTGAAATTATAAGTGAGTCTATTTGACAGTGAATAGAAGAAAGTTGGCTCTATTGGAATTATTATCTGCTGTGCAAATTGAAGCAAAAGACAATAATGATTCAATGTGTTATTGATTATTCAATGAATGACCAGATGATATTTGACATTAGTCCCAGCACAAATGTGTACATGTATAAATCCTGATTACACTTTAACACCTTGGTAAGGATGGTGAGGAAAGTAGCAGAATTCTATTTTCAATGTTCTTGGCATTCAGCATTGTAAGTGATATACTGATGATTAGGTCCTTGCATCAAGATGTGGGAAATTTATTGTAATAACTATCCATTCATCTGTCTTCTTATTTACACTTATTGTAACCATAAAACACTCCATCCTTTACAATACAATAATTGAATTGTCTATTGCAGATAAATGTGTCTCTTAAGGGTTTTCTCTTTCTATGACCGGTTTTTATGGCATTATTACCTTTCTTCCATCATTTCAACAGATTTGTATAACTAACATAGCTCAGAAACCATTCAACATATGCAGTTTGGTGTAATTGTATTTTGCAAGACATACAAGTATCATATAGAGATTTTTTTCTGGACAACTTGCTTGGATGGAGTTATGGGAATTTACTTCACAATATCTGATATGTCAGACATCAGATATCAGATTTGTACAGTTGAGTCTGAGTTTGAGAGTAATCTGGAACCAGATCATCTCTTGACTTAAGTTTTAACACTCTCCATTATCTGCTGATTTGAGCCTTTTTTATAAACTCCACCTAAGACAGAGAGTATAGTGTTATGGGGTTGTACATCTGTTTGTCTGTGCAATTATCTCTCTTATTTAAGTTTTTCACTAGAATTCTACACCATCTACTTGCTGTTAGCAAACCTTGTAAATAACTTGCATTTGGATCAAGGGATAAGCCTTCTGATTTTGAGCTCAAAAGTTATAGGACAATATCTCAAGGATAAAAGAGTTTATTCCACATAATAACCTGTAGGATATCAAACTGTAAACTGCATTTGAAAAAAGAAACAAACCCACATTGATTTTTAGATCAAAAGGTCAAAGGAAAGTCACAGTCAGTATATGGTGTATGCAAGCTACTTAAGTTATGTGCCTCATGCCACTAAACTTTTTAATGGTTTATATTTGAGACAAGAAATACTCAAGCTGATATCTAGGTCAAAAGGGTAAAGAGCAGGACAGTAAGACTCAAGAAGGAAAGTTGCCAGAAAATGACTCTAGTGATATGCCACAAATTGTCAACAAATTTTGTGGATTGCTTGTATTTGATACAAAATAGGACACCAATCACTTTTGAGATCATAAGGTCAAGGTCACCAAAAGTGAAGAAAAAATGGTTTCCCCAAATGATATTGAGTTAAATTGTGTCTTTTAAGTTGACCTGATTTTGCAGATGAAAAGTCACTCCTGTACCATATACTGTCCAGTTGACCAGTAACTTGCATTTTGGCAACCATTTTTAAATGGCTTGCATATGATGTGGGAAAGAAACCTGGTGATCATGAGTTTGAAGGGTTCAAGTGTATTCCATATCAAATATATATATTTACCACTTGGCGGGCCTTTAATATTCCATTTACAGTACTCATGTTACCAACATGAATGAAATAATGAATCACTGAATTTTTCTGATTTTTACAGTTGTTTAGTACATCACTTAATATTGATGGTTGTTTAGTACATCACTTAATATTGATGGTTGTTTAGTACATCACTTAATATTGATGGTTGTTTAGTACATCACTTAATATTGATGGTTGTCTAGTACATCACTTAATATTGATGGTTGTTTAGTACATCACTTAATATTGATGGCAAGTAGAAGCAACTCCAAACAGTCCAAAAATAGAAATATTGTGTTCAATGTCATTTACTATATATAGTCACTTATATGGTGATTCAAACAACAAAGATTCAGATCTGCCATAGCATAATGCGCCAGAAGATTAGTGTTTATGTTCATTCTATTGACTTACAAATTGCATAGACCCAGATCTGCCATAGCATAATGCGCCAGAAGATTAGTGTTTATGTTCATTCTATTGACTTACAAATTGCATAGACCCAGATCTGCCATAGCATAATGCGCCAGAAGATTAAGGTCTATGTTCATTCTACTGACTTACAAATTGCATAGACCCAAATCTGCCATATCATAATGCGCCAGAAGATTAGGGTCTATGTTCATTCTACTGACTTACAAATTGCATAGACCCAGATCTGCCATATCATAATGCGACAGTAGATCTGTGCAGTTTGCAGTGGAACCTGTCTTGTAAGTACATAATAGTGTGATCCATTTCTGATGCTAATCGTTTTCTTGGCAACAATCCTATGTAATTCTCAAAAGATACTTGAGGCTGGGTAATATCATTGACTTGGAAAAAAAATCTCATTTAATGTATTAGCAGCTTGTTACACCCTGGCTTATTACTGCATGCCTGGTTACTATTTCATTTTTTACAATGGGTGATGATCAGATGATAATTGCAAAGATAATCCTGACTAGCCTTAGAAACTGATCAGTTTGATGCAGATTGATACATAAAGGGATATAGCCTTGACAGCAGAATTATTGGAAGTTTAGGGCAGATTTTGTCCTTAAGCATGTAAGAAAATCACATTCAATTACGATGATGACCCAAAATCTGTGCCTGCCGAGAATTTTAGCACTTCATCCTCGTCTGGTTTGGTAATGAAAACCCCAGAAATTGACCACTAAACAGATACTGCCCACTGAAGTTTATTGACAGTTCATCCCAGAAATTCAATTACTAGATTATTGGATATTTTTTATATAGCAATTTTCATGTCCATCCATCCATTCTTCCATCCATCTGACTATATTTCCTGCCAACGTTTGTTAGTATAACTAGTCATTCAGTTTGCTATGAAACATTTTAAAATAGTATAGTCATCACTGGAATACGCACATATCAACAATTCACTTTGCTCATGCAAATTTTATTAGAGTTATTGTCTTTTATCTTAGAGCACTGTATGATACAATCTCATTTCAGTTAGTCATGCAGATTTTGTCTTGTAGAATTGAATAACAATCTTGTTATTGAAATTAGTCATGCAGTTTGTAGCATTGTCTAACACAATCTTGTTATTGAAATTAGTCATGCAATTTGTAGCATTGTATAACACAATATTGTTATTGAAATTAGTCATGCAGTTTGTAGCATTGTATAACACAATCTTGTTATTGAAATTAGTCATGCAGTTTGTAGCATTGTATAACACAATATTGTTATTGAAATTAGTCTGCAGTTTGTAGCATTGTATAACACAATATTGTTATTGAAATTAGTCATGCAGATTATGATGGATTTAAATGAAACTAGAAATTTATGGTCATTTCTCAACAATGTTATTGTGCTGTTTCTTTTAGAGTCATTATTCTTTTTATCTTGTAGAATTATCTGAAACAATCTCATTATTGCATCTAAGCCACAGTTTTTGATGAATTATCATGACAATGGTAAATATTATGTTCATTACCTGATGATGTGCGTATCGATAAATCACTTTGCTCCTAGAAAGGATTTTTTGCAGTTTTTGAACTTTTTGTCTAGTAGCTTAATGCAGTATATGATAATATGTTGTTTAAATCTAAGCTTTTTAACCCATTTGTTTGTACCCCCTACCAATTTTCAATAACAGAAACATTTAATTTGATAAAAAGTGCAAAGAACTTAGTCAATTTATTCATTGATTTATATTTTCTAGCCTGACTGAGTAGAATTGCCATAATACCATCATCGCCTGCACTTTTCATGCATAACCTAAGTTTTCAATGTAATAGACACATCCTTGAGACTCATTTACAGTTCCTGGACCAGTCCATTTTCAGCAAAGAGGTGAATGTACAGTTTCATTAATATGTTCATGTGTGCAAAGGAATATAACTCCAAACTCAATGTTATGGTAATTTACAGAATTATCCAGCAGTTACCGAATAGGATGAACTACATCATTATGTTGTGAATGGAAATAAACTGCCCCATAGTGTACAATGGTGCCATGTTAGTATGGAAAGTCCCTTAAGCATGAAAGGTGCAAGGGGATGCCAGTATTATTGTCATTCTGGTCACAATCAGGTTAGAAATTATAAATCAATGATTCACTTAATTCTGTTCACATTTTATCAAATTAAATGTTTCAATTATTGAAATTCAAGGTAGAGGGGTACAAACAAACAGGGATGTAGCATTGGACTATAGTGTAACTGGACTGGCTCCAGTTTTGACATAAAGCTAGGTTAAATGACCATAGTAAGATGAAGCATATCCTGAATTCAGTCTACAATTACCTTTGGTATGCCTGTGTGGAAAAAAGAAGCTATCAATTCAGAGTCACTAGGTCAGAAGTCAAGGTCAATGCGATTGAAAGAAGATGAATGTTTTAACACAATAAATAAAGTCGTCTGCCACATAGTTTCCAAATAATGTGGATAACTCACACTTTGGGTAATGAAAAAATGTTTGAGTTTAGTGTTAAAAAGTAAAAGAAGAAATATGTTTTCTGAACAATGATTTTTTTTCTAAATTACATATCTATCAATATTTTTTAAATGGCTTGCACTTTGGAGTAAGGGAGAAATTTATAAATTGTTTGGTCTTAAAGGTCAAAGGTCAAGTTTGCTAAATATTAAAAGAACAGTTGTAAACAAAAAGTTTTATTGACTGTGTACCTTCACCAAAGTTTATGGATGACATGCATTTTAGTTAAGAAAGATTCTTATTGATTTAGGATCAAAAGGTCAAAGTTAGAACACCAGTGACTAATAGGAAAAATCAGTTTATATTCATAAAATCTTTGTTTTGGTGCTATGTACTATGATAAGATTTGTTGTCAACACCTGCTGAATGGATGGTCATACTGACATCATGTTTTCACAGTCATACTGACATTGTGTTTTCACTGTCATACTGACATCGTGTTTTCACGGTCATACTGACATCATGTTTTCACGGTCATACTGACATCATGTTTTCACAGTCATACTGACATCGTGTTTTCATGGTCATACTGACATCGTGTTTTCACTGTCTTACTGACATCATGTTTTCACAGTCATACTGACATCGTGTTTTCATGGTCATACTGACATTGTGTTTTCACTGTCTTACTGACATCGTGTTTTCATGGTCATACTGAAATCATGTTTTCGCGGTCATACTGACCTCGTGTTTTCATGGTCATACTGGCATCATGTTTTCATGGTCATACTGACATCGTATTTTCATGGTCATACTGACATCATGTTTTCACAGTCATACTGATGTTGTGTTTTCACAGTCATATAGACATCATGTTTTCACAGTCATACTGACATCATGTTTTCATGGTCATACTGACATCATGTTTTCACAGTCCTACTGACATCATGTTTTCACAGTCATACTGACATCATGTTTTCACAGTCCTACTGACATCATGTTTTCACAGTCATACTGAAATCGTGTTTTCATGGTCATACTGACATCATGTTTTCACAGTCATACTGACATCGTGTTTTCACTGTCATACTGACATCGTGTTTTCACGTTCATACTGACATCATGTTTTCATGGTCATACTGACATCATGTTTTCACAGTCATACTGACATCGTGTTTTCATGGTCATATTGACATCATGTTTTCACTGTCTTACTGACATCATGTTTTCACAGTCATACTGACATTGTGTTTTCATGGTCATACTGACATCGTGTTTTCATGATCTTACTGACATCATGTTTTCATGGTTATACTGACATCATGTTTTCATGGTCATACTGACATAGTTTGTTCACTAAAGGACTCATGGTGTCTGCTTGGTTCTAAATTAAAATGTTTTTGGTCAGATCTCCAGTAAGGCCATTAAGAAAACCATTTTGAAAAGTTTGTTATAGCTGCATCATCATTATTGATGTTTCTTATTTACTCCATCTGTCTTAATCTTTTGAAATCAAGCTTTATTTAGTGTTGCAACTGATCTGGAAGCATGGTTGTTTAATGGTCAATGTGCAAGACTCACAACCAAAAGAGTCAGGGTTTGATTCCTACCGCTCAGTCAGCCTTGGTTGCCTAATGTGGTTTGTCCTTGGGCAAGGCATTTTACTCCAATTGCCATGGCATTAAATAACCTACTTGTGTTTGTGTGTCATAGAACACCATGTTGACCTTGATCTAATGTTAAAGTTAAGTACACTCTGTAAATAACTATTTCCACTTGACTGTACACAAGAGCAATTTCCACTTGACTGTACACAAGAGCAATTTCCACTTGACTGTACACAAGAGCAAATTCCACTTGACTGTACACAAGAGCAAATTCCACTTGACTGTACACAAGAGCAATTTCCACTTGACTGTACACAAGAGCAATTTCCACTTGACTGTACACAAGAGCATTAATTTCCAGAATACTATTGCCAATAATGACAGAAATTATTTGGTTTCAGGGAATAATTGAAGAGAAGAGAAATTTATTTTAAATTCTGAGATCTGCAAGCTTGAATTGTTTATTAGGATTTAAATGTTACAATAATTTAAATGTGACATTTTGGGGATAAATTTTCTTACTAAGTGATTTTTACTTAGAGAGTGGTTCCAAAGATTGCAAAATGCATTTATTTTATTGTCAAGTAGTACCATTTCAAATAAATGCATTTGATATGCATGGTTTAAAGAGTTTGCATCAGTTGTCACATGGGATATATTGTCACATGTTAGTCTGTTAATTTTATTCTATGCAGTATGTTCGTGGAGGGGCTAGAAAATATATTACTTGTATCATGTTGTTTTCTTTGTCAGCTTCAGTCAAATACTGCACTATAAAAAGTACATAACAAAATGGTTTAATTGGGAAACTGGTAGCAGACCCTCTTGTTGCATAACACATGTAAATTAATTTTCCAGAAGTAACTATTCATTTAAGTAGTTTTATATCTGAGACAGATGCATGAAATGCAAGCAGTGTGTCTGAACAGCTTTGATTAAAGTAACTTTTTGGTCCCATTAATCCTGTATCACTCCTGTCTCCATGTGTGTGTGTGTGTGTGTGTGTGTGTGTGTGTGTGTGTGTTCAGCAAAACATCAGTTAATGGCTACAAACCACTACCCCATTACTTGCCTCAAAAGACTATTCAACATCAAGTGGTTATAAGACAGGATTTTGGATACTGAGGTCCTTGCCCCATGTCTACACCATCATGATGCAATCACAGTTGTGTAGCTCACATGCCAAATTGCTGGCTGCCAGAAACACTTTTATGGCAGCTTGTACAGGGTAAATACAACAAAGGAGGACAGAGAAAATGTTATTAGGACACCCTGGAAGACATCATTGAAGAACTTGAGCATTAGCTATGACATAGGGAGCAGACAGGGTCCCAGGACAGGGTCATGTGGCACTCTTCCATCACTAAAGGTGCTGTGAGTCCAATAGGACCGCTATGGTAGAACAATGGAGGAAGGCCAGGAAATCCTGCAAGTCCAACAGGACCGCTATGGTAGAACAATGGAGGAAGGCCAGGAAATCCTGTGAGTCCAACAGGACCGCTATTGTAGAACAATGGGCTAGACAGAATGCCTTTAACAGTGTTTGTTTCATCTCCACATCATGAGATGTGCTAGACAGGTTGCATTTGACAGTGCCTGTTTAACCTCCACATCATGAGAAAGGGGCTAGACAGGGTGTCTTTAACTGTGCCTGTTTCACCTCCAAATCATGAGAAAGGGGCTAGACAGGGTGCCTTTAACAGTGCCTGTTTCACCTCCAAATCATGAGGAAGGGGCTAGACAGGGTGCCTTTAACAGCGCTTGTTTCTTCTCTACATCATGAGGAAGGGGCTAGACAGGGTGCCTTTAACAGTGCCTGTTTCATCTCCACATCATGAATTGTGCTAGACAGGTTGCATTTGACAGTGCCTGTTTCACCTCCACATCATGAGAAAGGGGCTAGACAGGGTGTCTTTAACTGTGCCTGTTTCACCTCCAAATCATAAGAAAGGGGCTAGACAGGGTGCCTTTAACAGTGCCTGCATCACCCTGCCAGCAATGCAATGGCTGATGGAGATTCCAAAGTATCAGTCAAAAACCACACAAGATGTCAGGAAGATAGCAGAAACGAACAAGATTTATAAAATTTGACAAATAATTTATTTTCAATTTATATAAAAGTAAAATTTGAAAAGGAATCCACAATAATACAAATTAAATCCCAGAAGGATCCAAAAAGTAATATCACCAGTCCTAATGAATAAAGTTCTAATTAAATTCCAGTGGTGTTTAAATTAAGATCCAGTGCTGAAGGTGTTTATGTGCTTAAAGTCTTGAATATACTAATGTACCACAGCCCTGAAGTGGACGATTTACTAACAATCTTGCAGTTAATCATAATAATAATATTTCTGTCCAAGAATATTTTTAAGAGCACTTTGTATTTCTAGTGAATAATAATTTGAATGAATAGAATCCACCCAAATTGAAACTTGAACACATGGATAAGCTTGCTTCTGTTAAAAGATGTTAAAGCAAGAATTAGTCACCTTTCAAATAAACAAAATTATATAAAAAGTTGAGACACAATAATAGAACCAGAATGTAGGATGGTTTCCTTTATGTAAAACATTCAAAGATGTCAGCAAGTTTAGGAACTTCAAAACGGAAATGTGATGACCTAGATCCATATTTGCCTCCATTGTTGTTACTAGCCAGATAGAATATGAATTTCATTGTGGAGATTGTGGACAATGTTAGATACAAAATACAGATATGCATAACATAGTCATTATTGAAAGTCAACAAATAATACAAATTCAATACACATAACAGTTGGAATTCAGTTTTTACAAAACTCTTGGGTCACGACTCATATCCTTTTATGTTTATTTCTCCATTTACATGCAAAAAGTCCAATTTTATAACCATTTGCAAAATTTCTTTATCTTGCACATTAAAAATGCATTGACACATTTTAGGTTGACTGTTTGATTGCTGTGTTTATGTATTGGGTTGACTATTTGATTGTTGTTTTTTATATACTTGGTTGACTGTTTGATTGCTATGTTTATATTCTGGGTTGACTATTTGATTGCTGTGTTTATATACTGGGTTGACTGTTTGATTGCTATGTTTATATTCTGGGTTGACTATTTGATTGCTGTGTTTATATACTGGGTTGACTGTTTGATTGCTTTGTTTATATATTGGGTTGACTATTTGTTGCTGTGTTTATCTATTGCTTTAACTGATTGCTGTGTTTACCATATTTACTGCATGTTTTCGGACAGCAAAAATTTTTTTGTTGTTTGAATACAGGTTAAATTCTTTAATTAGGTGTCCAAAAACAGAGAAAAACAAAGTTTGCCCCCCCCATGTCTGTAACGAAGTCACAATTATAGCTCACATGAGAACATGTTGCGGTGAAGTAAAACAAGTATTTTGTCTAACACCACAGAAAGGATAATAAATGAAAAACAGGCATTACTTGCCTTTTTAGTTTTTTGATACATGTCCATCCACCAGAAAATGCAGTCGTACATGTATTTGAGCACAATTGTGTGCATATTTTCCAAAATGACTGCCATATTATCCAGTTTAATCTTCTACTAGCCTAATCAGTGATCAATAAAATCTACCTTACAAACACATGCAAACTTTGTCTGTGTAATTAAGATAATAATATAAACAAAATTATTTAAAAGATAAATTGGAACTATAATTCCAAATATATTAATGATTTTCTTATCAGTTAAATGTAATGGGCTTAATGTCTTACAGCAAATGCGTGTAATATATTGTAATCATATGTGTGTATAACATTGTAAGCATATGTGTTATGACATTGTAATCATGTGTTTATCACATTGTAATCATGTGTTATGACATTGTAATCATGTGCTTATCACATTGTAATCATGTGTTATGACATTGTAATCATGTGTTATGACATTGTAATCATGTGTTATGACATTGTTATCATGTGTTATGACATTGTAATCATGTGTGTTTATGACATTGTAATAATGTGTTATGACATTGTAATAATGTGGGATGACATTGTAATCATATATGCTTATGACATTTTAATCATGTGTTTATGACATTGTAATCTTTAAGTAGTTTTGAGTTAAATTTGTTTGAATTTTAATTATTCAAGTTCTTATGAGAGCTTTATCCATTGCATGTTGAACTTGAATTGTAATTGCATAAAATCAAGAGTTTGTGATCCTGTCTGTAAGATGTAGGCTTAATGATGCTGTCTATAACTTGCATGTTTAGTGATGCTTTCTGTAACATCTTAAGTTAGTGGTGCTGTCTGTAACCTATAGGGTTAGCGATGTCTGTAATAACTTGGGTTAGTGATGCTATCATAAGCATGTGGGCTTAGTGATGCTGTCTGTAACATGTAGGGTTACTGATGCTGTTAGAAACATCTAAGATTATTGACATCTATGACATCTAGGGTTAGATCTCTGTAACATCTAAGATTATTGATGTCTGTGACATCTAGAGTTATAGATGTCTGTAACATCTAAGGTTTAAGGATGAATGTAACATCAAAGCTTGTGAATGTCTGTAACATCAAGGTGATTGATATAAGTAATATCTAGGTGATTGATATAAGTAACATCGTGGTGATTGATATAAGTAATATCTAGGTGATTGATATAAGTAACATCTAGGTGATTGATATAAGTAACATCGAGGTGATTGATATAAGTAATATCGAGGTGATTGATATAAGTAACATCTAGGTGATTGATATAAGTAACATCGAGGTGATTGATATAAGTAATATCTAGGTGATTGATATAAGTAACATCTAGGTGATTGATATAAGTAATATCTAGGTGATTGATATAAGTAATATCTAGGTGATTGATATAAGTAATATTGAGGTATTGATATAAGTAACATCGAGGTGATTGATATAAGTAATATCGAGGTGATTGATATAAGTAACATCTAGGTGATTGATATAAGTAATATCTAGGTGATTGATATAAGTAATATCAAGGTATTGATATAAGTAACATCGAGGTGATTGATATAAGTAATATCTAGGTGATTGATATAAGTAACATCGAGGTGATTGATATAAGTAATATCTAGGTGATTGATATAAGTAACATCGAGGTGATTGATATAAGTAATATCTAGGTGATTGATATAAGTAATATCTAGGTGATTGATATAAGTAACATCGAGGTGATTGATATAAGTAATATCTAGGTGATTGATATAAGTAATATCTAGGTGATTGATATAAGTAACATCGAGGTGATTGATATAAGTAATATCGAGGTGATTGATATAAGTAACATCTAGGTGATTGATATAAGTAATATCTAGGTGATTGATATAAGTAACATTGAGGTGATTGACATAAGTAATATCTAGGTGATTGATATAAGTAATATCGGGTTGATTTATATAAGTAATATCTAGGTGATTGATATAAGTAACATCCAGGTGATTGATATAAGTAACATCGAGGTGATTGATATAAGTAATATCTAGGTGATTGATATAAGTAATATCTAGGTGATTGATATAAGTAATATCAAGGTATTGATATAAGTAACATCGAGGTGATTGATATAAGTAACATCCAGGTGATTGATATAAGTAATATCTAGATGATTGATATAAGTAATATCTAGGTGATTGATATAGGTAACATCGAGGTGATTGATATAAGTAATATCGAGGTGATTGATATAAGTAATATCTAGGTGATTGATATATGTAATATCTAGGTGATTTATAAAAGTAATATCTAGGTGATTGATATGAGTACCATCGAGGTATTGATATAAGTAACATTGAGGTGATTGATATAAGTAATATCTAGGTGATTGATTTAAGTAATATCTAGGTGATTGATATAAGTAATATCTAGGTGATTGATATAAGTAACATCGAGGTGATTGATATAAGTAATATCTATAAGTGATGTCTTTACTAGATGTATGATGTGGTAACATCTAGGTGATTGATGTCTAGGTGATTGATGTCTGTAATATCTAGGTGATTGATGTCTAGGTGATTGATATCTGTAACCTCTAAGTGATTGATGTATGTAACATCTAGTTGATTGATGTCTGTAACATCTAGGTGATTGATATATGTAACATCTAGGTGATTGATATCTGTAACATCTAGGTGATTGATGTCTGTAATGTCTAGGTGATTGATATTTGTAACATCTTGGTGATTGACGTCTTTGCTAAGTGAGTGATAACTGTAACATGTAGGTGATTGATGTCTTTGCTAGATGATTGATATCTGTAACATCTAGGTGATTGATCTCTGTAACATCTAAGTGATTGATGTCTATAGCATCTAGGTGATTGATATCTGTAACATCTAGGTGATTGATGTCTGTAACATCTAGGTGATTGATGTCTTTACTAAGTGATTGATATCTGTAACATCTAGGTGATTGATGTCTTTGCTAGGTGAGTGATAACTGTAATATGTAGGTGATTGATGTCTTTACTAGATAATTGATATATGTAACATCTAGGTGATTGATATCTGTAACATCTAGGTGATTAATGTCTGTAACATCTAGATGATTGATGTCTGTAACATCTAGGTGATTGATATCTGTAACATCTAGGTGATTGATGTCTTTTCTAGGTGATTGATATCTGTAACATCTAGGTGATTGATATCTGTAACATCTAGGTGATTGGTATTTGTAACATGTAGGTGATTGATGTCTCTGCTAGGTGAGTGATAACTGTAACATGAAGGTGATTTATGTCTTTACTAGGTGATTGATGTCTTTACTAGGTGATTGATATCTGTAACATCTAGGTCATTGATGTCTTTACTAGGTGATTGATGTCTGTAACATGTAGGTGATTGATATCTTTACTAGATGATTGATATCCACAACATCTAAGTGATTCATGTATTTAACATCTAGGTGATTGATGTCTTTACTAGGTGATTGATATCTGTAACATCTAGGTCATTGATGTCTTTACTAGGTGATTGATATCTGTAATATCTAGGTCATTGATGTCTTTACTAGGTAATTGATATCTGTAACATCTAGGTCATTGATGTATGTAACATCTAGGTGATTGATGTCTTTACTAGGTAAGTGATAACTGTAACATGTAGGTGATTGATGTCTTTACTAGATGATTGATATCTGTAACATCTAGGTGATTGATGTCTTTATTAGGTGATTGATGTCTTTGCTAGGTGATTGATATATGTAACATCTAGGTGATTGATGTCTGTAACATCTAGGTGATTGTTGTCTTTACTAGGTGATTGATATCTGTAACATGTAGGTGATTGATGTCTTTACTAAATGATTAATATCTGTAGCATCTAGGTGATTGATGTATGTAACATCTAGGTGATTGATGTCTGTAACATCTAGGTGATTGATGTCTGTAACATCTATGTGATTGATGTCTGTAACATCTAGGTGATTGATGTCTGTAACATCTAGGTGATTGATGTCTAGGTGATTGATATCTGTAACATCTAGGTGATTGATGTCTTTACTAGGTGATTGATATCTGTCATATCTAGGTGACTGATGTCTTTACTAGGTGATTGATGTCTTTACTAGTTGATTGATATCTGTAACATCTAGGTGATTGATATCTGTAACATCTAGGTGATTGATGTCTGTAACATCTAGGTGATTGATGTCTATGTGATTGATGTCTGTAACATCTAGGTGATTGATGTCTGTAACATCTAGGTGATTGATGTCTAGGTGATTGATGTCTGTAACATCTAAGTGATTGATGTCTGTAACATCTAGGTGATGTCTGTAATGTCTAGGATATTGATATCAGTAACATCTAAGATTATTAATGTCTGTAACATCTAGGTGATTGATATGGAACCCTACTGCATGAATACCAGCAGTCTGGTTGAATTTGCCACCAAATGTTACTAAAGCAATCAAAGCAAGAGGAATAAACATGCTGAGTAAGTTTCATTTCTTGTTCTGTAAGAAATGTTTTATACCAAGTGATAATGATTAGGAGGAACATTTCAGGCAAGCAGCAGTTAGTTGGAAATTGCAGAAGCCAGTTCAAGCCAAACTATCTAATAAGACATAAGGGCCAGTTGAAGGCATCATTTTTATCTTGCATCTGGGATTTATAGAGGCATGCACACCTTTCAGTTAGTGGGATAAAAATAAATGAGAAGTGAGAGCTATGTCTGAATTTTGATCTTTGATATAGAATGTCAGAGTTCAGTTATGAAACCATCCCTGATGATGATTAGTACTTTAAAATCAGATTAACTTGTTTTACAGATGTTATGGTATCAAATAATCTGCTTACTTAGCAAGTTAATTTCTTATTTCATTCAGTTTTTCATATGTTGATTTATCACTCATTTTTCCATTGGCCAGCTCACATCAAACTCAACAGGCATTAAAAAGAAGGAACTGGCCCTCCCAATTAATTTAAAAATTTAGTTTTTTGGAAGGTTTAACTGGCCTCGAGAGCCTGCAGTTGTCAGTTATTAATGGCCCTTCTCAAAACCCAGAGGCCATTGTCTTGCAGGAAAGTGGCTACTAAACCCTTGTTTATGCAGGCAGGTTGAAAACTATAGTACTACTTTGTATTTTGTAAATTGAGCCTAAAGTTTTTTTTCCAAATAGAGATTAAGTATATGGTTTTATAAATCTTAGAATGTCTGCAGCTTTTTATTTATTCTTCACTCAAAAAATATCCTTTTGTAGGCAAACTGTTGAAGAATGGTTCTTATAAAAATTTTTAGTGAGTTATATATAAATAGAAATTGAATAGGCAGCTAATCTATATCTAGATTATTGCTAAGTTATCAAAATTCAAGTGCATAATATTTTACTGTTAGATATATCTGGCAGACTGAAGTATAATGGGGCAAGCTAATGGATATAGTGGGAGAATGAAGTACAATGGGGCAAGCTAATGGATATAGTGGGAGAATGAAGTACAATGGGGCAAGCTAATGGATATAGTGGGCAGACTGAAGTACAATGGGGCAAACCTGGATATAGTGGGCAGAATGAAGTACAATGGGCAAGTATGGATATAGTGGGCAGAATGAAGTACAATGGGCAAGCTTGGATACAGTGGGCAGACTGAAGTACAATGGGGCAAGTTTTGATATATTGGGCAGACTGAAGTACAATGGGGCAAGCTTGGATATAGTGGGAAAACTGAAGTACAATGGGGCAAATTTAGATATAGTGGGCAGACTGAATTACAATGGAGCAATGGAGCAAACTTGGATATAGTGGACAGACTGAAGAACAGTGAGCAAGCTTGGATATAGTGGGCAGATTGAAGTACAAAAAGGTTATGGTGTGAGTCCAATTGCTATAGAGGGCAGTGTTACATGACAAGGGCTCGTACTCAGTAACAAAGAAAATAGTGAAAGCCAACAAGCTTTGTATATTTTAACAAAACAATTTATTTCCCTAGACAGCAATATAAGAATTGGTGAATAGGACTTACAGTCTGGAAATCTAATCCAAAATATGATCCTAAGAATGAAAACTCAAGTCCTATCACTAAATAGTCCTATAAGAATCCAGGTTCAAGTCCCGAAGACATGCAAATATGGAAGACAATGATGTCAGATGTAGTCCAATATATGAATATTAACAATTCCTCACTTGAATCAGTCTTGTTTCTGAATAATTCCAGAATAAATTTCCATGAATATCTTTCAGAATTTTTATAGAAAAGTCAACTTGTTAAGTTTCCAGGGAAATAAATTATTAAATCCAAAAATCAGATGAAGAACAAACAATCCTAGCAACAAATTAAAATAATACAGCTTGTTCCTTTGAGGTGTTAGAATGATTGAAAAATATTAGGATTGCATATTTAAAAATGCAATGCCTCATTTCAAGTCTTGCAAGATTTTTCATGTGGTCTCTTATTACACTATTTTGATCACGTAGACCAATTTTTCCCCACTTAAGAACCAATCATAAAAAAGGTTCTTTACACACAGTGATCACGCAAAGAAAGTATACCCATAATTCTGATAAGGTCAGCAGTATAGCATGAAGAAGATTCTGACAAATCCCAGTAGGCAATTTAGACCAATATTGCATGTAGAAGATTCTGACAGATCTCAGTGGGAAATTTAGACCAATATAGGATGAAGAATCTGACAAATACCAGTGGGCAATTTAGATCAATATAGCATGAAGATTCTGACAAATCCCAGTGGGCAATTTAGACCAATAAAACATGAAGAAAATTCTGACAGATCCTAGTGGGCAATTTAAACCAATATAGCATGAAGAAGATTCTGACAAATCTCAGTGGGCAATTTAAATCAATATAGCATGAAGAAGATTCTGACAAATCCCAGTGGGCAATTTAGACCAATATAGCATTAAGATTCTGACAAATCGCAGTGGGCAATTTAAACCAATATAGCATGACGAAAATTCTGACAAAACCCAGTGGGCAATTATGACCAATAAAGCATGAAGAAGATTCTGACAAATCCCAGTAGGTAATTTAGACCAATATAGCATTAAGATTCTGACAAATCCCAGTGGGCAATTTAAACCAATATAGCATGAAGAAGATTCTGACAGATCCCAGCGGGCAATTTAGACCAAAAAGGCATGAAGAAGATTCTGACAGATTCCAGTGGGCAATTTAGACCAATATAGCATGAAGAAGATTCTGACAAATCCTAGTGAGCAATTTAGACCAATATAGCATGAAGAATGTTATGACAAATCCCAGTGGGCAATTTAAACCAATATAGCATTAAGATTCTGACAAATCCCAGTGGGCAATTTAAACCAATATAGCATTAAGAAAATTCTGACAAATCCCTGTGGGCAATTTAGACCAATATAGCATGAAGAAGATTCTGAAAAATCCCAGTGGGTAATTTAGACCAATATAGTATTAAGATTCTGACAAATCCCAGTGGGCAATTTAAATCAATATAGCATGAAGAAGATTCTGACAGATCCCAGTGGGCAATTTAGACCAATATAGCATGAAGAATATTCTGACAGATCTCAGTAGGCAATTTAAACCAATATAGCATGAAGAAGATTCTGACAAATTCCAGTGTGCAATTTAGACCAATATAGCATGAAGAAGATTCTGACAAATCCCAGTGGGCAATTTAAACCAATATAGCATGAAGAAGATTCTGACAAATCCCAGTGGGCAATCTAGACCAATATAGCATGATGAAGATTCTGACAAATTCCAGAGGGCAATTTAGACCAATATAGCATGAAGAATATTCTGACAGGTCCTAGTGGGCAATTTAGACCAATATAGCATGAAGAAGATTCTGACAAATCCCAGTGGGCAATTTAGACCAATATAGCATGAAGAAGATTCTGACAAATCCCAGTGGGTAATTTAGACCAATATAGCATGAAGAAGATTCTGACAAATCCCAGTGGGCAATTTAAACCAATGTAGCATGAAGAAGATTCTGACAGATCCCAGCGGGCAATTTAGACCAAAAAGGCATGAAGAAGATTCTGACAGATTCCAGTGGGCAATTTAGACCAATATAGCATTAAGATTCTGACAAATCCCAGTGGGTAATTTAGACCAATATAGCATGAAGAAGATTCTGACAGATCCCAGTGGGCAATTTAGACCAATATAGCATGCAGAATATTCTGACAGATCCCAGTGGGCAATTTAGATCAATATAGCATTAAGATTCTGACAAATCTCAGTGGGCAATTTAGACCAATATAGCATTAAGATTCTGACAAATCCCAGTGGGCAATTTAGACCAATATAGCATGAAGAAGATTCTGACAAAACCCAGTGGGCAATTTGGACCAATATAGCATGAAGAAGATTCTGACAGATCCCAGTGGGCAATTTAAACCAATATAGCATGCAGAATATTCTGACAGATCCCAGTGGGCAATTTAGATCAATATAGCATTAAGATTCTGACAAATCCCAGTGAGCAATTTAGACCAATATAGCATGAAGAAGATTCTGACAAATCCCAGTGGGCAATTTAGACCAATATAGCATGAAGAAGATTCTGACAAATCTCAGTGGGCAATTTAGACCAATATAGCATTAAGATTCTGACAAATCCCAGTGGGCAATTTAGACCAATATAGCATGAAGAAGATTCTGACAAATCCCAGTGGGCAATTTAGACCAATATAGCATTAAGATTCTGACAAATCCCAGTGGGCAATTTAGACCAATATAGCATGAAGAAGATTCTGACAAATCCCAGTGGGCAATTTAGACCAATATAGCATGAAGAAGATTCTGACAGATCCCAGTGGGCAATTTAGACCAATATAGCATGAAGAAGATTCTGACAGATCCCAGTGGGCAATTTAGACCAATATAGCATGAAGAAGATTCTGACAAATCCCAGTGGGAAATTTAGACCAATATAGCATGAAAATTCTGACAAATTCCAGAGGGCAATTTAGACCAATATAGCATGAAGAATATTCTGACAGATCCCAGTGGGTAATTTAGACCAATATACCATGAAGAAGATTATGACAAATCCCAGTGGGCAATTTAGACCAATATAGCATGAAGAAGATTCTGACAGATCCCAGTGGGCAATTTAGACCAATATAGCATGAAGAAGATTCTGACAGATCCCAGTGGGCAATTTAGACCAATATAGCATGAAGAAGATTATGACAAATCCCAGTGGGCTATTCAGACCAATATAGAATGAAGAATATTCTGATAGATCCCAGTGGGCAATTTAGACCAATATAGCATGAAGAAGATTATGACAGATCCCAGTGGGCTATTCAGACCAATATAGAATGAAGAATATTCTGATAGATCCCAGTGGGCAATTTAAGGCAATAAAAACATATCGGCACTAAATGACCATTATTGTCTAATAAATGTGAATTGTGAGATATTAGTATCATTTTCCAAGTGGTTGTGGTGGTATTAGTATTTATTTAATTATATTAGATTCTGCGTTATAATGTTTTGAAAGTCATGTGTCTTTACTTCCAATAGATGCTAGAATCCCTGCACATCAAAATACCTCTCCACAGTCCTATATCAGCTCTATTAACATGAATCATCACAGTGCTATGAACAATATCAATACTTGATATAGTTTCCAACATGGAATAATTATTCATATGTAACCATGCATAGTCATCCATAGTTTCTTGCAAAAGTCCATAATAACAGGAGGCCAATTCTTAGTTCTGCCGACAGCTGATCATCCACCATTATGGTGGCAGTGCTGACAAGTGCACTACAAATTGCAATAGGAAGGAATTATCATGCGATTTGTGCAATATAATGGAAACAATACTAATCCAAGTACAATTGTCTTATCCAGGAGTCTTAAAAAGGTTAGGAAACTAATTGAAAAACTGCATAAATTTTGTTAGCAGCTAAAACCATGAACTGATCATCTCTCTGGACTTGGACATTGACCATTCACATGACCTATAATATCATCACTCTGGACTTGCACACTGACCATTCACATGACCTATGTATCATCACTCTGGACTTGCACATTGACCATTCACATGACCTATAATATCATCACTCTGGACTTGCTCATTGACCATTCACATGACCTATAATATCATCACTCTGGACTTGCACATTGACCATTCACATGACCTATGTATCATCACTCTGGACTTGCACATTGACCATTCACATGACCTATATCATCACTCTGGACTTGCACATTGACCATTCACATGGCCTATATATATCATCACTCTGGACTTGCACATTGACCATTCACATGTCCTATAATATCATCACTCTGGACTTGCACATTGACCATTCACATGACCTATAATATCATCACTCTGGACTTGCACATTGACCATTCACATGTCCTATAATATCATCACTCTGGACTTGCACATTGACCATTCACATGTCCTATAATATCATCACTCTGGACTTGCACATTGACCATTCACATGTCGTATAATATCATCACTCTGGACTTGCACATTGACCATTCACATGTCCTATAATATCATCACTCTGGACTTGCACATTGACCATTCACATGAACTATGTATCATCATTCTGGACTTGCACACTGACCATTCACATGACCTGTGTATCATTGTAACAGAATTGAAACCAAGTGGAATTTCTGTTTGGACTAAATGAATAACAACAACACAAAGCGATGAATGATTGGGATCTATAAAATGCAATACTAGAGAGAGATATATGTGGATATAAAACAAATACACTGATTCTCACACTACTATCATATAACTGATGTAATTCATCTGACGTACACTCATGAAATGATAAAGAAAAAAATGCAAAAATATGATTCGTTGGCCTCTAGCCTAAAACAAATATACTACGTATCATGAAAAAGGAAAGTGAAAAATGAGATTCATCTAATATCTTTTACGCATTAAACTTAGATTCACAAAATCTATTGAAATTAAAGGAAAATGAGCAATACTCAATGTTATTTCAGTTACTTCGACTAAATCCTGTGTTCAACACAAATAGATGAACACAAATGAATATACATCACTATAAACTGGAATTCTTTTGCTAAACTGTGACAGTTTATACAATATACAAACTCGAATCTGCAGTTTCACCAGATCCCTTTTTTATCGATCCACATTCATATACATCATGAATCCCTTATGTATATTCATTTACATTCATGTCTTCATACATCTAGAGGTAGATGGCATGCTGCAATGCAGATAGCTACATCTAATCCAACCAAGGATAGCTATGTGTACAGCTCTCATTGGACACAAACTCCCATAAGACTTCGTCAGTTCCAATAAGACTAGTCGGCTCAATAAGGTCCAATAATGTCCACTAAGCTCTCAATATCCACCATCAAATAGGCTACAATAGTTTCCACTAAACTCCCATAATCACAATAGACTCCTGTAGTCAACAATAGCTCCCATAATCTACAATAGGCTCCCATAGTCTACAATAATATCCAACAGGCTAAAACAAAACAAACTAATTGTTACTAAAATGGTAATAACAAAGCAAGCAGTGTAAAAACAAAACTATCACCCGACACAACACAGAACAGAGAAAATATTTCACAAATCCAATAAAAGAAAACTTTGCCACTTACCCCTATGGACTGAGATGATGGTGGAATGTTCACCCACCACTGACAAAATCCAAATGACTTGTGTCTCAGTTCACAATGTATCAAACTTAAGTCCATAGGAGTGAATAATAGTTATGGTCAAATGTTCATGTAATGCATGCTTTTCTGCCTGCATGTAATTTCAAAATCACTTTACCTGTGGCCAGTGGTTCACCCCAGGTAATGTTGTATGCCTATACAATGAATAAGGTAAAAAATAGTTAAAGACAAAACCAAGTTTTTTGTAGCCTTATTCTGTTATTATTATTTTATTATTATTATTATTATTATTATTATTATTATTATTATTATTATTATTATTATTATTATGACTTTATTTAAAGAGGGTAACTCAATTAGTTAAGACCTAATCTATCTTGAGGCCCTCATTCAAAGGAATTTAATTTTTTTTGCTGCATCTCTGAAGCCATTGTATATACTGGGTTTGGAAAGATGAAATAGAGTGACAATCATCACTCTGGACTTGCACACTGACCATTCACATGACCTATGTATCATCACTCTGGACTTGCACACTGACCATTCACATGACCTATGTATCATCACTCTGGACTTGCACATTGACCATTCACATGAACTGATCATCACTCTGGACTTACACATTGACCATTCACATGACCTATGTATCATCACTCTGGACTGGCACATTGACCATTCACATGAACTGATCATCTCTCTGGACTTACACATTGACCATTCACATGACCTATGTATCATCACTCTGGACGAACATTGACCATTCACATGAACTGATCATCACTCTGGACTTACACATTGACCATTTACATGACCTATGTATCATCACTCTGGACTGGCACACTGACCATTCATATGACCTATGTATCATCACTCTGGACTTACACATTGACCATTCATATGACCTATGTATCATCATTCTGGACTTGCACACTGACCATTCACATGACCTATGTATCATCACTCTGGACTTGCACATTGACCATTCACATGAACTGATCATCACTCTGGACTTACACATTGACCATTCACATGACCTATGTATCATCACTCTGGACTGGCACATTGACCATTCACATGAACTGATCATCTCTCTGGACTTACACATTGACCATTCACATGACCTATGTATCATCACTCTGGACTTGCACATTGACCATTCACATGAACTGATCATCTCTCTGGACTTGCACATTGACCATTCACATGAACTGATCATCTCTCTGGACTTGCACATTGACCATTCACATGACCTATGTATCATCACTCTGGACTTACACATTGACCATTCACATGACCTATGTATCATCACTCTGGACTTACACATTGACCATTCACATGACCTATGTATCATCACTCTGGACTTGCACATTGACCATTCACATAAACTGATCATCTTTCTGGACTTGCACATTGACCATTTACATGACCTATGTATCATCACTCTGGACTTACACATTGACCATTCACATGACCTATGTATCATCACTCTGGACTGGCACATTGACCATTCACATGAACAAATCATCTCTCTGGACTTGCACATTGACCATTCACATGACCTATGTATCATCACTCTGGACTGGCACATTGACCATTCACATGAACTGATCATCTCTCTCTCTGGACTTACACATTGACCATTCACATGACCTATGTATCATCACTCTGGACTGGCACATTGACCATTCACATGAACTGATCATCTCTCTGGACTTGCACATTGACCATTCACATGACCTATGTATCATCACTCTGGACTTACACATTGACCATTCACATGACCTATGTATCATCACTCTGGACTTGCACATTGACCATTCACATGAACTGATCATCTCTCTGGACTTACACATTGACCATTCACATGACCTATGTATCATCATTCTGGACTTGCACATTGACCATTCACATGAACTGATCATCTCTCTGGACTTGCAGATTGACCATTCACATGACCTATGTATCATCACTCTGGACTTGCACACAGACCATTCACATGACCTATGTATTATCACTCTGGACTGGCACATTGACCATTCACATGAACTGATCATCTCTCTGGACTTGCACATCGACCATTCACATGACCTATGTATTATCACTCTGGACTTGCACACTGACAATTCACATGACCTTTGTATCATTTATTGGGGTCTCTTAAGGTATAGAAGGTTAGTGAAATAAACATTAGTATCAATGAACTTTCACACCCATCATGGAGATCATTTTTAAGTAATTTTTTCTGTATGTTGCTAAGGAATAATATTAACAGGGATAATGTTTTACATGGAGTACAAATAATTATATTCATAGATAAATTTTTTACAGAGAAACCTTCAATTATATATATATATATATATATATATATATATATATATATATATATATATATATATATATATATATGTGTGTGTGTGTGTGTGAAGACAGCCATGTAGAGGTTTACAAAATATAGTTTTAGCACATGTGAAGACAGCCATGTAGAGGTTTACAAAATATAGTTTTAGCACATGTGAAGACAGCCATGTAGAGGTTTACAAACACAATGTTTTGTGTTTATTTGTTTGTCGTATATATGTTTTGTATTTGCCTTTGAAAAAGACTCATTAAGAGTTGAAAGCGCTTAGGCTAGTTAGTTACTAGTCTCTTACTGTTCGGCGTCAGTTTATTGCATCTATATATATATATATATATATATATATATATATATATATATATATATATATATATATATATATATATATATATATAGATGCAATAAACTGAGGACGAAACTAGTAACTAACTAGCCTAAGCGCTTTCGACTCTTAATGAGTCTTTTTCAAAGGCAAATACAAAACATAGTTACGACAAACAAATAAACACAAAAACGTTGTGTTTGTAAACCTCTACATTTCTGTCTTCACATGTGCTAACACTATAAATACAACCAGCTTGTATAGACTAGTTGCGGAAACTGAAAACGTTGTATAATTCCCTAAAAGTCTACAAGCCAAAGCAACATCTATTTTTACTTTGTGTACATATGTAACGCAGATTATATCCTGGATATTTGATTCTATACCGGTTATTCTTATAGTAAAAATTGAAGGATAATAAGAAGATTTAGAAAATGTTAAATTCTACTAGTGCATAGTTTTCATTTTCTAGTCTTCTTGGTTTAGACCGCTTGGTTTCAATGTTCTAAGGCGGCGTATCCAGTATGATTCTTTTTCCTTCCTGGTTTCAGAACTCCAGCTGTGGTTGTTAGCAATAGCGATAAGTATTATATCACTGAAAGTGTGGCCAGGGGAGGAGAAGTGTTCTGCGACCGGGCTTCTGTACAGATCTGATTGGATGACAAAAAAGCTGTACAGAAGCCCGGTCGCAGAACACTTCTCCTCCCCTGGCCACACTTTCAGTGATATAATACTTATCGCTATTGCTAACAACCACAGCTGGAGTTCTGAAACCAGGAAGGAAAAAGGAATCATACTGGATACGCCGCCTTAGAACATTGAAACCAAGCGGTCTAAACCAAGAAGACTAGAAAATGAAAACTATGCACTAGTAGAATTTAACATTTTCTAAATCTTCTTATTATCCTTCAATTTTTACTATAAGAATAACCGGTATAGAATCAAATATCCGGGATATAATCTGCGTTACATATGTACACAAAGTAAAAATAGATGTCGCTTTGGCTTGTAGACTTTTAGGGAATTATACAACGTTTTCAGTTTCCGCAACTAGTCTATACAAGCTGGTTGTATTTATAGTGTTAGCACATGTGAAGACAGAAATGTAGAGGTTTACAAACACAACGTTTTTGTGTTTATTTGTTTGTCGTAACTATGTTTTGTATTTGCCTTTGAAAAAGACTCATTAAGAGTCGAAAGCGCTTAGGCTAGTTAGTTACTAGTTTCGTACTGTTCGTCGTCAGTTTATTGCATCTATTTTAATTAATCCCTGACAAACGTGATCCCTTGGTGGATCCAGTACGCTTGAGAGGGTTGTTATTCGCCATATGATTTGTATTCTTTATATATATATATATATATATATATATATATATATATATATATATATATATATATATATATATATATAGATAAAGTTTCTCACAGAAATACCAGCAATTACATCTACAGGGATAAAGTTTTTAAATATACCAGCAATTACATCTACAGGGATAAAGTTTTCAATTATATCCACAGGTTTAAAGTTTTTCATACCATCAATTATATCCATAGGGAATAAGTTATTTAGAGATACCAGCAATTACATCCACAGTGATAATGCTTTTCACAGAGATACCAGCAATTATATCCATAGGTGTAAGTTATTCAAAGAAATACCAGCAATTACATCCACAGTGATAATGCTTTTCACAGAGATACCAGCAATTATATCCATAGGTGTAAGTTATTCAAAGAAATTCCAGCAATTATATCCACAAGGATAAAGTTATTCACAGAGATATCAGCAATTATATCCAGAGTTTTCAATTATATCCACAGTGATACCAATAATTATATACAGTTTTTCATGGAGGTATGATAGATAACTGCTGAAATGATTTCTAATTGAATTATACTGAGATCTTCATGGCTACAATATCACTGTAAGATTAACAGAGCTGCAGACTGATACAGTGTACATAGATCCAAGGTTATCATCTCTGTGTTACAATTGATCCATGGAACCCACACCCTGTTAATCATGAACTCTTGGAGATCCTGGCCTCTGAGCCTTTCCTTACTATCAGCTTGTCTATGAAAGCAGGAGAGGAAATACTATAGATTTCAAAAGTTTACTGTCCAGACTGTTCATTCTGTACTTTATCTGAATACTTGTTACATCCAAATCTCTTGTACATAATTTCCACTCTATTGAACTGCAAAGTAATTGTACACATGCACATAAAACATTCATACTGCATGCATATTCACATGTCATGACACAAAATCAAAACTGCACTATACACCATCAGTTTGTTAATGCATTGACTTGCATTGTTTCAATAATTTATTAAACATCCCTTTCTCTCCCAAAATGGTGCTTTCTTTGTTTTACTGTTGTAAGTTCATAAATATAGCTACAACAATATTGATAAAATAACCTAATTCCATAAATAATTGTGCTCAATGTTATATTAAGTTTTCCTCAGTATTAACTCCTAACTCCAAAATGTATGCGGTTGCACCAACTTAATAAAACTTTTGCTGTTAGCAGTGCACTCTGGTCATAAGAAACTGACCATATAATTGTGGGGAATTTTTTTGGGGAGCTAGGAGGTTTTGTTTTCTTTTACATGAAGATTATTTAAACAAATTCAGCTAATGGATATAATTACTGTGGGTTTATTTTGCTGTAAATGAAAGCAAGAATAGTGTTTCTAAGATATTTTCAAGAAGCAAAAATAAATGTAAATCCCAGTCCTCCCCACATCCCCAAAAATTAAATGGTTGGTGGTAGGTCTCTAAGTTTAATATTTTGATGACAATTTATAAACTGTAAATGAAGTCCATCTGCAAAGAAGGCAAACCAGTCTGATACCACTTATGTTTATAACCTATAAATGAAGTCCATCTGCAAAGAAGGCAAACCAGTCTGATACCACTTATGTTTATAACCTGTAAATGAAGTCCATCTGCAAAGAAGGAAAAGTCTTTGCTGGCTCTTTGAAGCCAACTTTGACTTAAATGATAAAATGCCAGCAAATACTAATGAAATATTAGCAGTATAAAAATCATTGATGATGAAATTTTAAATATAATTATTTATGTAGTCTTAAATGCATCTTGTAATATAAAGGATTCATGTGATATAATAGTAAAGGAAGTGACACAGTATAAAGACAGCAATGTCTAACTTTTTTTTCTTTTCATATAACTAACTTACATCTTTTACCCATAAAAGACATTTTTGGGATCAGAAAATCTAATATTAAATTAAAAAAATGGTCTAAAATCTTCATCATAAGTACCAGCAAATATTGAATGGTGATTACAAAGTGTTTATCATTTTAAAATGAAATGATAATAAGTTGAGGAAAATATCATTAACAAGGAAAATGTGATCTTGAAAAGACTCTCGATCCATCACAAGCGCTAGTTTCCAAGGTTACCAAATATACTCACTAGTTGTCCAACTACAAACTACACAGACCAGTGTCAAAGTTATCTTGTTTTACTGAGTACTCATAAAAACTATGTCTAGAGAAGGTGGATGCTAAAATGACAATATATAAAACATTGAAATTTCACCTATCTTTATTGTTCTTACAGAAAAAATAGATCTATTAATAAAATGATGCCTAAATGAATGAATATACTAACATGTACTGATTTTCAATTTTCTTTTGCTGAAATCAATCATTTATTTATCATCAATTTAAAAAGCCAGTTGTTAATATATATTTACCCACTTTTGACATTCAAAAACGTCATGTTCCATTAGTTGCAAGTTTAATTTTGACACACTTAAGATGAAAAATCTTTGAACAGTTCTAGCTTTCCTTCAGTATCATTATCCATCATTTCCACCACAAAAGTAACACCTGACCATACCAATTAAAATTGGTCTGTCCTTGGCACAAGCACTTGCTTTTGCAATAAAGTATTGGTAATTAAAATTTTGGCATGATACACATGCTCTGAAATTATCCCAAAGATCATTGTCCTAAATACTAGATGACAGTCTTGGAGATAACATACAAAATAATTGTTAAAAGCAAATCACAATATTGTTTGTTTGTTAGAGATAATTGATTGATAGTAATATGCATGTTTGAAGTTCTATATCAGCCAGGAAACGTCCAGCTTAGTTTTGTCTTTTGTGCTATAAAGAAACTTAATTTCCAGTAAAATTTATGTATCATTTCAATGAAGTATATTATCCATTCTCTATTACCAAATATTGTTTGTGTTACTAATAATAGTAACTACCTTTATGGTCAAATCCACTGGTCTAATCTGTTTTCAATATGTCTGAATGCACTATAAAATGTACATGCCTGCTGTTTTTTTGCAATATGCAAAAACAGGACTTTTGTACAGTGTAGACTGAGTACTATGGAGTCTGACACAGATAAAATGTCCTAGTTTGGTTTGCTTTTTGCTGTATGGCACAGTAGCATGTCAGGTAGATTATATAGTGCCCAGGTGATTCTAGTAAAGTGCCTTGCCCTAGGACACACAATGTTAGCTAATCCAGGATGGTCCTATGGTAGGATACAGGATGGTCCTATGGTAGGATATGAACTCACACCCTTCACACTAGCCAGTCAGGGGCCAGTTTTTATGTACAAATTTAATGCTGCAATCAGTGGCCTAGTACAAAAAAAAAATCATAAAAAAATCAAATACACAAGTGATGTCAAGAAGGTCCATAGTTTTAGATATCTATATTTAAACAAAGGATAAGAATATTATCCTTTTGACCAGAGAATTCAGTGGCAGTTCATAGCAGCAGAAGTTTATGCACCCAACCCCAAATTTATACCTTCAATTTTCATGTCTGAAGTTAATTTTTCACACCATGTGGTTTTCACAGTGCAAACACAAGCCCTTTTCCTAGATGATAATTCTGCACAACAGTGTGTACTAAACAGGCTGATGCAGTTGAAAATAGTTGTCATCCAAGTCGTTTCTGAGATATTCTACTTGCCCCAAACCCACATGTTTACAGCTATGGGAGGCTAGCTTTTCTTCCTATCTGACTTTGGTATTTCACTATCAACATACTGCAGAGTAACTATGGAAGAACAACACAAGCCTGAAACACCTAGTTCACAAATAGATCCATATCTTTAATTTGTAAACAATAATAGCTGAAAAAGTCACACCATATATAGCCTTAAGTTAAGAAATTTGCCAGGGGCCAATTTATGAAACTGGACCATGCCACCTTAATGATTTAGCTGAAAATTTGTTATGTCACATGTTGTGCATATATCACATATTTAGATATTATCTAGTACAATGGTATAAAGGAAAACTTGTTATGTGCAAAACTAAAATGGTATTAACATGTGTAGGAAAGAGACTACCTTGTGGCAAAAAGCACTGCATTATTTACATTGTGAGTTATGACTGACTGCATTTCTTGAAAGATTTCAAATTGTTTGTAACCTACAATGATTTTGGTTTTTGTTTACCACCATAGCATCAGGACAGAATCAAAATTCCTTTATAATCTTTCATGAATGTCAAGAAGAGGCTTGGATCAGTCACACCATAGCCTTAAGTTATGAAATTTGCCAGGGGCCAATTTACAAAGCTGTACCCTGCCACCTCAAGTAGGCATCATGTCTCCCAGATAAAATGTGTGGTACAGAGGAATTTATGTAAGATTCTTACATTTCCTGGCTGACAGTCATGCTGGAACTCAGTCTGAAAATGGTATTATTCTTAAACATTAATCAGATTAGCATCATAACTGATGTCCCTCTCTTTGACTATTGTATCTAAGTGACACTACTGTACTCAAAGAACCTGACTTTGGGACCTTGTCCTTGAATTTCTTGCTTAAAATGTTTTGTAAATACCATACCTTCACTCACAAAGGACATCATAAACAGTGTGTGTGTGTGTGTTCATAATTGCCATTTACTTTATTTTTTTTTAAACCTAATAACTTGTTTTGACTGTAGAGATTTCTGCATCCTCTAAGAATGAAAACTTATATTGTTATGTGCAAGAAGGAATTTACTTCAGGTCTAACAGTTTATACATTTGTTTATTTAAAATATTTCACCTCTAATCTATGTCATTAGGAATTTGGAAAATATCTAAATAGGAATAATTCATAAGAAATTTAAGACTGTAAAAGTAAAAGACTGCCAGTAACTATAAAAAAATATTTGATTTCATTATGTATATAACCTGTCAATGTAGATGTACTTTTAACGACATGGCATATCATACATAATTTATATTTATCCTCAACCGATTAAGAATATTTACTTTAAATGCCATGTTTTAAATTGTGAAAAATTTCAGTAACCTGGATCAAATATAAAACAAAAGCAGAGAAATCATAATTGCAAATGATAAAATTACTGTTAGATCAAAATTTCATGGAAGAAAAAGTTCCCCCTTTATATTTCATTTGAAATGTACCATATGTAATCACTTACAAGTCATGTCCAGCTTCAAACATCATAGACCTTGAACTGCATTCATATAATGTAACAGTAAATCAAGGTCAATATTGTTTGTGTTACTGATTACTCCAGACAAATTGCAGAGACTCTGATCTTCTGGCTCATTATTCAACAGCTTTGGTCTGTGCAGTTTGTACTGAGTTCTGACATGTGTGTGAGTATACATTGGTAAATTTGACCTATTCTATCATTAAATAAGTGTGGTATGCCTATAATACAAGTTCTTGCAGATACATGACTCTGATTGGCTGCTTCCACACCAAGAGAGTTACCTGAGCTGATGCCTAGTTAATGTTGTAAATCAATTTGTTATCTTCTGATAAAAAAGCTACCTTATCTCTGGATCAGCAACATGCTCTTGTAGTGATAAATAAACCCTGTCCTGTGATGAAACATAGGCTTTGCTCATTGCAAGCACAGATATAACTCTCATTGCAAGCACAGATATAACTATCTCATTGCAAGCACAGATATAACTGTCTCATTGCAAGCACAGATATAACTCTCATTGCAAGCACAGATATAACTCTCATTGCAAGCACAGATATAACTCTCATCGCAAGCACAGATATAACTATCTCATTGCAAGCACAGATATAACTCTCTCACTGCAAGCACAGATATAACTCTCATCGCAAGCACAGATATAACTCTCTCATTGCAAGCACAGATATAACTCTCATTGCAAGCACAGATATAACTCTCATTGCAAGAATATACATAACTATCTCAATGCAAGCACAGATCTAACAATCTCATTGCAAGCACAGATATAACTCTCATTGCAAGCACAGATATAACTATCTCATTGCAAGCACATATATAACTATCTCATTGCAAACACATACATAACTATCTCATTGCAAGCACAGATATAACTCTCTCATTGCAAGCACAGATATAACTGTCTCAATGCAAGCACAGATATAACTATCTCATTGCAAGCACATACATAATTATCTCAATGTAAGCACAGATCTAACAATCTCATTGCAAGCACAGATATAACAATCATTGCAAGCACATATATAACTCATTGCAAGCACAGATATAACTATCTCATTGCAAGCACAGATATAACTATCTCATTGCAAGCACAGATATAACTGTCTCATTGCAAGCATAGATATAACTGTCTCATTGCAAGCACAGATATAACTCTCATTGCAAGCACAGATGTAACTCTCATTGCAAGCACAGATGTAACTCTCATTGCAAGCACAGATATAGCTATCTGATTGCAAGCACATATATAACTATCTCATTGCAAACACATACATAACTATCTCATTGCAAGCACAGATATAACTATCTCATTGCAAGCACAGATATAACTGTCCCATTGCAAGCATAGATATAACTGTCTCATTGCAAGCACAGATATAACACTCATTGCAAGCACAGATGTAACTCTCATTGCAAGCACAGATGTAACTCTCATTGCAAGCAGACATAGCTATCTGATTGCAAGCACATATATAACTATCTCATTGCAAACACATACATAACTATCTCATTGCAAGCATAGATATAACTATCTCATTGCAAGCACAGATATAACTATTTCATTGCAAGCACAGATATAACTCTCAATGCAAGCACAGAGATATAACTATCTCATTGCAAGCACAGATATAACTATCTCATTGCAAGCACAGATATAACTATCTCATTGCAAGCACAGATATAACTCTCATTGCAAGCACAGATATAACTATCTCATTGCAAGCACAGATATAACTCTCATTGCAAGCACAGATATAACTGTCTCATTGCAAGCACAGATATAACTGTCTCATTGCAAGCACAGATATAACTATCTCAATGCAAGCACAGATATAACTATCTCATTGCAAGCACATATATAACAGTCATTGCAAGAACAGATATAACTATCTCATTGCAAGCACAGATATAACTCTCATTGCAAGCACAGATATAACTATCTCATTGCAAGCACAGATATAACTCTCATTGCAAGCACAGATATAACTATCTCATTGCAAGCACCGATATAACTCTCATTGCAAGCAGAGATATAACTGTCCCACTGCAAGCACAGATATAACTCTCATTGCAAGCACAGATATAACTATCTCAATGCAAGCACATATATAACTATCTCATTGCAAGCAGAGATATAACTAACTCATTGCAAGCACAGATATAACTATCTCATTGCAAGCACAGATATAACTCTCATTGCAAGCACAGATATAACTATCTCATTGCAAGCACAGACATAACTATCTCATTGCAAGCACATATATAACTATCTCAATGCAAGCACAGATATAACTATCTCATTGCAAGCACAGATATAACTCTCATTACAAGTTCATATATAACTCTCATTGCAAGCACAGATATAACTCTCATTGCAAGCACAGATATAACTGTCTCATTGCAAGCACATACATAACTATCTCAATGCAAGCACATATATAACTATCTCATTGCAAGCAGAGATATAACTAACTCATTGCAAGCACAGATATAACTATCTCATTGCAAGCACAGATATAACTCTCATTGCAAGCACAGATATAACTATCTCATTGCAAGCACAGATATAACTCTCATTGCAAGCACAGATATAACTGTCTCATTGCAAGCACAGATATAACTGTCTCATTGCAAGCACATACATAACTATCTCAATGCAAGCACAGATATAACTATCTCATTGCAAGCACATATATAACAGTCATTGCAAGAACAGATATAACTATCTCATTGCAAGCACAGATATAACTCTCTCATTGCAAGCACAGAGATAACTATCTCATTGCAAGCACAGATATAACTATCTCATTGCAAGCACAGATATAACTATCTCATTGCAAGCACAGATATAACTATCTCATTGCAAGCACAGATATAACTATCTCATTGCAAGCACAGATATAACTCTCTCATTGCAAGCACAGATATAACTCTCATTGCAAGCACAGATGTAACTCATATTGCAAGCACAGATATAACTATCTCAATGCAAGCACAGATATAACTATCTCATTGCAAGCACAGATATAACTATCTCATTGCAAGCACATATATAACTATCTCATTGCAAGCACAGACATAACTATCTCATTGCAAGCACATATATAACTATCTCAATGCAAGCACAGATATAACTATCTCATTGCAAGCACAGATATAACTCTCATTACAAGTTCATATATAACTCTCATTGCAAGCACAGATATAACTCTCATTGCAAGCACAGATATAACTGTCTCATTGCAAGCACATATATAACTCTCATTGCAAGCACAGATATAACTGTCTCATTGCAAGCACAGATATAACTCTCATTGCAAGCACAGATATAACTATCTCATTGCAAGCACAGATATAACTATCTCATTGCAAGCACAGATATAACTCTCATTGCAAGCACAGATATAACTATCTCATTGCAAGCACAGATATAACTCTCATTGCAAGCACAGATATAACTATCTCATTGCAAGCACAGATATAACTCTCATTGCAAGCAGAGATATAACTGTCTCATTGCAAGCACAGATATAACTGTCTCATTGCAAGCACATACATAACTATCTCAATGCAAGCACAGATATAACTATCTCATTGCAAGCACATATATAACTATCTCAATGCAAGCACAGATATAACTATCACATTGCAAGCACAGATATAACTGTCTCATTGCAAGCACAGATATAACTGTCTCATTGCAAGCACATACATAACTATCTCAATGCAAGCACAGATATAACTATCTCATTGCAAGCACATATATAACAGTCATTGCAAGAACAGATATAACTATCTCATTGCAAGCACAGATATATCTATCTCATTGCAAGCACAGATATATCTATCTCATTGCAAGCACAGATATAACTATCTCATTGCAAGCACAGATATAACTATCTCATTGCAAGCACAGATATAACTATCTCATTGCAAGCACAGATATGACTGTCATTGCAAGCACAGATATAACTATCTAACTGCAAGCACAGATATGACTGTCTCATTGCAAGCACAGATATAACTCTCATTTCAAGCAAAGATATAACTCTCTCATTGCAAGCACAGATATAACTCTCTCTTTGCAAGCACATATATAACTATCTCATTGCAAGCACATATATAACTCTCATTGAAAGCACAGATATAACTCTCATTGCAAGCACAGATATAACTGTCTCATTGCAAGCACAGATATAACTGTCTCACTGCAGGCACATACATAACAATCTCATTGCAAGCACATATATAACTATCTCATTGCAAGCACATATATAACTCTCATTGCAAGCACAGATATAACAGTCATTGCAAGAACAGATATAACTATCTTATTGCAAGCACAGATATAACTCTCTCATTGCAAGCACAGATATAACTCTCTCATTGCAAGCACAGATATAACTCTCTCATTGCAAGCACATATATAACTATCTCATTGCAAGCACAGATATAACTCTCTCATTGCAAGCACAGATATAACTCTCATTGCAAGCACAGATATGACTGTCTCATTGCAAGCACAGATATAACTCTCATTGCAAGCAAAGATATAACTCTCATTGCAAGCACAGCTATAACTATCTCATTGCAAGCACAGATATAACTCTCTCATTGCAAGCACAGATATAACTATCTCATTGCAAGCACAGATATAACTCTCTCATTGCAAGCACATATATAACTATCTCATTGCAAGCACAGATATGACTGTCATTGCAAGCACAGATATAACTATCTCATTGCAAGCACAGATATGACTGTCTCATTGCAAGCACAGATATAACTCTCATTGCAAGCAAAGATATAACTCTCATTGCAAGCACAGATATAACAGTCATTGCAAGAACAGATATAACTATCTCATTGCAAGCACAGATATAACTCTCTCATTGCAAGCACAGATATAACTCTCTCATTGCAAGCACAGATATAACTATCTCATTGCAAGCACAGATATAACTCTCTCATTGCAAGCACAGATATAACTCTCTCATTGCAAGCACAGATATAACTCTCATTGCAAGCACAGATCTAACTATCTCATTGCAAGCACAGATATAACTCTCATTGCAAGCACAGATATAACAGTCATTGCAAGAACAGATATAACTATCTCATTGCAAGCACAGATATAACTCTCTCATTGCAAGCACAGATATAACTCTCTCATTGCAAGCACAGATATAACTATCTCATTGCAAGCACAGATATAACTCTCTCATTGCAAGCACAGATATAACTCTCTCATTGCAAGCACAGATATAACTATCTCATTGCAAGCACAGATATGACTGTCTCATTACAAGCACATATAACTGACTCATTGCAAGCACAGTTATAACTCATTGCAAGCACAGATATAACTATCTCATTGGTAATTTTTGTTGGTTAATTTAGTTTTTAGTTGATGGCAACATGTGACCAATATTGACAATCATTTGGTTCATTTTGACATAAACTGTAAATTTTGAATTCAGTGGTTCATTTAGATTCATTTAAACATAAATAGTAAATTTTGAAATCAGTGTTTAAATCTAACATTAACTGAATTAAGATTCTGATGTTAGACCTAAGTGTGAAGTGGTGACATGATAATGCAAAAGTTGGGCCTAATTGTGAAGTGGTTACATGATAATGCAAAAGTTTGGCCTATGTGTGAAGTGGTGACATGATAATGCAAAAGTTTGGCCTAAGTGTGAAGAGCTTACATGATAATGCAAAAGTTTGGCCTAAGTGTGAAGTGGTGACATGATAATGCAAAAGTTTGACCTAAGTGTGAAGTGGTGACATGATAATGCATAAGTTGGGCCTAAATGTGAAGTGATTATATGATAATGCAAAAGTTTGGCCTATGTGTGAAGTGGTTACATGATAATGCAAAAGTTTGGCCTAAATGTGAAGTGGTGACATGATAATGCAAAAGTTTGACCTAAGTGTGAAGTGGTGACATGATAATGCATAAGTTGGGCCTAAATGTGAAGTGATTATATGATAATGCAAAAGTTTGGCCTAAGTGTGAAGTGATTATATGATAATGCAAAAGTTTGGCCTAAGTGTGAAGTGGTTACATGATAACACAAAAGTTTGGCTTATGTGTGAAGAGGTTACATGATAATGCAAAAGTTTGACCTATGTGTGAAGTGGTTACATGATAATGCAAAAGTTTGGCCTATGTGTGAAGTGGTGACATGATAATGCAAAAGTTGGGCCTAAGTGTGAAGTGATTATATGAAAATGCAAAAGTTTGGTTTAAGTGTGAAGTAGTTACATGATAATGCAAAAGTTGGGCCTAAATGTGAAGTGGTTACATGATAATGTAAACAGTCAGATTCTAATGTTGAGCCGAAGTATAAAGTGGTTACATAATTGCAGTGTCAATGAATTTTCCAAGTTTAAATCAACAAATAATTTTTAAAAGTGAAGATACTCTACCACTTGAATCCTACCTTGTTGAATGAATTGTCACGTACAGAGTATATTCAGTAGTGCACTTTGCTAGTAAAGAGATGCTGCATCATTGATCAATATCACACTTTGGTTTAGGCGCTGACATTTCATTTTCATTCTGCTGATTTTTTATTATTTTCATTTTAATGATGGATTAGCTGCATGTTGAGAAAATCAATAGTTCTGCAGGAAATTAAATTGGAAATATACAGTGATGTAAAATTCCATTAATTCCTGTCAATAATAATCTCCAGTCATTTCCAGGGCTTGTTTTAAAAAACAAAAACATTATGGTGTTCAACCTGATGACAGAATTCAAACTGAAAGAATATACAGTAGATATATGCAGTCCACATAAATCCACTCAGACTGCAAACTACATGGATGATGATATGTCATTACATACTGTGCTGGTAAATCCAGGTCTCAGCAGTTTGTTAGGAGTAACCAGTGGAAAAAACATCATAGACCTTAATCTACCATTACAAAATGGGATGACAGATCAGGGTCTATTTTGTGTGCATGTTAACTTGACTTATATGTGACTTCAAACTGTACCATTTTTGACAACACAGTCTAAACAGTCCTTGCCGTGATAGGAAATGATTATTGTGAGTCATGCAATTTATTTATACAATATTGCATGCATGTGGTCAAGATTAATCCATTTTTTGACCAACTCAGTTTGCATTTTTGGGACTTGACAATTAGTGTATTTGGCCGGCTTATTTTAAGTTTCTGGGACTTGGACCAACCCATTTTAAGATTCTTGGACTTGGCCCATCAAAGTTTTTATCAGTGGGAAATATTATGACAACGTTATTATGTATTGATATAAGCAATTCTGCTAACAATGCTTACTTAGGTATAATTTCTCTTTGCAAACCATTTTTTTATATTGCCTAGTCTCCTTATCCATTAGAAAAATGATTAACAATTTCAATACACTGAGCACTTAGGGAGACCAGGTTAAAGTCCTACCATTGTGGAAACCTATGTTGGTGTGCAGTTTGTTGAATCAGCTAACATATTCATTAGAGTTTGTTGTTCTGGGTCTCATTATTATGATTGATGTTATTGCCTGGATCAAGTAAATAATAAAATAAAATATGAAATTAGTGGGTGAAATAATCAGACCTAAGTAGATACATAGAATAGAACAACAGGAGCCACAAAAAGCAAAACATAATTTAATAATTTTAAATTTCATCAGTTGTATAAACAAAAAGAAGTTGAACATGACATTTGACATGAATGATGCTATTTCTTTTAAAGATAAAATAACCAAATTTATAAAAAGTGCAATTATTCACTCTGCTTATAATGATAAGGCAAATATCATCATGAAGGCAAATATCATCATGAAGGCAAATTTCATCATGAAGGCAAATTTCATCATGAAGGCAAATATCATCATGAAGGCAAATATCATCATGAAGGCAAATTTCATCATGAAGACAAATTTCATCATGAAGACAAATTTTATCATGAAGGCAAATTTCATCATGAAGGCAAATATCATCATGAAGGCAAAGATCATCATGAAGGCAAATATCATCATGAAGGCAAATTTCATCATGAAGGCAAATATCATCATGAAGGCAAATATCATCATGAAGGCAAATATCATCATGAAGGCAAATTTCATCATGAAGACAAATTTCATCATGAAGGCAAATTTCATCATGAAGACAAATTTCATCATGAAGGCAAATTTCATCATGAAGGCAAATATCATGAAGGCAAATTTCATCATGAAGGCAAATTTCTTCATGAGGGCAAATATCATCATCAAGGCAAATTTCATCATGAAGGCAAATTTCATCATGAAGGCAAATATCATCATCAAGGCAAATTTCATCATGAAGGCAAATTTCATCATGAAGGCAAATTTTATCATGAAGACAAATTTCATCATGAAGACAAATTTCATCATGAAGGCAAATATCATCATGAAGGCAAATATCATCATGAAGGCAAATATCATGAAGGCAAATTTCATCATGAAGGCAAATTTTATCATGAAGACAAATTTCATCATGAAGGCAAATTTCATCATGAAGGCAAATATCATCATGAAGGCAAATTTCATCATGAAGGCAAATTTCATCATGAAGGCAAATTTCATCATGAAGGCAAATATCATCATGAAGGCAAATATCATCATGAAGGCAAATTTCATCATGAAGGCAAATTTCATCATGAAGGCAAATTTTATCATGAAGACAAATTTCATCATGAAGGCAAATTTCATCATGAAGGCAAATTTCATCATGAAGGCAAATATCATCATGAAGGCAAATTTCATCATGAAGGCAAATTTCATCATGAAGGCAAATATCATCATGAAGGCAAATTTCATCATGAAGGCAAATTTCATCATGAAGACAAATTTCATCATGAAGGCAAATTTTATCATGAAGACAAATTTCATCATGAAGGCAAATTTCATCATGAAGGCAAATTTCATCATGAAGGCAAATATCATCATGAAGGCAAATATCATCATGAAGGCAAATATCATCATGAAGGCAAATTTCATCATGAAGGCAAATATCATCATGAAGGCAAATTTCATCATGAAGGCAAATATCATCATGAAGGCAAATATCATCATGAAGGCAAATTTCATCATGAAGGCAAATTTCATCATGAAGGCAAATTTCATCATGAAGGCAAATATCATCATGAAGGCAAATATCATCATGAAGGCAAATTTCATCATGAAGGCAAATATCATCATGAAGGCAAATTTCATCATGAAGGCAAATTTTATCATGAAGGCAAATTTTATCATGAAGGCAAATATCATCATGAAGGCAAATATCATCATGAAGGCAAATATCATCATGAAGGCAAATTTCATCATGAAGACAAATTTCATCATGAAGGCAAATATCATCATGAAGGCAAATTTCATCATGAAGGCAAATATCATCATGAAGGCAAGTGAACTTAAATTGCCCAGCATGCATGCATAACCTGGTTGCTCGCTGTTCTTCCAAATTCATTGTTGGTGAGGGTTAGAGATGATGTATTCCCCCATCCCTCTCTCTCTCTCTCTCTCTCTCTCTCTCTTGTTTCACAAGAATTTTAATGTCTCTCCCTTACCCCATCCAGTATTCCTAATATTCCTAATTGAACTGTGACATAATCTAGATCACCTAATAAGCCATACTATGCCATGCTGTATATTACTATGCAGGATGATATTTTATATCTTACATATGTTTATATGTGCACAGATGCCTGTGCATGTAATCCAGGTTTGATACTTTGAATTTTAAAATCACTTAAGTATTCAGTGTCAAGCCAAAGTCTTTACATTATGTTGTACGTACTGTATATATTGTACATAACAGATAGAAGACCTCAAGGTAGATGAGTTTTGTAACTAACTGACTCACCTTCTCTAAATAAAATCTGTATTGTTATCATTATTATTATAATTTCTATTATTATCATTATTATTATTATTATTATTATTATTATTATTATTATTATTATTATTATTATTATTATTATTATTATGTGGACTAACTGTCAACCAGCAGGCATTCCTAATGCTAATGCAATTATTCTTGGTTAAGAGATGTCACATTTTAACTATACAAATGAATTAATAAAATCTACTTCATGTCTTAACTACAATATTTGCTAACTAACAATTCATTGGCATAACATACTATAACCTATGAATTGCTTAATTCTTAGAAATACATAAATTCATATGATTGAAAACAGACAAATTCACACAATTCTTACAAATTCATGACAAAAGTAAGGCATGAAATTACTGGAATAAATGAGTCATACAACATTCAAGACATATGAATATGGTTATCTTCTGAACTCATCCGAGAAAAATTGATGTATGAATTTAAAACAAATAAATTCAAATAATTACAAATTCACTAGACTGAGACAAATCCTTGCACTTTCCAAGACTTGTGTATTTCTATGTAGTAGAATCTCTCTCCACCTTTAAGTTATGTATTCCCCAAACTTCCAGACACCCATACCCTGGATAATCCATAAAAGGAGAACAATTAATACGCCTTCAGATTCAAGAATTTCACATTCTGCAAAAAAAACTTGGACTGACTAATTTAATGAGGGAAAATACATGAATTTCTTCTGAGAAACAACCCCCTCATATTGAGTTTAGCCAATCAGGATTGAATTTACTTAACCCCTGAAAATCATCACATACACATGGAATTTAGAATAATTATGTATTCTTTTTACATAAACTGATTCCTGGAAAATTTCACTTTATGACACTTAGTTCAAATGGCACAAAATTTTCTCTGGATTGTCTCCTCTTTTGTTTTCTGCTACTTAAACTCAAATTTACCATGCCTCTCCATCTGTCTATTTGAAGGACTTAAATACTACAGTCTGTCTAGAGCACTACAGGAACTTGTCTGTTTATGTCTAGTATAAAGACCTAACTTTAAATCATGTATGTCCAGATGTACATGTGCTTTTAATTGGGATCCATTCTGTTGGCTTCATGATATACATCTGCTTACAATTGTGGTCATGCTTGACTATAATCCTCCTGTACTTTAAATGATAATCATGTCTTTTGCTTACTGAATGGTATAGACCCTAAACCTCCTGTACTTTAAATGATGGTCATGTCTTTTGCTTACTGAATGGCATAGACCCTAAACCTCCTGTACTTTAAATGATGGTCATGTCTTTTGCTTACTGAATGGCATAGACCCTAAACCTCCTGTACTTTAAATGATGGTCATGTCTTTTGCTTACTGAATGGCATAGACCCTAAACCTCCTGTACTTTAAATGATGGTCATGTCTTTTGCTTACTGAATGGCATAGACCCTAAACCTCCTATACTTTAAATGATGGTCATGTCTTTTGCTTACCAAATTGCATATCCTAATCCACATGTACTTTCAACTGTGGTCATTCTTTTTACTTACTTAATGGCATGGACTCTAATCCATGTGTATTTGAAATAACAGTCCAGTATTGTGCTCAAAGAATGGCATTGACTCAAATCTACCCGTACTTTAAATGGTGATATTGTTGTTTGTTGGGTGATTGACATAGATCTTATCTACCAGTACTATAAATGGTGACTATGTTGTTTACTTGCTAAAAGGTGTGGACCCTAATCTGCCAGTATTTTGCAGTTGGTGTCCATGTTTGCTGCCTGATCAACATAAACCTTGATCTGCCAGTACTTTTTTTATTATAAGCAGGACATCATAATTATTTTCCACAATTATTATCTTTTTGCTTGTATTTGTGCAACTCCAAAACCTGTGAGATTGCATATTCTCATACAATAACACTTCATGGACCCCTGGTGATTGAGTAAATGATTTATGACCTGCACTAAATTGGCTGTGCAAGATTTCTTCTACAGAAAACCATTATTCATCAATAATTGCTCTTAAAATCTTTTTGTCTTGGCACTGAGATTCCTGGAAAAAAGGAATTCAATTTGTACAAATGATGTATATATATTATCAGACATGGATGCACTACTAAAATCAGTACAAATGATTTCCCAAAATGTTCAGAACAAAATTCAATCTTGCCTGACAGAAATGATCCTGTTATGAAGACCATTTGAGTCAAATATATCTACCATTGCCTGACATAGATAAAATCTTTAAACTACTTCTCCAAAACTGCGGATTAAAATTTGACTTAACTTGACAGAAAGTATCCTGCTTGAAAATCTTTCTAGTTTTGTAAGAAATGATTCTGATTCAGGAATAAAAGGCCATCATTGCTAAATACGATTCAACTGAATTTGACCATTTTTGACACAGAGTTCCGTGTCATGGGATCTTTCAGTGCTGAGAATCATGTTGCTGATATGCTATCAGATAGATGAAAGTAAAAAGCAAGAGAAATCTTGAAACAATTGCTTTCACAGTAGACATAATCTAAAACTTTAAAATAAATTTCAATGGAATGCATCCTACTGACCAAACTTTCTAGAGGAGTTATCTCCACTTGGATCTCTTCTTAAGTACTCTTATTATTTTGTGGGTGATTAGTGACAGGGTACTTTTTTATCCAAATATTTAAGGATATGTAGTTAAGGGAAGGAAAAGAAATGAAGACCAATTCATAAATATTTGAGTAATTTTGGATTGTTTGGACATTGAATTATGTAAATATATCTGAGTAATTTTTTTATTGTTTGGACACTTAGCTATGTAAAAATATTCATGTGATTTGTACTAGTTGTATGCTAAGTTATGAAAAATATATTTAAGTAATTTTGAATTGTTTGAACTCTTGGTTGAATAAAAAATATCTTGGTGATTTTGGATTGTTTGGACTCTTAATTACATGAAAAGATTTGAGTGATTTTTGATTGTTTGGACAATTAGTTACATAAAACGATTTGAGTGATTTTAGATTGTTTGGACAATTAGTTACATAAAACAATTTGAGTGATTTTAGATTGTTTGGACAATTAGTTACATAAAACGATTTGGGCAATTTTAGATTGTTTGGACAATTAGTTAAATAAAAAGATTTGAGTGATTTTAGATTATTTGGACAATTAGTTACATAAAACGATTTGAGTGATTTTAGATCATTTGGACATATCTATGTAAAAAGATTTGATTTTGGATTGTTTGGACAATTAGTTACATAAAATGATTTGAGTGATTTTAGATTGTTTGGACAGTTAGTTACATAAAACGATTTGAGTGATTTTAGATTGTTTGGACAATTAGTAACTTAAAATAATTTGAGTGATTTTAGATTGTTTGGACACATCTATGTAAAAAGATTTGATTTTGGATAGTTTGGACACTTAGTTACATAAAACAATTTGAGGGATTTTCAATTGTTTGGACACATCTGTGTAAAAAGATTTGATTTTGGATTGTTTGGACACTTAGTTACATAAAACAATTTGAGGGATTTTCGATTGTTTGGACACATCTATGTAAAAAGATTTGATTTTGGATTGTTTGGACACTTAGTTACATAAAATGATTTGAGTGATTTTAGATTGTTGAACAATTAGTTGCATAAAACGATTTGAGTGATTTTAGGTTGTTTGGACACATCTATGTAAAAAGATTTGATTTTGGATTGTTTGGACACTTAGTTACATAAAACGATTTGAGTGATTTTAGGTTGTTTGGACACATCTATGTAAAAAGATTTGATTTTGGATTATTTGGACACTTATTTACATAATACAATTTGAGGGATTTTAGATTGTTTGGACAATTAGTTGCATAAAACGATTTGAGTGATTTTAGGTTGTTTGGACACATCTATGTAAAAAGATTTGATTTTGGATTATTTGGACACTTATTTAAATAAAACAATTTGAGGGATTTTAGATTGTTTGGACAATTAGTTACATAAAAATATTTGAGTGATTTTGGATTATTTGGACACTTATTTACATAAAACAATTTGAGGGATTTTAGATTGTTTGGACAATTAGTTACATAAAAATATTTGAGTGATTTTGGATTGTTTGGACACTTATATATTTATATATATATTTATACTTGAGTGATTGTGGATTGTTTTGGATACTTTGAAATCGAAATATTATTATGACTCTTTGGTCTTAAAATAAGTGATAGAAAGAGTCTGAACCAACAAGTTTTGTAACATTCAACAAATAATTTGTTTCCCATTAATACAAAGTGAAAGATTTAACAAAGAATTTACAGTAATTTGAAATAAATCCTAAATAATCCTAGATTTTTTTAATATAATTCCTAATTATTGTAAGTTGTGAACTAACTTTAGCAATACATGCATTCTAAAGAAAATCCAGTGCTGTAAACTTTGATGTATGTGTGGTGGTCTGTGTTGACTTGAATTTGAATAAATCAATTCCAGCCAAAACAAAATACTGAACATAACAATATTTCAACTGATTCTGCTAAAATCTTGCAGCAAGAATAAATAAGATAAAATCTTAGTAATAATTAGGAAATTATAATAAAGAAAGTGGAGAGCACAATGTCTTCGACCCAGATCAAGATAAATATGTTTCCTTCTATTGATAATAATCCTAATATTAAACTGATACACTGAAAAAATATTAGCTATATATTAGTTGTTTACAGGATAAATAAATCTCAATGATTCAGGTCAGGTGGAAAATGAACTTGACTTTGGACAAAGTCAAATCTAAAATACAATTATCCACAACATACAATGAAATAAAAAAAATGACTAACAAACATTGTAATTTAAATATACATAATATATTGTAGTGATTTTGGATTGCTTGAACCCTTAGCTGTATAAACAGATCTGAGTGATTCTGGATAGCTTTGATCCTTATCTATATAAATATATTATAGTGACCCTTAGCTTTGTAACAATTTCAAATGCTTGAAATCTTACATGTTCATGCACGTCACAAGCAATCTTTCTTAAAGACATATATATATCAATGATCTCAGGCTTGATGGATGAATATTTTTCTGACATTTAATTTGAATACATATTTATATATTTTATTTCTGACAATTTGATTTGAATGCATATTTCTAGATCTCATTTCTGACAATTAATTCAAATGCATATTTATGGATTTTATTATTTAGTATTCTTGGCAAAGATTTTTTGGCTTCAGTCTTAGAATGTTTTATACTTAACAATAAGCCATGAACTATTTTGCCAAGGCAATTTAAATTCTACCTGGCTTGGCCTGATGGGGGATCTTATGGAGTATATTGAAGACTGGTAAACATTTGATTCCAAGTTTGTCATTATTGTGATAATCATCATTTTTAGACTGGCCTTCCAGACACTTTTACTCAATGACTAAACTTTATAATAAACCCACTCTCATAATTAGCACACCTGACCTTCTACAGAGTTAATGCTATATCATTGTCATTCAACAGTTACCTCTCTAGAGTTCATGTTTCTATTTTTAGCCAAATTAGGAATATGGGTTTATATCATCAAAAACTTAGATTTGGTAATGAATGAAATTCATGGACATTAATGAGCAGCTGTTGCTTCTGATCTGCTATCCTTATTAACACTCTGCAAGTCATAATTCTGATTGGCTAACCTTGTTACCAAAATGGAGGCCATCATTCTGATTGGCTAGTCTTATTACCATAATAGAAGTCATTATTTTGATTGGCTAACTTTATTACCAGTCTGGAAGTCATAATTCTGATTGGCTAACCTTATTACCAAAATGGAGGCCATCATTCTGATTGGCAGTTCATATTACCATAAAAGAAGTTCTTATTCTGATTGGCTAACCTTATTTCCAGTCTGGAAGTCATACTTTTGATTGACTAAATTTATTACCATGCTGGATTAGCCATATTTCTGATTGGGTAACCTTATTATCAGTCTGGAAGTCATATTTCTGATTAGCAACTTTATTACCACTATGAAAATCATATTTCTGATTGGGTAATCTTATTACCAGTCTGGAAGTCATATTTCTAGTTGAATAACCTTATTATCCATCTGGAAGCCATAACTCTGATTCACTAACCTTATTAACAGTCTGGAAGTTATACTTCAGATTGTTTAAACTTATTACCAGTCTGAAAGTCATAATTCTGAATTATCTAGCCTTATCACCAGCCTGGAAGCCAAATTCTGATTGTCTAACCTTATTACCAGTCGTCCTGAAGCCATATTTCTGATTGTCAGACCTTATTGCCAGTCTGGAAGTCATAGTTCTGATTGTCTAACCTTATTACCAGTCTAGAAATCATAATTCTAATTGTCTATCTTTATTACCATTCTTGAAGCCATATTTATGATTGACTAACCTTATTACCAGTCTGGAAGTCATTGACTAACCATATTACCAGTTTGGAAGCCATATTTCTGATTCAATTTGGATCAAAGCTGGAATATGATGATTTCATTAGGATCTCTGATGAGTTGGACAATCAGTGAGACCCATGCATGATAATGATGGGATCTTGAATATGATTGGCAGTGCTTTGTTACCACATTGGAGGCAATAGTTCTGATCCAGTTTTTATAAAATTTGCAATATATGCATATATCATTTAAGATGTTCAATGAGTTTGATAATGAATGAGATCCACTCATACTAATGATGTGAGTTTGTTGTCAATCTGAAAGCAATCTTACAGATGTTATTATGATCAAACCTGATATACACACATTATCAAGCTCTTGGATACAGACTTAATAAAAAGCTGTGTACAATCATAATGATGAAGCACAGTGTCCTGATATGTTTAATTGAGCTTGTAGAAACCATATTTGTGATCCAGTTTGGATCAAAACTGAAATATGGGTTGGTAGCATCAAACACTCTGGAAAGCTAGTGAGATGCAAATAACATTAATGAAGTGATCTTGCATCTGACTGAGCTTGCTGCCATAATGGAAGCCATTTTTTAAAATCAGGTTTTGGTGAAACTTCAACAATGAGGTTATATGAATGAGATAGATGAGTTAAGTAATATGGTGGGTCTACACATGCTCTTGCATGTGATTGGCTGAGTTTGTTACCATTCAACTGACTGTGTTCCTGATCCTAGTTAGATCAATCTTGAAATATACATATATCAGTACGATCTAGGTCAGTAATAAGCATTCGAATGATGTGATCAGACATATGATTGGCTGAGATTGTGACCACTCTGGAAACCATATTTCTGATCCAGTTTGGATCAAACTTGAAACAGGGCCTATGTCATCAAGCAGTTTGATGAAGCACAAGACCCATGCATATTAATGACCTTGTTACAACTCTGACTTCCAACATGGCCACCATGACATTCATCTTAATTATCTTATTATTGTTACTTTTGGTTGCATTATCATATCTGCATGTGCTTTTTACCAAAAGATGTCTATTTCATTTTTAGTTGGTCCAAAGGAAGTCATAGCAACAGGTTTTCACCAATAGGTTTCTCATGGTGTCAGCTTGGTGCTGTTTGAAATTGATACCAGTCTGACACCCAAACTGGGCCAATGACCACTTTGGTGGCCATCTGGAAAGTCTTGTTATTGATGCTCCTTTGACACTGAGTTTTCACAAAAATCTTCATAATATATCATTTTGGTCCCAAAGGATATGGTGCCAAGCTTGCATTCAGTATGCCCACCACAATGCCTATCATAAAAATCTTGTAATAATTACTTTGCTTGTAGGGATGGTTAGATGGACTTCATTCACCAGAAGATTTTTTTATAAAGTCTGAGTTGTCCTAAATGAAAATGTGTTGATGTTGAATTCTTTACTGGTTACTCTTGCTGCAGACTTAGACTTCTTTGTATTGCTGAAAAGTATAGGAGATGGTTTCAACACTTGGAAGTTAAGAAATGGACTTTAAAAAATTCTTTTCAGAGCATCAGTTCTTTCAATAACTCTTGTTGGCTGTCCCTTAATCCTTGTCACTAATCAAAATATCAACCATAGATGTCTGCTTATTTCTTGTCACTTCTCAGAACATCAACCATAGATGTCCCTTAATCCTTGTCACTAATCAAAACATCAACCATAGATGTCAATTATTTCTTGGAACTACTCAAAACATCAGCCATAGATGTCCCTTAATCCTTGTCACTAATCAAAACATCAACCATAGATGTCAATTATTTCTTGTCACTTCTCAAAACATCAGCCATAGATGTCACTTATTTCTTGTCACTACTCAAAACATCAGCCATAGATGTCCCTTATTCCTTGTCACTACTCAAAACATCAACCATAGATGTCAATTATTTCTTGTAACTACTCAAAACATCAGCCATAGATGTCCCTTATTCCTTGTCACTAATCAAAACATCAACCATAGATGTCAATTATTTCTTGTCACTTCTCAAAACATCAACCATAGATGTCAATTATTTCTTGTCACTTCTCAAAACATCAGCCATAGATGTCACTTATTTCTTGTCACTACTCAAAACATCAGCCATAGATGTCCCTTATTCCTTGTCACTCAAAACATCACCAGGAGTATTTTTAAAAATATACATGAATAACTAGAAATATGTTAATGATATCCATGCATAGTCAGAAGTATGTTAATGATATCCATAGATTGCCAGGATTATGTTAATGATATCCATAGATAGCCAGGAGTGTGTTGATGATATCCATGGATAGTCAAAAGTATGTTGATGATATCCATGGATATTCAGGAGTATGTTAATGATATCCATGGATAGCCATGAGTATGTTAATGATATCCATGGATAGTCAGGAGTATGTTAATGATATCCATGGATAGCCATGAATAGTCAGGAGTATGTTAATGATATCCATGAATAGTCAGGAGTATATGAATGATATCCATGAATAGTCAGGAGTATGTTAATGTTATCCATGGATAGTCATGAGTATGTTAATGATATCCATGGATAGGAGTGTGTGAATGATATCCATGGATAGTACAAAGTGTGTTAATGATAAACATGGATAGTACGAAGTGTGTTAATGATAAACATGGATAGCCAGGATTATGATAATGATAAACATGGATAACCAGGAGTGTGTTGATGATATCCATGGATAGTCATGAGTATGTTAATGATATCCATAGATAGTCAGGATTATGTTATCGATATACATAAATAACCAGGAGTATCTTAATGATATCCATGGATAGTCATGAGTATGTTAATGATATCCATAAATAGGAGTGTGTTAATGATATCCATGGATAGTCATTAGTATGTTAATGATATCCATGGATAGTCATTAGTATGTCAATAATAGCCATGGATAGGCATGATAATACCAATGATATCTAAAAAGAGTCAGAAGTATGTTAATGATATCCATGGATAGTCATGAATATGTTAATGATATCCATGGATAGGAGTGTGTTAATGATATCCATGGATAGTCAGGAGTATGTTAATGATATCCATGGATAGGCATGAGTATATTAATAATTTCCATGGATAGCCATGAGTATGTTAATGATATCCATGGATAGGCATGAATATGCTAATGATATCCATGGATAGTCATGAGTATGTTAATGATATCCATGGATAGTCAGGAGTATGTTGATGATATCCATGGATAGTCAGGAGTATGTTAATGATATCCATGGATAGTCAGGAGTATGTTGATGATATCCATGGATAGTCATGAGTATGTTAACGATATCCATGGATAGCCATGAGTATGTTAATGATATCCATGGATAGGCATGAATATGCTAATGATATCCATGGATAGTCATGAGTATGTTAATGATATCCATGGATAGGCATGAATATGCTAATGATATCCATGGATAGTCATGAGTATGTTAATGATATCCATGGATAGCCATGAGTATGTTAATGATATCCATGGATAGGCATGAATATGCTAATGATATCCATGGATAGTCATGAGTATGTTAATGATATCCATGGATAGTCAGGAGTATGTTAATGATATCCATGGATAGTACGAAGTGTGTTAATGATAAACATGGATAGCCAGGATTATGATAATGATAAACATGGATAACCAGGAGTGTGTTGATGATATCCATGGATAGTCAGGAGTATGTTAATGATATCCATGGATAGTCATGAGTATGTTAATGATATCCATAGATAGTCAGGATTATGTTATCGATATACATAAATAACCAGGAGTATCTTAATGATATCCATGGATAGTCATGAGTATGTTAATGATATCCATAAATAGGAGTGTGTTAATGATATCCATGGATAGTCATTAGTATGTTAATGATATCCATGGATAGTCATTAGTATGTCAATAATAGCCATGGATAGGCATGATAATACCAATGATATCTAAAAAGAGTCAGAAGTATGTTAATGATATCCATGGATAGTCATGAATATGTTAATGATATCCATGGATAGGAGTGTGTTAATGATATCCATGGATAGTCAGGAGTATGTTAATGATATCCATGGATAGTCAGGATTATGTTAATGATATCCATGGATAGTCAGGAGTATGTTAATGATATCCATGGATAGTCAGGAGTGTGTTAATAATATCCATGGATAGTCAGGAGTATGTTAATGCTATATGTTTATATATATGCAACATACCTGTATGTTAGACTTTTTGTCAAAGGAAATGATCTGGTTCCTAAATATCCAGGGTAAACACATACCATCCATGATGACATAATCCATGGTTAAGCACTTACCATCCATTCTGACAAATACAGGGTAAGTACATACCATCCATGCTGACATAGTCCATGGTTAAGCACTTACCATCCATTCTAACAAAGTCCTGAGTAAACATACCATCCATGCTGACATAGTCAATGGTTAAGCACTTACAACCCATTCTAAAAAAGTTCAGGGTAAACACATACCATCCATGATGACATAGTCCATGGTTAAGCACTTACTATCCATTCTGACAAATACAGGATAAGTACATACCATCCATGCTGACATAGTCAATGGTTAAGCACTTACCATCCATTCTAAAAACGTCCAGGGTAAACACATACCATCCATGCTGACATAGTACATGGTTAAGCACTTACCATCCATTCTAAAAAAGTCCATGGTAAACACTTACCATCCATGCTGACATAGTCCATGGTTAAGCACTTACTATCCATTATAATAATAATAATAATAATAATAATAATAATAATAATAATAATAATAATAATAATAATAATAATAATAATAATAATAATAATAATAAACAACTTTAGCAAAGATCCTAATTATGTCCTGCACTGAAAGTGTTGACATGCCTGTGGCAGCCTGAACTATGTTGTTGTACCAATAGTTTTTTGTGGAAACACAGTAATATAATTCCAGGTTTGAATTCACTATAAATCCCAGTGAATATCTCAGTCTAAGAATATTATGTTTTATGAGTACTCAGTATTTCCAGATAAAATATATCACTCAATTCACATTTAACATATTCTTTAAAATATATAATTAAAAATAGCTTTCTGTAACATTCTTAATGATATTTACAAAATAAAAGTTAATTATTATTAGGATGACTGTTACAAAAGTTAAGATATATAACCTGGATAATGTCAGGTATGCCACATAAATTATAGAGGAATCTTTAATGTAAATCCAGACCCTAATTAATATTTACTTTAATTAATTGTGATCCTGATAATAAACTCATAAACACAGAGAAAATTTCAGTGACCAGTGCATATTTGTTGTTTACAGAATAAATTAAAACAAAAAAACAAATCAATGATTCAGGTCAAGTAGAAAATAGACTTGATTTTGAACAAGATCAATTCCATCATGCTATGTTTCATTACAATAGCATATAATGAAATCAAATTTATAAAAAAAAAACAACTAACAAACAATGCCAATTAAATATGCATAACACCAGCACTGTATAGCCACAGTTGTATTGATATTCCCCTCATTCATAGATATACACATGCCATACATTTAGTGCATATTAATGAATCTCCTGGAAATTTAGTGGCCAAAATGGTAAGGGTAAGCTGCCTTTCCAATTTTAGTACATTTAACTGTGACCTAACATTGTAATTAAAGGCACTATACATTGTAATTTAGCACTGTACATTAAGATTGATGGCACTGTGCATTGTAATTGATGGCACTGTACATTGTACTCAATGCTACTGTACATTGTAATTTAGCACTGTACATTGTATTTGATGGTGCTGTACATTGTAATCAGTTGTACTGTACATTGCACTTGATGTTACTATACATTGTAATTGATTCATTGTATGTTGTAATTGATGGCACTATATAGTGTAAATGATGGTACTTTACAGTGTAAATGATGGTACTTTACAGTGTAAATGATGGTACTTTACAGTATAATTGATGGCACTATATAGTGTAAATGATGGTACTTTACAGTGTAATTGATGGTACTTTACAGTGTAAATGATGGTACTTTACAGTGTAAATGATGGTACTTTACAGTGTAATTGATGGCACTATATAGTGTAAATGATGGTACTTTACAGTGTAAATGATGGTACTTTACAGTATAAATGATGGTACTTTACAGTGTAATTGATGGCACTATATAGTGTAAATGATGGTACTTTACAGTGTAAATGATGGTTCTTTACCATGTAATTGATGGTACTGTACATTGATGCTGTAAAAAAAAACTGTTAATTATTGTCTCTACCTTGTACATGTGAATAAATGGTTGCCTGGTGGGATCCATGTTTGATATGAGATTTCTGAGGTTTAGAGCAGTGGGAAAGTTTGATATGGCAGACTGGTAGACTTTCATCCAATACAAACTTGTTGAGGTCACAAGGGAAAAGATTTGTCTGAGTCCAACCCTAGACATAATTCTTCCTATTACAGATTTGTTGGCAGTGATCCTGGTGATGCTTCAGACATGGTGTTAAGTACAGAGTAGATATAAATAATTCTACTCTCATACCAAAGACACAAAAAAATCATTGGACCTCAAAGAAAATCTTGTGTCTGGAGATTTTATTATTTTTTTTTGTGTTCTACATAAAAGAGCATGATGGCTGGTGTGTTGATGGTGAACAAAAGAGCTATGTACTTAGAAAGCTAACATATAAACTAGTTTGTTGACACTTTAAAAACAAATAAAATTTAAGCACCTTTCTGAAGTTCAAGCATTATGTCTGTTGTTTTTTAGCAAAATCACTAGTCATTGATCAAGTTGCATAAGCAGAGACCAGAACCTTGGCTGTGTGAACCTGCTGATAGGCTTCGATAAATTAGCCATTGTCTTTAGCTACATTAACATTAGTACATACTTAAACTGTATTCTAGATCCAAAGAGCATGGGATAAAATTAAATAGATGTAAAAGGAAAGTGAAAAAACTCTAATCATATGCTAATCAAGAGTGGACTGGTTGCTTGATTTTTGACAGAGGTCAATGTGATTGTAATTTTGAGATTTCATCAATACATTAGTCATTGTTAGTATTATTTTACTTATCAATAAATGGTTAATTGGTGGGATACCTATTTTTGATGAAATTATTCATCATCTGAGCAATTAGAGAAGCATTCATCTGGAGGAATGTTAGAGTTTAATCCAGTACAGGCCCATTGTAAAGGGAGATTAGACTGATAGCAGATCCTTCTGGCAGACTTTCTTCCCATTACACTTTTGATATTCTGATCAAAATGTGATTGCAATTAAACAGGATATACCAGATAGATATAGAGACTGGTTTTGATTGCAATTAAACATTAAGGTTATACCAGACAGATAGAAAGACTAGTTCTGATCAAAATATGATTGCAATTAAACATGTAGGCTATACCAGACAGATAGAGACTGGTTTAACTCTGCTTAAAATTGATATCATGCTTGTGATGTGCATTTAACTGCAAGAAGTACAGATTCAAATCTGTCATAACATAATCCAATTGTAGATCTGTGTCTATATCATTTCTTTATATTCATTAGTAGAACAAACTGCAATGACCCTGACTGCTGGAGATCAGCTAGGGTTTGAATAATTTTCTTGTATTCATCAGTGAAACAAGCAGCACTGACCTCTGACTGAATGGAAATCAGGATTAAACCTGATCTTTTAGGGATCATTGGAAATCAGAGTTAAACCTTATCTTGTGGGATCCTTGGAAATCAGGGTAAAACATGATCTTGTGCGGATCATTGGAAATCAGGGTTAAACCTGATCTTGTGGGAATCATTGGAAATTAGGGTTTAAACTAATCTTGTGGGGATCATTGGAAATCAGGGTTAAACCTGATCTTGTGGGGATCATTGGAAATTAGGGTTTAAACTAATCTTGTGGGGATCATTGGAAATCAGGGTTAAACCTGATCTTGTGGAGATCATTGGAAATTAGTGTTAAACCTGATCTTGTGGGGATCATTGGAAATCAGGGTTAAACATGATCTTCTGGGGATCATTGGAAATCAGGGTTAAACATGATCTTGTGGGGATCATTGGAAATCAGTATTAAATCTGATCTTCTGGGGATCATTGGAAATCAAGGTTAAATATGATCTTTTGGGGATCATTGGAAATCAGGGATAAACCAGATCTTCTGTGGATCATTGGAAATCAGGGTTAAAACTGATCTTGTGGGGATCATTGGAAATCAGGGTTAAACATTATCTTCTCAGGGATAATTGGAAATCTGCTGCAGAGCATTGTTCATAAATAGCAATAATAGCACAGAACCTGATTTGCTAGTGAACTTTAGAATGTCAGATCTGTTTTTAGAATGCTTACAAATGCCTGTAGATTGTTCACAAGGAAATATGGTGCTAAAGTCGTTTCATTCATGTCATCTGATAAACAAAATATGAAATGAGTAGAGTTTCTGTTTGCATTATGTTACACAATTGAAGATATTATATTTTAGAGCTTGGACAAACATCTATTGAAATGAAGTACTAATGTTGCTGGTTGAATTTTTAATTTTGCGAAGGTCTCTTTATCTAGTCTGAATGACCCTACAAGGTCATCATTGTACTTCACCTTACTTATATTTGACTTATACTATACTTGACTAGTACTTTTCTTATATATTACTAGGATTGAACCTTATTATAATTGTGCTTATAATTGACACATGCTCGACCTATAATTGACTAGTACTTTATTTATAAATTATTAGGACTGTACTTTACTAGACATGAGCTTATAATTGACACATATAATTATAACATGTGCTTATAATTGACACATACTGCATAATGTATTATAATTGACTAGTAATGTACTTATAAATTATTAGACTTATTATTATTGACACATACTGAACTTATAATTGACTAGTAATGTACTTATAAATTATTAGACTTATTATTATTGACACATACTGAACTTATAATTGACTAGTAATGTACTTATAAATTATTAGACTTATTATTATTGACACATACTGTACTTATAATTGACTCGTACTGTATTTGACTAATATTGCACTTATAATTGACTTACATTATACTTGACTAGTCCTGTACTTATAAATTACTACTACTATACTTGACTAGTACTGTACTTATAATTGACTTAGATTATACTTGACTAGTACTGTACTTATAAATTACTAGTACTGTACTTGACTTGTACTGTTCTTATAATTAAATACATATCTTCTATTGATTATTTTTGCTTTTTGTCAACTAAAAAGTCTAATTAAGATAAAAATACATTTCAAAGTTCCAGTTGGTTTCATTGCACTTTGCTTGTGTTTAATACAACCAGAAACAAAATAATTTGCTCTTTATTGATGAAACATTTGTGCAGTGGTACATTTGTCAGTAGACAATGAAAAGTACATAAAGCACTTTGAAGTTTCATTTGCTTCTATGGCAACTATTTGAGATAATCATACCCACCAACCTTCCAGACAGTGTTACATTTTTATCAATCAGATATTTCAATGTTTTGTACTTATGACACCTATTGGATATCATGAGTTGTCTCCCTTAGTACTGAATGTGATGCCAACTAACCAATAGTGTGTAACAGTGGTGCATTGTACATCAGCCGAAAATGGTGGAGGCAATTGCTTTGAAAAGAATACTTTGTCAGCTGATATTAAAAGTAGGAAGAGTGTTCAAATTTGAACAACTTTATATCAAAAGTAGGAAGAGTGTTCAAATTTGGACAACTTGAAATCAAAAAAAGGAAAAGTGTTCAAATTTGGACAACTTGATATCAAAAGTAGGAAAAGTGTTCAAATTTGAACAACTTGATATCAAAAGTAGGAAAAGTGTTCAAATTTGGACAACTTGATATCAAAAGTAGGAAAAGTGTTCAAATTTGGACAACTTGATATCAAAAGTAGGAAGAGTGTTCAAATTTGAACAACTTTATATCAAAAGTAGGAAAAGTGTTCAAATTTGGACAACTTGATATCAAAAGTAGGAAGAATGTTCAAATTTGAACAACTTGATATAAAAAGTAGGAAGAGTGTTCAAATTTGAACAACTTGATATCAAACATGGGAAGAGTGTTCAAATTTGAACAACTTGATATCAAAAGTAGGAAGAGTGTTCAAATTTGGACAACTTGATATCAAAAGTAGGAAGAGTGTTCAAATTTGAACAACTTGATATCAAAAGTAGGAAGAGTGTTCAAATTTGAACAACTTGATTTTGGTTAGATGCAGCAGCTTGCTACCACATCCAGTGAAATTTACTGCCTCAAAGCTCTGAAATATCTGATTGATCTGCCAAGGTGTAGATAGGGTTAACTATTCAGAATCTTTGCTGGCAAAGATGCAGTCAACCAGAAGTTTTGAAAGTTAGTTTTGCAGTACTTTTCTCTCTTTCACAGATGACTCATTCTACCCTGAATGCCTTGAGTCATTTCATGCCTTGAAAAAATGACTAACAATTCCAGACTGCTCAAAGCTTTAACAGTCCAACTACTGAATAAATGATAGGTATGGGGTAAAATCAAACATTTCAGCTGATAATGAACTATCCAATAATCTTTAGTAAGAAAACACTTTCATTTAAAGGTCACCGGCCATGTATATTGTACAAATTAGTAAGAAAACACTTTCATTTAAAGGACACCAGCCATGTATATTGTACAAACATGTGATATTATTATACTCATAAACAAAACAAATATTTATATATTCACACCATTAAAATGCTTGATTAGACTTAAAAGACCACTTTTGTAAATGAAAAATTTTTCAGCAATCTCTGTAAACAATCGGTAGTTTCCGCTTGCCAAACATGGATATGACATACATTTATCCCTTCTACTCAACCTAGCCATTCAAGTGTTTAATTTCCCCATGTATATGTATATGTGATATATCTTACAATCATGCTTTTGTACAGCAAATATGATGTATTGTGTTGCATATAGATGTAACCAAAAGAGTGATGAAGGGAAAAATGATTCTTTCTTTTTCTGAAAGACCCTGGTTACCAGAAAAAAAGTGAGTTTATGCTGTGAGATAGAAATGGGTGAGGGGATGGGAAAGTTGTATCATTAATGCCAGATTTTTGTCAATTTGGCCTAAGACAAATCAGCCCAACTCGAAAGAGAATTTGGCTCAACTTAACAATAGTTTGAACAATAAGCAGATACTATCTAAGATACATTTAAGGTCTTATGAAAAAAAATTAAATTTAAGCAAACTTGATATTCTTTCAGAGAAAACAAATCATACTTTGCAACGTACATGAGAAAAAACACATAATGCTAATTCTTATATAAATATTTATATACATTTTTTTTTCATCTGCACAAAGACATTCTCGATTTAAGTCTTCTGGGCAAATTATCAATGTTCATTTATAACACAACAAAGCTTAACAGATGTTATTCAACAGAACATATATACATTTTTTTCTACAAGTAGTGTACAGGAGATATTACAACAAATATACTTAGTTTCAGGTTTCACATTGTCACATTGCAGTATATATCACACTCTCAGTTACAGAGAGAGAGTGAGAGAGAAAGAGAGAGAGATGTGTTAGTGTATGCACACATAACTTAAAAGCTTGTCATTACTAGTCAATGTCGTCGATCATATTTGTTCTATTACTCCATACACAAGAAAGGAATTAATTTTGTGTTGAATTTGTGCCCACCCCTTGCAAAGTACAACAAATGATAAACATACACTTATTTGAAAATAAAAGAAAGTAACCTTGCATTGTTAGTATTTATTCCTTCTTTTTTTATCATGTAAAATTTATTAAAGAAAAAAATATATGTAGTGGATGCTGGCTTGCATATGCATCCTTACTGTAGTGTGTATCGCTTACATCAAATAACAAAATCACAAAAGAGACAAAAATATCACCCAACTGCTTGAAGACAACTGCTATTCATGTATGATATTACAAAGTGCAAACTGACCAAGACTGTAATGTATCCAAGTTAACTATATGACGGTATCTTGCAAATAAAAATCATTATTTTAAAATACATCCACTGCGATTGCAAATGATAATCTTTTCACTAGCATGAGTTACAAAAGTGTTAATAAAGCATGTTATTGTTGTGTATACTATTTGCCCAGCAAACATAAATTATGATCACATTTAGGAAACAAATGGAAGCCCGATTGATGGATAAACACAATTTGGAGTTAATAATCAACTCCTTCCTTAAACTTTCTGACAGGATATCAAATACAAAGGTTATTTTATTACAAAGCAAACAACCCTGAAAACTGACTTTGGTATCTTTGCCAAATTTTCTTATGAAGTCGGACGACATAAGGAAGTCAAGTTTAGTTCCTTTAGATTCTTTTAAGTGAATTTCTTTTTTAAAAAATAAAGTCAGCTGACATAGAGAAGCCAACATTGATTCCTTTTTACTTATATTCAGTACCAGATTTAGGCATAAGCTAAACAAGCTACAGTGTAGGGCCACAAAGTCTGAACTCAGTATGAAGTGGCCCCTCAAATTTATTTTATAATAAATATTGCCTCTATAGCTTATCATAGCTTAGGGCCTTGCTTTGTCTAAATCCGGCACCACCTATATTAATGGGAATTTTCAAAATAAATTGAAACAATAGAACAGTTTTGAAAGTGACTAAATCTAGTGCATCGCACCCGCATGTGAATATAAAGCTGAACAGTAAATTAGTTTTCAGTCATTTCATCTAAATGTTCCCTAGCCATGGTTTATAATGTTTTATTTTTCAACAACGAAGTATGTACTTCGTCTTGTGTGGATAGATGTACATCATTTCTGGCTGGCGTTCTCTATACGTGGGAAATCATAGCTAAGGGATAGTAATTGCATTCAAGGTCATGGTGTCTGATGACTCAGATCTGGGTTCAAGGTTACTTATAATTTTAGTTTTTCTGAGCTGTATTCCTACATATCATGAAGAACAGTAGTGCAAATTACACTGTAATACAGCAGAACATAATGTTTTTCTAGGTTTCATTGTCTTGGTCTAAAAAAATTAACCCTGCATTTACATATTTTATTATGCTATTGACTATGCAGTCACTAAACACAAGTTTGAGACCTAAATAATCAGATTGAATTTTTCTCAGAATATAAAATAGCCATTCAGTTTCTGCATTGGGATGTGGCAATGTTAGTACAACTGCACCTGGAAGTTTAAATTGTTTAAATTGTTTTCAGCCTTTGGCTGGATTTAAATTTCTTAATGCCTGTGCCTAGGTTCAAATTGTTGATGGCCTGTGGCTAGATTCAAATTATTGATGGCCTGTGGCTAGATTCAAATTATTGATGGCCTGTGGCTAGATTCAAATTACCAATGGCCTGTGGCTAGATTCAAATTACTAATGGCCTGTGGCTAGATTCAAATTATCGATGGCCTGTGGCTAGATTTAAATTATTGATGGCCTGTGGCTAGATTCAAATTACTGATGGCCTGTGGCTAGATTCAAATTATTGATGGCCTGTGGCTAGATTCAAATTATTGATGGCCTGTGGCTAGATTCAAATTACCAATGGCCTGTGGCTAGATTCAAATTATTGATGGCCTGTGGCTAGATTCAAATTATTGATGGCCAGTGGCTAGATTCAAATTATCGATGGCCTGTGGCTAGATTCAAATTATTGATGGCCAGTGGCTAGATTCAAAATACTGATGGCCTGTGGCTAGATTCAAAATACTGATGGCCTGTGCCTAGATTCAAATTACTGATGGCCTGTGGCTAGATTCAAATTATTGATGGCCTGTGGCTAGATTCAAATTATTGATGGCCTGTGGCTAGATTCAAAATACTGATGGCCTGTGGCTAGATTCAAAATACTGATGGCCTGTGGCTAGATTCAAAATACTGATGGCCTGCCAGAACTGCTCAAGATTGATGCTATCTGTTTTGAATTTGGGAAGTTCTTTCTATACTCGACTTTACAGCATTGTCAGAATGCATATTCATGTTTCCTTGATCTTCATTGAAAACAATGAAATTCCTGTTTCCATGGGTTATTGAATTTTGTATAATGTTTTGGTTGTTTAGATTTTGTTAATGTTTTAACTCTGGGAGATAATATGCTTAGATGTCTTGACAAACTTGAAAAATCAAGTAGACCTGTTTTGTTCCACTTATTTCTTTAGTATTAACTAAGCCAACCACATTTCATTTATGTCTTTAATTATTTCCAGTCAGACATTATAATCCATCTTGACAAATGCTAAACTAAACACGGATGCCAAAGCAATCCTGCAGAAATAATGATAATGCTGCTTAAGCTATTTAGTAATCCAGACATCCAGTTGTCCATCTTAAATCGGAATTACCATTGATCACTCTATGCAAGATGCAAAAATAGGAAAACTTTCCCCACCAGATATATGTACAAATAATAATTTTGAATGAAAATCCTCCCAAGGTGGCATTTCTCTTGTATGTTGACAGATCCATGAAGGAGTACTATCTCCAACAGGAGTACAATATGCTATACCAGTAATGAGTACTACTTCTAAAAAGAAGTACCATACATTATCCCATGAAGGAGTTCTATCTTTAATAGGAGTATTGTACATTATTCAGGAGTACTATCTCCAACAGGAGTACCATACATTATGCCATAAAGATGTACTATCTACAACAGGAGTACAATATGCTATACCAATAATAAATACTATCTCCAAAAGGAGTACAACATGATATACTATGATGGAGTACTATCTACGGAAGGAGTACCATACCTTATATAATGAAGGAGTACTATCTCCACCATGAGTACAATATGCTATACCAACAATGAGTACTATCTCCAACAGGAGTACCATGCATTATACCATAAAAATTTTCTATCACCAATAGGAGTACCTAAAGTGACTTCCATTTCAGCAGGGAACTCAGTTTCAAAAGACTTTACTTTGTCTAAAGATTCTTACAGGATTTGGTTCCTGATTATATTAAATTTAACTTTAAATGTTGTTGAAAATATACATATGTTTGAACTAAGATCCATCTCAAACAACAGTTTATATTTACCTAAACCAAATTCAGAATTTAGCATTGGCTGGAGCTATGTAATTCCATATAAAGTCAGCTGACTCATGCCAAGCTTTCAAAAAGCTACTTAGTCAACATCTACAGAAATAATCATTTGTATGATTTTGTTTAATTTAGTACTACAACTTTTACAACATTGTTATCATGTACTCACCTATAGTTTTTTTGACATATGTTCACTTTATATACCAGCCATTTAATAAATAGCATTCTTAAACTTTATTTTATGTAAATTAACTTTCATTCATTCCATACTCAGTAATTAAGGACTGCTTAACATATATACTATGTCACTGTTGCCTAGTAACATCATGTGAATGATTGGTCAGTGACATCAGCTGGTATTTTGACAGTTATCTGTTAGACTTATGGATGTCATGGCATTAAAGATTTGCATTTTCCATACAGTCATGTGTAATTTTTAGTTAACTGATTTAGTCAGTAAAAAAAAAAGTATATTCTTGTTTAAGAGGTCATTTAATAAGCATTATACATGTACTTGCAGTGATGCTGCTTAATAACATTCAGTCTTTGGCTTTGTGATTACAACTCTTTAAGCTTTAATGCAGCAAGGTCCTAATACCAGAGCAAATGAACTGAAAGAAGTATTAGCAAAAACAGGAATGTGTGGAGGTGATTGGTTTGTTAGCAGAATAGTAGATTCCCAGAGTGCCACTCTCATAGGTTGATGAAGATTTAGTCCTTGGCAAAATTGGGTAAAGGTAAAATATACCAAACTTTCAGTCTTATTGGTCATGGTTCTTTATATGGAAATAACTTTGTGGAAATAATTTTCCTTATTGGGTTCCACTGACCTTGACATCATAACTCTAAAATCAATAGATGTCTTCTTTGCTTAACAAGCAATCCATCTGCAATGATTAGTCAAGTCATGTAGTACAAAACTAGGTTTTGTGTACAATCACTTTTCTTTTTTCAAACTCTGAGAGCTTGACCTTTGATCTTCATGTAGTACAAAACTAAGTTTTGACCTTTGATCTTCTGACCCCTATCTTCGTTTTCTCAAGTGCAAGTTATCCAAAAATTTAGTCAAAAGTTTTGAAAGACAGAATATCATGCAGAAACCAATTTTCCTTTATATACAGTCACTTTAATGATCTTTAAAGTATGTTACATATGTGTCTAGGTATTTAGTAGATATACTATTTCTTAGTTTAGGTCCCTGTGATCTTGACCTTTATCCTTTTGAGCCTGAAACTTATCAGTTTCTTCACATGCCCTAGATACAAACTACTCATAAAGTTGGCAACGGTAGAGTTTGAGTTATTGTGCCGAAATGAATGAGTCAACGGAAAAGACATTATGACATGACATTTTCTGATGAACACATACAGTTATGGTGTTCTATAAATAAAAGTATGTTTCCAAGACTCTTTACATCAGATAATTATTTTGATCTATGTTATCCTCAAGAAGTTTCTCTTCATTCAGAAAAATGAGACCAATGTTGAAAATTGATAAACTAATTTAATATGTTCATTATATTTCCAATGAAATATTTCATGTTGTACTGTGTACAATTTAGCCTTACAGGGGTTTGTCTTCTCCAGTTGATTGCAATACTGTATCATTTGTTTGAAATAAGATTTTCAGTTTTCCATGTACAAGAATTATCGCTGTCAGTTTGATCAGCTGTCTGGTGCATTAAGTTATAAAGACAAAGTTGGTTCTTTAACTCAGCCTAATGGTGTGTGGTGAAAATTATTTAAGAAGTGGGTCACAATCCAATCAAAGTGTATTCAGGAACGAAAATAAAAATGTAATTATCTTCTCTTTACTTGTTTGCAAAAGAGAGATAGAGAGTCTATCTATATTCACAGAATTAATTACAGAACACTTTTTAATTTCACGTCATGAAATGGATATCAGCAACCAGTCTAAATTTCTTGCTGTGAAAAGGGACTTTAAATTTAGGGAATACTGTCCCACTGGAATTTATGGATGTCAAAATGCATGAAATTTCAACAAAAACAGATTTTGAATTTCTTATGGAAACCCTGTAGGATTTATTCCAACAGACAGTAGTATTGTGTATTCAATTAAAAAGCATAAGGATGTAAGAATGTGACACTTTGTATTGGCTTTTGTATAAGAGTGTTCCAGAGAGATTATGGAACATCATTCATTGTGCTTATACAGCATCCATTATTCACTTTCAATACCTGAAGTAGGATTCATCCAAGTTTGCTAAAAGTGGGTCACTTTATGCCCTGGTTATGAAAAATAAGTTGTTCATATTGTAACATGAGGGTACTCACCAAAATTGAATCTAATTCTATTACTACATAAAGTCATATAGTCGAGGCTTTACTCTAAGAAAATTTCTTGTTCATATAAAAAAAAAGTACTGTTGCATGCTAATGTCTGTGTGTTTATATTAGTGTGAAATTGTGTGTTTATATTAGTGTAAAATTGAGCGTTTATATTAGTGTGAAATTGTGTGCTTATATTAGTGTAAAATTGTGTTTATATTAGTGTAAAAATGTGTGTTTATATAAGTGTGAAATTGTGTGTTTATATTTGTTAGTGAAACTTGTGTAAATTAGTAGAACTAGACAGTAAAGACAGTAAAATTAAAATGTTTGTTAATTAACAAATGGTTCTGAATTATTTTCAAGACTCCACTTTCTTTCCAGGACATCACTGTCTTTTTAATTTAATATTTTTAATCTAAACAGTTTTGTCATCAAAGCTGAGCTTCTGGAATGTGTAGAATGTTTTACGCTTAGTTAGAATGTATTCTCTTGCTGTGACCATATTTATCACCACAAGGTACCACAAACTTTTGATCACCACAAGGTACCACATACTTATTATCACCACAAGGTACCACATACTTTTTATAACACAAAATACCACATACTTTTTATCACCACAAGGTACCACATACTTTATATCACCAAAAGGTATCACATACTTTTTTATCACCACAAAGTACCACATACATTTTATCACCACAAGGTATCACATACTTTTTATAACAACAAAATACCACATACTTTTTATAACAACAAAATACCACATACTTTTTATCCCCACAAGGTACCACATACTTTTTTATCACCACAAGGTATCACATACTTTTTTATCACCACAAGGTATCACATACTTGTTATCACAACAAAGTACCACATACTTTTTATCACCACAAGGTACCAGATACATTTTATCACTACAAGGTACCACATACTTTTTTATCACAAGGTACCACATACATTTTATCACCACAAGGTATCACATACTTTTTTATCACCACAAGGTATCACATACTTTTTTATCATCACAAGGTACCACATACTTTTTTATCACCACAAAGTATCACATACTTTTTTATCACCACAAACTACCACATACATTTTATCACCACAAGGTATCACATACTTGTTATCACCACAAAGTACCACATACTTTTTATCACCACAAGGTACCACATACATTTTATCACCACAAGGTACCACATACTTTTTTATCACCACAAGGTACCACATACATTTTATCACCACAAGGTACCACATACTTTTTTATCACCACAAGGTGCCACATACATTTTATCACCACAAGGTACCACATACTTTTTTTATCACCACAAGGTACCACATACATTTTATCACCACAAGGTACCACATACTTTTTTATCACACAAGGTGCCACATACATTTTATCACCACAAGGTACCAAATACATTTTATCACCACAAGGTACCACATACTTTTTTATCACCACAAGGTACCACATACATTTTATCACCACAAGGTACCACATACTTTTTTATCACCACAAGGTACCACATACATTTTATCACCACAAGGTACCACATACTTTTTTATCACCACAAAGTGCTACATACATTTTATCACCACAAGGTACCAAATACTTTTTTATCACCACAAGGTACCAGATACATTTATTACCACAAGGTACCACATACATTTTATCACCACAAGGTACCACATACTTTTTTATCACCACAAGGTGCCACATACATTTTATCACCACAAGGTACCACATACTTTTTTATCACCACAAGGTACCACATACATTTTATCACCACAAGGTACCACATACTTTTTTATCACACAAGGTGCCACATACATTTTATCACCACAAGGTACCAAATACTTTTTTATCACCACAAGGTACCACATACATTTTATCACCACAAGGTACCACATACTTTTTTTATCACCACAAGGTACCACATACATTTTATCACCACAAAGTACCACATACTTTTTTATCACCACAAGGTACCACATACATTTTATCACCACAAGGTACCACATACTTTTTTATCACCACAAGGTGCTACATACATTTTATCACCACAAGGTACCAAATACTTTTTTATCACCACAAGGTACCAGATACATTTATCACCACAAGGTACCACATACATTTTATCACCACAAGGTACCACATACTTTTTTATCACCACAAGGTACCACATACTTTTTTATCACCACAAGGTACCACATACTTTTTTTATTACCACAAGGTACCACATACTTTTTTATCACCACAAGGTACCACATACTTTTCTTTGCTTATAAGTCAGGTCCAACTGCACAGACCCAGATCTGCCATCTTGCAGAGCACAATTGATCTTGTTTGCATTTGGACATCCATTCTACATTTGATTCATAAGACTGTGTAATTCTCCAAACAGTAATCATCATGATGTGATAGAAGTGAACTTGATGTGTGTATTTGATAAAATATAGATTTATTGATAACAAAAATAAATTCAGTTGCTAGGCATCCAATCATACAGATCTGTCTATTTGATATGTTCATAATGTAATAAGTAAAGTTGTACTGAAAAGATATCTAATAAGTATAATACATGTCAGATAACATACATATTCGTGTATGAGTTGGGACCAACTCCATAGATGCAGATCCACAAAAGCATAATACTCAGGCAGATTAAGATCTGTGCATATTGTTAGGAGTAGTCAGTAAAACAAACTTCACAGACCCTGATCTGCTGGTATATTATTTATTGGCAGATCAGGGTCTGTGTTAGTAGCAGATTTTAGACCGATTATTAAGTTTCTCTTTTAGGAAGTATTCAAGAGATAAATAGCTACTGGTTTGTAATTTCAAGAAAAAGTCAATTAAGAACACTACACTTGGTATCTTGTAATATAAACAAGTGACATGTTTAATTTCCTGTTATGTCAGCTACACCTGATTGATTCCAGCTGTTAACTGACTTCTTGATTTTTCTATTACCAACATCAGTATCATGAGAAAACATTAGCCAAGATGATATCATTCTATTTTTCTTGAGTTTATGGCAGCCAAACCCCAAAATATTATTCATGATCAAATCCTGTCTCAGTTCTAAACTTAAATGGATTTCTTTGTTGAACTAATTTTAAGAGGGTAAGAATATTTTTTGTCATCTCAGGGATAGGTGCATGCTGGGATAGGTTTAACAAATGATGGGGCCAAGTGCATACTGGCAAAGAATTGACAGTTGGTAACAGTCGGAGCTATTTCTTTATGTTTCTCTAGCTGTAGACATTCCTCAATAAAATTTAATTTGGGTCACCTTAACCTTCATTTTTTTATAAAACTTGATATTGAGCACCATAACCTTAACTTAAAACAACAATTGGGTTTCATTAATTTGCATCATTCATTAATTTGTACAACCTGTATATAAATCCACCAATCCTGATTCAAGGGAATTGAAATGATATTAATGGCTATGTTAAAGCAGCTTGTTGTCTGTCAGACATCCATCAGTCCATTAGCACAAGCTTGTTATTCTTCCTGGTAGTAAACTTACTTGGAGGCTTGCCCTGAAACTTTACACAAATTCATTCCATGGCATGGTTGATCCTGTCATACACATTTATCCCATGATCTGGTTGATCCTGTGTCATACTTATTTATCCCATGATCTGGTTGATCCTGTGTCATACACATTCATCCCATGGCCTGGTTGATCCTCTGTAATACACATTCACGCCATGGTCTGGTTGGTCCTGTGTCATACATATTTATGCCATGGTCTGGTTGGTCCTGTGTCATATGCATTCATCCCATGGTCTGGGTGATTCTGTGTTGTACACATTCATCCCATGGTCTGCTTGGTCCTATGTCATATATATTCATCCCATGGTCTGGTTGGTCCTGTGTCATACATTTCATCTCATGGTCTGGTTGATCCTGTGTCATACATGTTCATCCCATGGTCTGGTTGGTCCTGTGTCATACACATTCATCTCATGGTCTGGTTGGCCCTAAATCAAAAATGGTGCTGCTTGGTCATCCAGTATGTCTGCTGAATTTAAAATTTTGTTATTGCTACTTTACCTGAATGGATGGTCGTAACAAGATGGGGTTTTCAATGAAAGACATATTTAAATGGCCTCAAAAATAAATGACACCGTCTGACATCCTTCCAGTTATCTACCACTACTCCACCTAATTTGTTTGTAGCATTGTCATCAAACATTCATTATAATGTCTGGCAGGATGATCCAAAAAAATGGTGTTGCTTGGACATATACAGTATGTCTACCATAGTGTCCATTTTGAAAATCAAATTATTGTTACTTCTCCTTAACAGATGCTATATCAACATGCAATTTTCACTACAAGACTTCTTGTCATGTTTGTTTGGTCTTTACAATCTAACATCCAATAAGGTCAGAATAGCAGTAAATTGAAAAATCTTGTTACTGTATCTCCTGAAGCAAAGGTCATCTTGACACGGTGGCTTTCTACATAAGAATTTTAATGATGTGTAGTTGGTCCTGAATGTTAATTGTCTTCATCTATTGCTGTTGATGTCCACAAAAAGATTATGTTGTCACATAGCACAAGATGTCAATGTATTTACATATAGTTTAAGGCTATATTTCCGTGCAGATTCTACTGTGAACTTGAAAACATTGCAACTCACCAGACATTGTCTTTATGTCAACACTAAACATTAAGACAACACAAATTTGTCTTCAAGACAACACATCTATCTTAAAGGCAACACCAAACATTGTCTTCAGGGCACTCATATCCAACATTTCTTTAAAAACATACATTTTACAATATTACCATCAATTACATAATATCAAAACCTTGTAAGAAACACATGTTTTGCCCATCAGATGACATAAACTTTGAATAGAAGCTATCTTTTTCACACATTTCTGCGACATACATTTTTGAGTGATTTCATTCAGGCACAATAGACTAGCTTTTCAGGAAAGATTACATGCAGTTCACTTTTGGCACATGGTGTTGCACACAAATGACCAACCCAGAGTATATTCCAGTACACATTTGGCAAAATATTACATTGTGTCACACAGAAATCAGCGTACCTCAAATGAACCAGAAGTGAGCCACTAGTGTCACTTTTCTATGCATGTCTGGCACACTGATTTGTCTGCCACAACTTTGCTGATAACTAATGGCACACTGATTTGTCTGCCACAACTTTGCTGATAACTAATGGCACACTGATTTGTCTGCCACAACTTTGCTGATAACTAATGGCACACTGATTTGTCTGCTACAACTTTGCTGATAACTAATGGCAAACTGATTTGTCTGCCACAACTTTGCTGATAACTAATGGCACACTGATTTGTCTGCCACAACTTTGCTGATAACTAATGGCACACTGATTTGTCTGCCACAACTTTGCTGATAACTAATGGCACACTGATTTGTCTGCCACAACTTTGCTGATGACTAATGGCACACTGATTTGTCTGCCACAACTTTGCTGATGACTAATGGCACACTGATTTGTCTGCCACAACTTTGCTGATAACTAATGGCACACTGATTTATCTGCCACAATTTTGCTGATGACTAATGGCACACTGATTTGTCTGCCACAACTTTGCTGATGACTAATGGCAAACTGATTTGTCTGCCACAACTTTGCTGATGACTAATGGCACACTGATTTGTCTGCCACAACTTTGCTGATAACTAATGGCAAACTGATTTGTCTGCCACAACTTTGCTGATGACTAATGGCAAACATTTAATTTCTGTAATATAAGGAGGGAGAGTGTCATTCCATGGTCAAATATCTTTGCAGACTTAAGGAAGAGTATGGCAGCTACACGTTTGAAAATATAAAATGTACAAAGAAAAAATTGTAGTTGCATGATGATCATAGACTATCTTTTATCCTTTGTTTGCTGGCTCCAGACATAAGTATTGAGAACCTAAAGGGGCTTTGTTCGCTCTTGTCAGAAACATTCCACATGGATTTCTTTGATACTCTGTTAATATAAAAAATTAGGCTTTCATCTCCTGATGTAGGTATTTTCTTCTTTGCTTATTGATGTTTCTTTTTGTTGAGGTCAATTTCTTGTACTTATTGAGGCAATTTTCCTATCAATATTGAGATTATTATTGCACTCGTTTGGGCATAAATTAGGCAGTTTTCTACTTATTGCACTTGTTTTGTATGTTTTTTAGGCTGTTGTCTGCTTATTGCACATGTTTTGTGTGTTAATTAGGCTGTTTTCTGCTTATTTTACTTGTTTTGGGTGTTAATTAGGCTGTTGTCTGTTTATTGCACTTGTTTTGGGTGTTAATTAGGCTGTTTTCTGCTTATTAAGTTTTCTTCAGCTTATTGAAGTTTTTGTTTTCTTTTTATTGAAATTTTTCTTATTGAGGTTTTTTATTTGAGGTTTTTCTTATTGAGCTTGTTCCTTATTGAAGTTGATTTCTCATTATTGATGTTGTTTCTTTTTGGAACTATTTCCTTGTCTTATCAATATTGTTGTCTTCTGCCTATTGAGGTTGTTCCTTTGTTTTCTTATCAATATTGTACAAAAGTGAACTTAATAATTTGATAAATTTACTTTTCAGAAAAGAAACCAGTGGAAGTGACCTTGACAGGCACCCAGTATTTGACTTATGACCTCAATGCCCAAGGGTCTCAAATCTTTAGCAACAAGGACCAGCTTAGCCTCCACTTCAGGACCCAGCACCCAGATGGACTGCTTTTCTTTACAGGTAGGAAATAGGCATTCATGACCCAGCACACAGATGAACTGCTTTTCTTTACAGGTAGGGAATGGGCATTCAGGACTCAGCATCCAGATCGCATTTGGAACCCAGCATATGAGTGAATTTCTTCTAAATTCGACTCAGAGTGTCTTACATTTGTTTTCTCTTGCAGAAAAAGCATAAACTAAAAATGTTGTGAACAGAGTTTTTGTTTGAAAATCATGCCCCTTATCTAGCATAACCAATTCAAATTAAATATCTCTCCCACCTTAACCTATGCACCAAATTATAGTCTGTCTGATAAACTCAGATTACCAAATGCTAATTCTGGAAAATTTCAAATCTGACAATTCAAATACATGATTTAAAGCTAAACCTATCTTTCCAGTCTGTCTGACTTGTAAAATAAATCATTGCTTAATTAAGAAGTCTTTCTCTCATGATGCAGACATTACCAATCCATGCCTTATGGTGATTTAAACATTTGCCAGTCCCCATAAATCTAATTAATTGTTCACCTGTCCAAATTAATGTGCTCTTTGTAGATTGACAGAAATTTGCATCCTTACATACACACACATACATACATGCATGCATGTATACACACTCACACACACACACATACATACATACATACATACATACATACATACATACATACATACATACATACATACATACATACATACATACATACATACATACATACATACATACATACATACATACATACATACATACATACATACATACACATGGTCCATTCAAAAAGAGTTCACTGTATGGCATGAAACCTGGATCCACTGACCCTTAACTTAGACAAAAGGTTTGTGAGATATTTAACTGATATTTCATGAAAACATCTAGAGTATAAATCAAATGTTTTAAATATTCTACAGGAAATTCATACATATATACTTATGATTTATCAAAAACATAAATTGTGTACATTAGTTCACTTGACACTATGTACAAGTGAGCCTATTGTATGAATCTCCATCCATCATGCCTTCCATCCACAATGCCTTCCTTCCATCTTGCCTTCCATCCACAATGTCTTCCATCAACATTGCCTTCCAACAACAATGTCTTCCATCCATCATGCCTTCCATCAACAATGCCTTCCATCCATCTTGCCTTCTATCCACAATGTCTTCCATCAACATTGCCTTCCATCAACAATGCCTTCCATCCATCTTTCCTTCCATCAACAATGCCTTCCATCCATCTTTCCTTCCATCAACAATGTCTTCCATCAACATTGCCTTCCATCCACAATGTCTTCCATCAACATTTTCTTCCATCAACAATGTCTTCCATCCATCTTGCCTTCCATCCATCTTGCCTTCCATCCACAATGTCTTCCATCAAACATGCCTTCTTTTAATCATGCTTTCCATCAACAATGCCTTCCATCCATCATGCCTTCCATTCATCATGCTTTCCATCAACAATGCCTTCCATCCATCATGCCTGCCATCAACAATGCTTTCCATCCATCATGCCTTCCATTCATCATGCCTGCCATCAACAATGCCTTCCATCCATCATACCTGCCATCAACAATGCCTTCCATCCATCTTGCCTTCTATCCACAATGTCTTTCATCAACAGTGCCTTCCATCCATCATGCCTTCCATCAACAATGCCTTCCATCCATCATGCCTTCCATCAACAATGCCTTCCATCCATCATGTTCTATCATTCATTACGTGTGGTGTCATGCATTACATGTCAGTGACCATATCTTCATCAATCATACATTGATTCTATGCATTATGTGTTGTTGTCAAACATTACATGTGGGTGACCATATCTTCCATCGATCATACATTGATGTCATGCATTATGTGTTGTTGTCACACATTACATGTGGGTGACCATATCTTCCATTGATCATACATTAATGTCATGCATTATATGCTGTTGTCATGCATTACATGTGGGTGACCATATCTTCCATCCATCCATCATACATTGATGTCATGCATTATGTGCTGTTGTCATGCATTACATGTGTGTGACCATATCTTCCATCCATCATACATTGATTTCATGCATTATGTGTTATTGGCACACATTACATGTGGGTGACCATATCTTCCATCCATCATACATTGATATCATGCATTATGTGCTGTTGTCATGCATTACATGCTTGTGTCCATTATCTTCCATCCATCATACATTGATGTCATGCATTATGTTTGGGTATACATATCTTCCATCAATCATACATTGTTGTCATGCATTATGTGTTGTTGTCATGCATTATGTTGTCATGCATTATGTGTGTGTTGTTATGTATTATGTATAGGTGTTGTCCACCATTTGGCTTCCTTATTACAGTCTACCATTTGGCTTTCTTATTACTGTCCACCATTTGGGTTTCTTAATACAGTCACCATTTGGCTTCCTTATTATCATCCATTTGATTTCTTATTACAGTCCACTATTTTTGGTTTCTTATTACAGTCCACCATTTGGGTTTCTTATTACAGTCACCATTTGGCTTTTATGGCTTCCTTATTACAGTCCACTATTTAGCATCCTCATTACAGTCCACCATTTGGCCTTTTTAGTAGAGTCCACCATTTGGGTTTCTTATTACAGTCCACCATTTGGGTTTCTTATTACAGTCCACCATTAGGCTTTTATGGCTTCCTTATTACAGTCCATCATTTGGCTTTCTTATTACAGTCCACCATTTGGCTTCCTTATTACAGTCCACCATTTGGCTACCTTATTACAGTCCACCCTTCACTTTGTTTATTAAATGTCTGCCATTGACTTCTTTTTGGTACTAGTAATTTAAAGTTTCCAAACCTTACAAATGTGCAAAGTTGACGGCCTGAAAGTGAATGCAAGAACCCTAGATTGTATGATCCTTTCATTCAGGATGAGGCTTGAAATAATGGTTCATGTTTTTCTTCTGAAGGAGAGGGTAAAGACTTCATGACTGTTTTCCTTATGAATGGTGCAATAGCAGTGGCCATTGACCTGGGATCTGGTGCATACAGCACAATAACAGACCTGAATGGATACAAGCTTGATGATAACCACTGGCACCATCTGGTGGTACACAGAGAATCAAGGGAGGTAAGAAATGCTTTCATAATGCCAGCAGTTTTTCACAACTCAATAGATGGATTACATACCATTTGAGATTCAATTTATTATAGGCAATAAGAAATGTAACTATTTAAGAACTCTGATAATATGTTTAACAAGATGGCATGCTTTCACTCTAGATGCATCCTTGAGGAAGAAGCAAAAGAGATACAAGTGCAGAATGGGAATCTTAAAGTTTTCATGGTGCATTGTCACCTTGTTTGATTGAAGAATTTAATGTGTAAAGTGCTGACTTTCTGACAGTTTGATTTTAGAATAATTTCATGTGTGAAGTGTTGATAACTTGTAGAAGACTTTCAAGTGTGAAGTAGTGTTTAATTGTAGAAGAATTTCCAATGTGAAGTGTTGTTTTATTGTAGAAGAATTTCATGTGTGTTGCTTGATTGTAGTTGAATTTATTATATATAGTGTTGTCTAATTGCAGAAAAATTTCATATGTGAAGTATTGATTGATTGTAGAAGAATTTCATGTGTGAAATGTTGATTCATTGTAGAAGAATTTCATGTGTGAAGTGTTAATTGATTGTAGAAGAAATTCATGTGTGAAGTGATGGCTTTCTAACAGTTTACAGTTTGATTCTAGTGTAGTTTGATTGTAGAATAATATTTTTTGAAGTGTTGTCAGATTGTAGAAGAATTTCATGTGAAGTGTTGTTTGTAGAAGAATTTCTTATGTGAAGTGTTGATTGATTGTAGAAGAATTGCATGTGTGAAGTGTTGTTTGATTGTAGAAGAATTTAATGTGTGGATTTCTGGCTTTCTGAGTTTACAATTTGATTGTAGAAGAATTTCATGTGTTAAGTGTTGTTTGATTGTACAAGAATTTCATGTGTGAAGTGTTGAATGATTGTAGTAGAATTTCATGTGTGAAGTGTTGTTTGATATTAGAAAATTTTCTTCTGTGAAATGTTGTTTAATTGTATAATTTTATGTGTGAAGTGTTGATTGTTGTAGAAGAATTTCATGTGTGAAGTGTTGTTTGATCTTAGAATAATGTCTTATGTGAGGTGTTGATTGATTGTAGAAGACTTTCATGTGTGAAGTGTTGTTTGATCTTAGAATAATGTCTTATGTGAGGTGTTGATTGATTGTAGAAGACTTTCATGATGTTGAGTGTTTATTGATTCATGTGAAGCATTGATTGTAGAATTTCAGGTTTGAAGTGTTGATTGATTGAAGTAGAATTTCATGTGTGAAGTATTTATTGATTGTAGAAGAATTTCACATGTGAAAAGTTGATTGTAGAAGAATTTTTATGTGAAGTGTTGTTTGATTGTAGAAGAATTTCTTATATGAAGTGTTAATTGTAGAAGAATTTCATGTATAAAGTGTTGTTTGATTGTAGAAGAATTTCATGTGTGACGTGTTGTTTGAATATGGAAGAATTTGATGTGTGCAGTGTTGATTGATTGTAGAAAAATTTCAAGTCTGATGTTTTGGCTTTCTGCCAGCGTCTAGTTTGTAGCTTATCTTGTCTCATTCTGTGAAAACCTGTTGGAATCCAAATACACTGTAGTTATTTTCATGCTGGGTTATTGTACTAGTTTTTTTTATTGAAATTTCCATGATCCTTGTAGGAGTGGAAATATTCACAGTTGTGTAGAACTTGACCACACATAAAAATGGAAAATAAGTGCAGACCAGAAACAGTTTTCTGGATTTATTACTTTATTCATGGAATACATAATTTCTCTATCCATTGTTTACCCAGTGGAATCAAACAAATGTCCTTTCTCAACACTATTATTCACTGGTATCTTTGAACTCAATGACTATATTAAAAATGTAGGTACATGTTGTCAGGCCATTTTGGAGTAATTTCATGTCATTTTGATGTAATTTCATGTCATTTTGATGTAATTTCAAGTCATTTTGATGTAATTTCAGGTCATTTTGATGTAATTTCAGGTCTATTTGTAGGAGAATAATTTCAATGCATTTTCTTATTATTTAAAATATGTCTTTGATTTAGTTGAATTAAGTTTATGGCTTGCTATTTTTCTTGTTTGTTTATGTACTTGCAACTAACAGATAAAACTAATATACATTCATACTAACTAATATACACCCATACTAATATACACCTGTACTAACTTATATACAACCATACTAACTAAAATAGACATGTACAAATAATATATACCTGTACTAACTAATATATACCCATACTAATATACACACATAATAACTAATATACACTTGTACTAATATGCACCTGTACTAACATACACCCATACTTATATACACCCATACTGACTAATATACAAAGAGTTGACATGATGTAATCATTTTACAGCATTTTTAAAATTTCTCTTTGTCATGGCTATTTTCAGTTCAGTTTTTTCATTGACTCAAAAATTTTATGTCATTAAGATATTTTAACAATTTGGCCAGTTGTTATTATTTTCTTACCTGAAACAAATATTGTGAAAAAGATTGCACCAAATTTGCATTTGGATATAATCATGTCTCATTTTTGTTTCAATCAATATAAACTTGTACAACAAAATATACATCTTTCAACAAGCTTTATGGTCCCTCACACACACACACACACACAACACACACACACACACACACACATTCACACACATTCAGCTTTCACTGACAATATGCTTGTAATTTTTTGTTGTCATATTTATATGAATCATTTTAGAACCAGACTACTTTCATTCAATATTCTACATGTGCCAAAAGCACAGACTACTTTCATTCAATATTCTACATGTGCCAAAAGCATTTCTGAATATTTTATCCCATTTGATAGAAAACTCAAGAAAAGAAAAGAACATAACCCATTTAACCCACATTTTAGCAAGATAGTCAAAAGAATTAGGTCAATTGTTGACCTATTATTTTCCAGGAGCATTGAAATTCAGAGACATGGGAACATTTTGATTTAAATTCAGACCATATTTCTAGCTGTGATATGAAATGTAGCAGCACAACATGTTGTCTACCTTTTTATTAATGATATCTAGCAATTCACCAAGCTTTCATTTTTTGTAGCAACATTACAAGCAACTTTTTATAATTTGTAGGTCATTTTTTTTGTCTGAATGATGTAAGTTTTTACATTCATTATTTATACATTTCAGTGCATTTTCTGTTTTTTATTACTAGCTGACAGCGGGCAATGGTTTTTGTGATGTAAGTAATTCCGTATGGTGGCCAAACCCCGTCTTCCTTTAGCATGCTGGATGGTCACTGTTGCCTCTCCTGATGCTTCAATCTGAAACTGTAAATAACATCTCCATTTTAATGGCTGGGCAATGGACATTCTTTTTAAAATGTCATTTTTCACTCTTGGCTTTTTTCATATATTGATTATTCTTACAAATATAAAATGGAGAAGAATAAAATGTTGTGCATCCAGTATAAATGTTTCATCAGATTTCTTCCTAAATGCTTCCTACCAGTTTTATGTAATTCACTCAAGACATCTACATTTATTTACAGATTCCTCATTTCCTTCTGTCAGTATTCTTTTTCTGTGTTTGTCTCTTATCATGCTACCCTAAATAAAACTTAAAGAATTAATCCAACTTAAACTTGATAGACATAGGAGACTGCATGTGTGTTTGTAGTGACATACATGTACCTTTATGCAACATTCAAACAGTGTCATAGTGACATACATGTACCTTTATGCAACATTCAAACAGTGTGATCATAGTGACATACATGTACCTTTATACATCATTCAACAGTGTGATCATAGTGACATACATGTACCTTTATACATCATTCAAACAGTGTGATCATAGTGACATACATATACCTTTATGCAAAATTCAAACAGTGTGATCATAGTGACATACATGTACCTTTATACAACATTGAAATAATGTGATTATAGTGACATACATGTACCTTTATGAATCATTCAAGCAGTGTTATCATAGTAACATATATGTTACTTTATGCAACATTTAAGCAGTATGATCATAGTGACATACATGTACCTTTGTATGACATCCAAACTGTGATCATAGTGACATACATGTACCTTTATGTAACATTCAACCATCATGATCATAGTGACATACATATACCTTTATGTAACATTCAACCATCATGATCATAGTGACATACATGTACCTTTATGTAACATTCAACCATCATGATCATAGTGACATACATGTACCTTTATGTAACATTCAACCATCATGATCATAGTGACATACATGTACCTTTATGTAACATTCAACCATCATGATCATAGTGACATGCATGTACCTTTATGTAACATTCAACCATCATGATCATAGTGACATACATGTACCTTTATGCAACATTCAAATAATGTTATCACAGTGACATACATATAACTTTATGCAACATTCAGATAGTGTGATTATAGTGACATAGTAACCTTTATGCAACATTGAAATAGTGTGATCATAGTGACATACATATACCATTATGCAACATTTAAACAACATTATCATAGTGACATGTACCTTTATACAACATTCAAACAGTGTAATCATAGTAACATAGATGTACCTTTATACAACATTTAAGCAGTGTGATCATAGTGACATACATGTACCTTTATACAACATTTACACAGTGTGAGCTGCATTATAGATTGTAAATGTTTGATCATATTTTATTATTTTCATTACCTTGGCCAAAAAATATTTTGCAGAATGATAAAAACTCTTTAGGGCTCTGGCTAGTCTCATGCATCATCTTTAAAGTCTTACTAGAGTAATAGATTTACTCAGCTGCAGTAGAAAGTTAAAACCTTGATTGGTCATTATTATGCCATCTGTGTCCCAAAGGTAGAAAGTTAAAACCTTGACTGATCATCATTGTGCCATCTGTGTCCCAAAGTAGAAAGTTAAAACCTTGATTGGTCATCATTGTGCCATCTGAGTCCCAAAGGTAGAAAGTTAAAACCTTGACTGATCATCATTGTGCCATCTGCACCCCAAAGGAGGAAAGTTAAAACCTTGACTAGTTATCATTGTGCCATTTGAGTCCCAAAAGTATAAATTTAAAACCTTGACTTGTCATCATTGTGCCATCTGTATCCCAAAGAAAGAAAGTTAAAACCTTGACTGGTCATCATTGTGCCATCTGTGTCCCAAAGGAAGAAAGTTAAAACCTTGATTGGTCTTCATTGTGCCATCTGTGTCCCAAAGGTAGAAAGTTAAAACCTTGACTGGTCATCATTGTGCCATCTGTGTCCCAAAGGAAGAAAGTTAAAACCTTGATTGGTCTTCATTGTGCCATCTGTGTCCCAAAGGTAGAAAGTTAAAACCTTGATTGGTCATCATTGTGCCATCTGAGTCCCAAAAGTAGAAAGTTAAAACCTTGACTGATCATCATTGTGCCATCTGTGTCCCAAAGGTAGAAAGTTAAAACCTTGACTGGTCATCATTGTGCCATCTGTGTCCCAAAGGAAGAAAGTTAAAACCTTGATTGGTCTTCATTGTGCCATCTGAGTCCCAAAGGTAGAAAGTTAAAACCTTGACTGGTCATCATTGTGCCATCTGTGTCCCAAAGGAAGAAAGTTAAAACCTTGATTGGTCTTCATTGTGCCATCTGTGTCCCAAAGGTAGAAAGTTAAAACCTTGACTGGTCATCATTGTGCCATCTGTGTCCCAAAGGAAGAAAGTTAAAACCTTGATTGGTCTTCATTGTGCCATCTGTGTCCCAAAGGTAGAAAGTTAAAACCTTGATTGGTCTTCATTGTGCCATCTGTGTCCCAAAGGTAGAAAGTTAAAACCTTGACTGGTCATCATTGTGCCATCTGAGTCCCAAAGGAAGAAAGTTAAAACCTTGACTTGTTATCATTGTGCTATATGTGTCCCAAATGTAGAAAGTTAAAAACTTTTACTGGACTTCATTGTGCCATTTGTGTCCCAATGGAAGAAAGTTAAAACCTTTACTGGACTTCATTGTGCCATTTGTGTCCCAATGGAAGAAAGTTAAAACCTTGACTGGTCATCATTGTGCCATCTGTGTCTCAAAGGTAGAAAGTTAAAACCTTGACTGATCATCATTATGCCATCTGTGTCCCAAAAGTAGAAAGTTAAAACCTTGATTGGTCTTCATTGTGCCATCTGTGTCCCAAAGGTAGAAAGTTAAAACCTTGATTGGTCTTCATTGTGCCATCTGTATCCCAAAAGTAGAAAGTTAAAACCCTGACTGGTCATCATTGTGCCATCTGTGTCCCAAAGATAGAAAGTTAAAACCTTGACTGGTCATCATTGTGCCATCTGTGTCCCAAAGATAGAAAGTTAAAACCTTGATTGGTCTTCATTGTGCCATCTGTATCCCAAAGGTAGAAAGTTAAAACCCTGACTGGTCATCATTGTGCCATCTGTGTCCCAAAGATAGAAAGTTAAAACCTTGACTGGTCATCATTGTGCCATCTATGTCCTAAAGATAGAAAGTTAAAACCTTGATTGGTCTTCATTGTGCCATCTGTGTCCCAAAAGTAGAAAGTTAAAACCTTGATTGGTCTTCATTGTGCCATCTGTGTCCCAAAAGTAGAAAGTAAAAACCTTGATTGGTCATTATTGTGCCATCTGAGTCCCAAAGGTAGAAAGTTAAAACCTTGACTTGTCATCATTGTGCCATCTGTATCCCAAAGAAAGAAAGTTAAAACCTTGACTGGTCATCATTGTGCCATCTGTGTCCCAAAGGAAGAAAGGTAAAACCTTGATTGGTCATAATTATGCCATCTGAGATCATAAGGTACAAAGTTAAAACCTTGACTGGTCATCATTGTGCCATCTGTGTCCCAAAGGTAGAAAGTTAAAACCTTGATTGGTCTTCATTGTGCCATCTGTGCCCCAAAGGTAGAAAGTTAAAACCCTCATTGGTCATAATTGTGCCATCTGAGATCATAAGGTAGAAAGTTAACACCTTGAATGGTCATCACTGTAACATCTGGAACAGAAAAGTATAAAGTTAAAATCTTGGCTGTTTATATACAGTTGTTAAAACCTTAATTGATCATTATTCCATTATCAGAGACCTAAAGACAGAAAGTTGAAACTTTGAATGGTTATCACTGTAACATCTGCAACTAAAGATAGAATGTTAAAACCTTGAAGCATCCTCACTGCAACATATTGGACCAAAAGGTCAAAAGTTAAACCTTGAATGGTCATGATATGTTTATTAAAACCTTGAATGGTCATCTCTGTAACATAAGAGACCAAAAGGTGGAAAGTTAAATCCTTGAATGGTCATTACTGCAATATTTATAATCAAAACTTAGAAAGTAAAACAAAAAACCTTGATTTTTCATTACATATTTGTTCCAACCTTGATTGATCATCTCTGCAAAATCTGAGTCCAAAAAATAGAAAGTCAAAAACCTTGATTGGTCATCACTGCAATGTAGGAGACCAAAAGGTAGAAAGCTAAAACCTTGATTGGTCATGACTGCATATCTAGGTTTAGCAAAGGAATCTCATTTTCTTGAGGAAGAATTTTTTATCTCTGAAAAAGAGAATGATAGTTGCTGCCATGAATTATTAAGGGAGCATCAGGGGACTGATTGGACACTCTCACATCACCTTTGTCTGTCTGCTTAAGTTTGAGTCTCAGCTTGACCAATGTGGATATTTGAGAAATCTTGCTAGTAGCTTATGTGGGTTGCTTATTCTCCTCAGGGTGCAATATATAAAATTTCTAAATTTAAGGGTTGTTCAAAAGAATTATGAGTAATGACAAGCATATGAGGTCAAATAAATATTCAGGTCATATTTTTAAAAAAAAACTTTTATAAAAATGTTCATATAAGTGCTAAAATCTGTATACACTAACTGTATGGTTGAGTGTATAATGTTATGTTGTTTGTCTGTTTGTCTGACCATCTATCCATTATTAGTTTCAACACAGTACCTTGTGTTTAAATTATGCACTTTTACCATATTGATTTAGGATAAAATGGTCGAATGTGAAGGACACTGGTTCAAAGAAAAGAAAGACTTCAGTAATTTTAGTTAGAAACAATCTAGCTTCTCATAAATAGTGGATGGTGTGCACTTGCATTATGAACAATTTTCAAAGGTCTCAGGGTATCAGAAAAACAAAAAGGTAAAGGTCTCCAAGACTTTAAAATACAGTAAGTTATTTCTGCACAATCACTTTAGTTCTGCACCACGTATGGTCAACAAACTTTGTAAATGGCTTTCTCAGTGGGTAAGGAAAAAAATGGTCCATTTTTTGGTCATGAGGTCAAAGTCACTGTGAAACTAACTTAAAAAATATGTAAAGTAGCATTAATTGCAGTCCACATAATGACACCAAATCTTCAGGATTGTATTTTTATACGCAAAGAAAAGGAGACGCAGATGTTGAATTAGCATCTTAAAGGTCAAAGTTCATGTGGCCAGGTTAAAATGGTTTCTTTCTACATGATAACCGAACTTATTTCTCATAAAGTTTAAAGTTTTGGATCAGTTTTATCCAGTATGATTCCTAGATACAGAACTACTAACCATTGGGTACAGCATGGAGTACAACATTAGGTACATCATGGGGTACAACATTAGGTACATCATGGGGTACAACATTGGGTACATCATGGTGTACAGCATTAGGTACATCATAAGGTACAGCATTGGGTACAACATTGGGTACATCATGGGGTACAACATTGAGTACATCATGGGGTACAACATTGGGCACATCATGGGGTACAACATTGGGTACATCATGGGGTACAACATTGGGTACATCATGGGGTACAGCATTGGATACATCATGGGGTACAACATTGTGGATATCATGGGGTACAACACTGGGTACATCATGGGGTACAACATTAGGTACATCATGGTGTACAGCATTAGGTACATCATGGGGTACAGCATTGGGTACAACATTGGGTACATCATGGGGTACAGCATTGGGTACAACATTGGGTACATCATGGAGTAAAACATTGGATACATTATGGGGTATAACATTGGATACATTATGGGGTATAACATTGTGGACATCATGGGGTACAACACTGGGTACATCATGGGGTACAACATTGGGTACATCATGGGGTACAACATTGCAGACATCATGGGTACAACATTGCAGACATCATGGGGTGTAACATTAGGTACATCATGGGCTACAACATTGAGTACAGAACACTTTTGATGGCAGCAAAAATATAATGTTTACTGACAAATGATTTACTGTAAAAGACAATGTATGATCAAGTGACAACAAAATCCAAATATTGGATATTTAACAAAATATGGATGAACCAGATAATATTGTGATTTAAATTAATTGGGTGCTGATATTCAAGAAAAACTTAAATATTAAAAAGATACAGTGTTTAATGATTCAAAGTGATTCCACACAATCAATGGTAAAAATGATAAACATTGACAATTTCCACACAATCAATGGTAAAAATGATAAACATTGACAATTTCCACACAATCAATGGTAAAAATGATAAACATTGACAATTTCCACACAATCAATGGTAAAAATGATAAACATTGACAATTTCCACACAATCAATGGTAAAAATGATAAACATTGACAATTTCCACACAAAAATGATGTAGCTCACTAAAATAATGCAATATGACACATTTTTACTCAAATAGTGGAACCCTGAGTGGTTGAGTGGTTGGTCTAAAAGCTCACCATTATAGATCACTGCCATCTCTTCTCTGTCTGCTTGGGTTTAAGTCTTGGATATGGCTTATGTGGTTGTGTAAGAAACCTTGCCAGTAACTTTTCATGTGTCAGTGGTTCCTTTCTGGAGTTTTCCAGATTCTTCCTCCACCATTTATACTGGCTGTCATATATAGCCTATTTTGTACTAACAAATGGTATTAAAGCCTAAAACAACAATAACAATAGCAACAACAACAACAGCAACAATACAAATAGTGAAATATGATGAGTCTTCACTCAAATAGTGAAAAATAATTAGTTTTCACTCAAATAGTGAAATATGATTGACAAATTTTCACTCAAATTATGAAATTAGATATGAAACATTGAGACATATATATTGCGGAGTTGAACACAAATCAGAAACATCTTCTCAGCCCCAATGCTCTATTGAATGGTTGAGGAGCCACCACGAATGGTCTGCCTAAATATCCATAGAATCTCTTGTTCTCGTGGACCTGTTGGTCACTACATGATGACCTTTTTCTTCCTCGAGGCCAACGTCACCCACTGACAGCAGCACACTGGTTATAACACAAACCAAATTAGCACTAGGGCTAAACAACACCTACAATACAGTGCATATATGGAGATGCAGTAAAACTGTCATTCCTTCAGCACTACACTTAGCATTCACCAGTCACAATTCAGTCAATCACCAATCAGTCATCAATGATCATTTAGTCAACTGAAAATATAATATCGAATCCATAAATTCATTCCTTCTGCACTACTCTTAGCATTCAAACTTTGTCAATCATATTTCACTATTTGAGTGAAAACAAATTATTTTTCACTATTTGAGTGAAGACTCATCATATTTCACTATTTGTGTTGTTGGTGTTGTTGTTGTTGCTATTGTTATTGTTGTTTTAGGGTTTAATACCATTTTTTAGTAAGCACACAAATGACACAGTCAAGTATAACAGCACATAATGACATTGTGTACTGTCAACCTGAGTTGATTATTTTATACAAATTATATTATCGGGACTACTGTACAAAGATGATAATCAGATTTTGATGTGAACCCATGTCTGACAAGAAACTTATAATACTTAATGTAACACCTTTCTCTTCCATAATAAATACAACATTATTGCAAATATAATCATTCTGTTAAGTTACATACATGTAAACTAGGAAACAAAATATAACATTGCATTACAAGATGGAATTACCTAATATACAAGATAAATGTGATGGTAAACAATTATATCCTATAATACAAACAGGAAAATAATATTTAATTTGCATACCTCTACAGCTGGAGATTGGGCATCATAAAGTGGACTGTTCACTGACAAGACTCTTCATAATGTGATGTTTTCCTATACAACGAGGTCATTTATGCACAGGCCATGTAGCCATACACTGCCTGTATGCTCAACGTATATCAGTTTTTACATTGTAAGCTCTTTGCTCATGCAACATGGAAAGAGCCAAACTCACCATTTCAAAATAATAATCACAGTCAGGTAACACTGCACAGAAAATGAAACCAGAATACTTGAATTTAATCCAAATAATAAAAAAATGATAAATATATAGAATTCCATGACACATATCCAAATGAGATATAATGGTATATATTTAAAGCATAGATACAAAAGAGATATGGAGGAATATATTTAAGGCACACATACAAATGCAATATAGGGGAGTGTATTTAAGGCACACATACAAATGAGATATGGGAGAGATATTTAAGGTACAAATGAGATATAATGGTATATATTTAAAGCACAAAGTACAAAAGAGATATGGAGGAATATATTTAAGGCACACATACAAATGAGATATAGGGGGTGTATTTAAGGCACACATACAAATGAGATATAAGGGAGTGTATTTAAGGCACACATACAAATGAGATATAGGGGAGTGTATTTAAGGCACACATACAAATGAGATATAGGGAAGTGTATTTAAGGCACACATACAAATGAGATATAGGGGAGTGTATTTAAGGCACACATACAAATGAGATATAGGGGAGTGTATTTAAGGCACACATACAAATGAGATATAGGGGAGTGTATTTAAGGCACACATACAAATGAGATATGGGAGAGATATTTAAGGCACAGATACAAATGAGATATAGGAGAGATATTTAAGGTACAGATACAAATGAGATATAGGGGAGTGTTTTTAAGGCACACATACAAATGAGATACAGGGGAGTGTATTTAAGGCACACATACAAATGAGATATAGGGGAATGTATTTTAGGCACACATACAAATTGGATATAGAGGAGTATATTTAAGGCACACATACAAATGAGATATAGGGGAGTGCATTTAAGGCACACATACAAATGAGATATAGGGGAGTGTATTTAAGGCACACATACAAATGAGATATGGGAGAGATATTTAAGGCACAGATACAAATGAGATATGGGAGAGATATTTAAGGTACATATACAAATGAGATATAGGGGAGTGTTTTTAAGGCACAGAAACAAATGAGATATGGGAGAGATATTTAAGGTACAAATGAGAAATAAGGGGATACAATTAAGGCACACATAAGATGAAATAATGGGCATCTATTTAGGATACAGATCCAAATCAAATATGGGTGGCTACATTTAAGGCACAGATATGAGTCAAATATAGAGTATATATTTAAGGTATATGCAAGTGAGATATAGGGGTGATGTATTTAAGGCATATATTAAAATGAGATAAGGGATTGTATTTAAAACACAGATACAAGGGAGATATAATGGGGTATATATTTAAGTCACAGATACAAATCTGATATAGTGAGATATATTTAAGGTGCAGATGAAAATCAGATTCTGGTGGCTACTATTTAAGGCAAATAATGAGGGCAATTTTTTTAAAGCACAGATGCAAGTCAGATATGGTGGTATATTTAGATTGCATCAAATATAGTGGGATGTATTTACTTAGGAGTGGGATGTATTTAAAATGCATAATGTAGATTGTATTTAGGAGTGGAATCATGTATTTAAGTCACATATTGCAAATCATATTTAGAAGTGGGATGTATTTACTGCAAATGCTGCAAATCATATTTAGGAGTGGGATGTATATAAGATGCATATTGTAAATCCTATTTAGGAGTGGGATGTATTTACTGCAAATATTGCAAATTGTATTTAAGAGTGGGATGTATTTAAGATGCATATTGTAAATCATATTTAGGAGTGGGATGTATTTACTGCAAATGTTGCAAATCGTATTTAATTAAGAGTGGGATGTATTTAAGATGCATATTGTAAATCCTATTTAGGAGTGGGATATATTTACTGCAAATGTTGCAAATCGTATTTAAGAGTGGGATGTATTTAAGACGCATATTGTAAATCATATTTAGGAGTGGGATGTATTTAAGATGCATATTGTAAATCATATTTAGGAGTGGGATGTATTTACTGCAAATGTTGCAAATAGTATTTAGGAGTGGGATGTATTTAAGTCACATATTGCAAATCATATTTAGGAGTGGGATGTATTTACTTTAAATGTTGCAAATAGTATTTAGGAGTGGGATGTATTTAAGTCGCATATGGCAAATCATATTAATTAGTAGGATGTATTTAAGTCGCATATTGTAAATCCTATTTAGGAGTGGGATGTATTTAAGTCGCATATGGCAAATCATATTTAGGAGTGGGATGTATTTAAGACGCATATTGTAAATCATATTTAGGAGTGGGATGTATTTAAGATGCATATTGTAAATCATATTTAGGAGTGGGATGTATTTACTGCAAATGTTGCAAATAGTATTTAGGAGTGGGATGTATTTAAGTCGCATATTGCAAATCATATTTAGGAGTGGGATGTATTTACTTTAAATGTTGCAAATAGTATTTAGGAGTGGGATGTATTTAAGTCGCATATGGCAAATCATATTAATTAGTGGGATGTATTTAAGTCGCATATTGTAAATCCTATTTAGGAGTGGGATGTATTTAAGTCGCATATGGCAAATCATATTTAGGAGTGGGATGTATTTAAGTCGCATATTGTAAATCCTATTTAGGAGTGGGATGTATTTAAGTCGCATGTTGCAAATCCTATTTAGGAATGGGATGTATTTTTGCAAAAGTTGCAAATCATATTTAGGAGTGGGATGTATTTAAGTCACATATTGCAAATCCTATTTAGGAATGGGATGTATTTAAGATGCATATTGCAAATAATATTTAGGAATGGGATATAATTAAGGCACATTAGTAAAATAGAAAATGTAGCATATGATTTAGGTACAGAATCAACACAAGAATTCACAAAACACATATTTTGGGAAGATTTAGATCCAAGTTTTTAAAAGTTTAACTGACAGCATACATCACATCTTGTTAAAGGGGATATAGCACAAATTCATTTTTTTCCTTATTAACATTTGAAAAAATACAACTGTCATTTGCACTAGATTGTCAGTTACACAATATATATAAATTGTGAACGAAGTTAGCACAAACTTTCTGAACTTCTTAGAAATTGTGTAGAGAATTACTTCTTAATTGGGTAGGCACAGAATAATTTTGACAACTATATTGAAACAAAATCATGTAAGTGCACAGACAGAATCTGTCTACAGCAGTCTGCGCCTGACATTTTATTAATGGTCCAAATTTTCAAGATTGGTACTCTGCTTGTGTAATAAATAGTGGTTTGAGTCCTTTACCAAAAATGCAATTTTTGCAATAATTAGTAATTTTAAAACAAGATGTACTATCAATACAAAAGTAATTATTTACTGCTGTTTCAATTTTCTACAAATTTTAGATTTTGTGTCCTCATATATTTGCTTTGCATTGCTAAATATTTTCTTCTTCCCTCACAAAGTCAACCCAAAGATTTCGCTACAACATGAATACCTTTGTTACGTCAGTTAGAATTAGTCATGTAATGGAACCACATCAAAGGGAGGTAATCTGTTAACAACAAATATCAGAATGGTTTCTACCATTTTAGCAACTGCTACTTATTATCAATATGCTTACTATTATTTTTGTCTGTAAGCACACTATATTCAGTCAGAGTGTATATCTAGCTTACATCTTTGATACATGATTATTAAATGAGGGGAAAGCACTCTCAAGCCACAACTCTTCTGTCTCAAGAAATGAAATATCACCCCATTTACATCACCATGCAATTTTTGCAGTGAAAATAAATATTTACATTGTAATTAAATTTCAAAAAAGCAATGTTTATCTAATATTTAGAAGTCGTTTTGGCTACCATTACATTTGAGGTAATCAAAATTTTGGAGGAAGCTAAAGAATAAGCTAAATATCTGTAAAATTTAGTTAAATTACCTGATGAGTTTTGTAGCTATTTTGTACTTTGAGTACCTGACTCTGATAACCCTAATGTTTTGTATTTCTCATACTTCCACATATATCCACCTGGTTTCCAGAAATACATGAAAATAAGATTTGTCTACTGGATGTTTTGGTATAAATGTGCTATTTATATTGCTTTTCTAAAATTCTGCTTAGATTTGTATGCTTGGTAATACATTTTGTAAAAACTATTTGTATTTTCATTTATTTGTTACATTTATTACATAAAGTTCTTATGGAAATATTTTATCAGTAGACTGATGTAGTATATGACAGTTTTAATGTACCTATGCTGTAAGCACAGGATGACTAGATTTGGATACAAAAAAAAAATTTTTTTCATAAGATTGCAACAAAGTAAACTAATAACATAATATTTGTACATAAATTGACCATTGCAATCAGTTTGAACAGGCAATTGGATCTGTTTTTATCCAGGATGTAATATATGACAGGCACTTTCCCATTTAGGCTTAAATAAGCAATTCTTTTTCCATGTACATGTATATCATTGTTAATGTTTAAGAAAATAAACAAAATTTGTGAACTAGATGACCCAGTAGGCATCACTTGTCAGAGTTCTTGTTATCTAGTCTATTTGCTTATTTTATGCAGACAAAAACATGTTTTTTTAACCTTGAAAAATCTTGGATTTTGAGAGATTGATTTCATACATTCTTGCATTTTGAAAAACTTGCTTTTAAGTTTACAATTTCCATGAAATTATGAATTACCTTGAATTATTCCCCAAATTCCATGAATTTATCTTACAGAAGAAACATTAACAAAGCTGAATAATAAATAAATAAATTTTTTAATCTGAATTTTTCTTCTTTTTCTGTTTTTGAGAAATAATAAATAGAATAAATAAATAAGTAAAATGGGATGAAATTGGGTGGATTACATGAGTACTTGCCCGATGTTGTACTGCTCCATTGCTGTAGTAGTGTGCTCATTAGTTATATGTTTTCTTATATTTTTGTATGCAGCAGTAAAATTACACATGAATGATGTTTAATTTCAGTGAAAAAAAATTCCATGAAAACTTTTCATAGATATTGAAAACCCTATGAAAATGTCCAGAAAAACAACTCTCTGAGGGTGTACAAACTATGATAAAGAAATTTATTCATGCATTCAAATTATGCAAAGAAATTTAGTTGTAAGCATTTTGACCAAAGACGTCAGGGTGTTGCCAGAAGCAGAGTCAACATTTCATGATGCTGTGTTTGTTCAATCAAATCCAGCTGTTCCATGCATGTTTGAAATTAAAGTACTTATCTTTGTGAGAACACTTATGATGCAATATAGCACAATATCAACTACATCCTGAATTATTCTCAGTCACTAAGCTTTATGATGCATTCAAAAAGATATAAATAATGCCTTGAAGGTTAGGACTGAGCTTGTGTGTTTCAAACCCTGCAATATTTCAAACCAGGAAAAAAGATACCCAGTCTGTTAAATTGTTATCTACAGAGCTATCCATAATGAAAATGGGAATTTCATTTCAAGTTTTGGTCAAAATAGGAGATTTCACTTAAATATTTGGTGAGATTTTCATGCAAATTTCACTGACATTTTGGTGTAATTTTACTAAAATTTTGACCAAAACTTTAATTGAAATTTCATTGAATTACTGTGAAAATTGAACTGAAATACCAGTTAAGTTTGATAGAAATACCAATGAAATTTGACTGAAATAGTGAAATTTAAGAATTACTGTGGAGTATTTTACTGAAATTTCATTAACTTTTCACTGACATTCAAAAGATTTCAAATAAAATAATGGATATGAATTTTACAGCACTTTATTAACCACTGTAATATTTAAATATAAATGACACAAAATGATATGGCTGTAATATGCCATTCATGAGATACAGTATTTGTATAGTAGACTGGACTTTTAAATGGAGAAGCTGTGATCACTTAAATGCAGCCATGTCAGACAATTATTATGATATAATTACACTGATTATGGGCCGAATTCTAATACAGCTGTAGTTATCATTCACATTATGGCCCGAATTCTAATGCAACTGTAGTTATCATTCACATTATGGCCCGAATTCTAATACAACTGTAGTTATCATTCACATTATGTCCCAAATTCTAATACAGCTGTAGTTATCATTCACATTATGGCCCAAATTCTAATACAGCTGTAGTTATCATTCACATTATGGCCCAAATTCTAATACAGCTGTAGTTATCATTCACATTATGTCCCGAATTCTAATACAGCTGTAGTTATCATTCACATTATGGCCTGAATTCTAATACAACTGTAGTTATCATTCACATTATGGGCCGAATTCTAATACAACTGTAGTTATCATTCACATTATGGCCCAAATTCTAATACAACTGTAGTTATCATTCACATTATGGCCTGAATTCTAATGCAAAAGTAGTTATCATTCACATTATGGCCCGAATTCTAATACAGCTGTAGTTATCATTCACATTATGGCCTGAATTCTAATGCAAAAGTAGTTATCATTCACATTATGGCGTGAATTCTAATACAGCTGTAGTTATCATTCACATTATGGCCTGAATTCTAATACAACTGTAGTTATCTTTCACATTATGGCCCAAATTCTAATACAGCTGTAGTTATCATTCACATTATGGCCCTAATTCTAATACAGCTGTAGTTATAATTCACATTATGGCCTGAATTCTAATACAACTGTAGTTATCATTCACATTATGGCCTGAATTCTAATACAGCTGTAGTTATCATTCACATTATGGCCTGAATTCTAATACAGCTGTAGTTATCATTCACATTATGGCCCAAATTCTAATACAACTGTAGTTATCATTCACATTATGGCCTGAATTCTAATACAGCTGTAGTTATCATTCATATTATGGCCTGAATTCTAATACAAAAGTAGTTATTATTCACATTATGGCCCAAATTCTAATACAAATATAGTTATCATTCACATTATGGCCCAAATTCTAATACAGCTGTAGTTATAATTCACATTATGGCCCAAATTCTAATACAGCTGTAGTTATCATTCACATTATGGCCCAAATTCTAATACAGCTGTAGTTATCATTCACATTATGGCCTGAATTCTAATACAGCTGTAGTTATCATTCACATTATGGCCCAAATTCTAATACAACTGTAGTTATCATTCACATTATGGCCTGAATTCAAATACAACTGTAGTTATCATTCAAATTATTGCCCAAATTCTAATACAACTGTAGTTATCATTCATATTATGGCCCAAATTCTAATACAACTGTAGTTATCATTCACATTATGGCCCAAATTCTAATACAACTGTAGTTATCATTCACAATATTGAAAGATGTTTGTTTGCCATGAAAACAGCTCTACAAAGAGAAGACCATCTTTAATAGACATGGCTATCTGATAACAAAAATCACCACTTCCCACCAGTGATCTATGAATTGGAATGATAGTAGTCAGTAATGGTATTTAAAACCTTTATAGCAAAATAGCAAAATGTTATTAGTCCAGGCATTCAGTTTTCTTACAAAATGACTAAGTTTCCATCGACTTTTCATTCAAGCCATTTTCATTTCTGCAAATGTTTCAAATTGTTGTGTCCATGCCTCTCCTGATGATTGGAGATACCATGTTTTGCAAGCAGACGCATTCCCATTAGTTTCCATTACATGAATATTTCATTGGACAAATGCAAACTTTTGACTAATCAGAAAGCTCTTTACAGTGATCAGCTTTTCAATAATATACAGAATGAATAATATTATAAAGATCATTGTGGAATGGAACTGGAAGGACGATTATTTGAAAAGTGAATCAGGCACAATATTAAAAAATGGTCTATATTGAGGAAAATCAGAATCAGGTCGAGAGAATATCAGAATTCTGTTTTCAAACAAAAAGCAAATCTTATCATGTGATGGCAGCTTTATACAATTCAAGTTTGAAAAAAAAGAAAAAAAATTACAAGAGAAAAGATTGAAAGAAGTTTATATTGCTAAAATGAAAAAAATTTAGAGGTATCAGAAATGGAAAATAAAACTTTTTCTGAAAATTATTCAAAATGTACAAAACAACAAATGGGTCCAGAGTGGTTGTTTGGTTTAAAGCACTCACTTTTACCAATCCCTGTCATCTCACCTATGTCTGTAGCGGTTTCATGGTTCAGCCAATAGTAGTTATGGGAAAAAGCTGTCATGGGTTGATTTTATGGGGGTTTTCTCTGTCAGCCAATGTAGTTATGGGAGAAAGCTGTCATGGGTCGATTTTATGGGGGTTTTCTCTGTCAGCCAATGTAGTTATGGGAAAAAGCTGTCATGGGTTGATTTTATGGGGGTTTTTCTCTGTCAGCCAATGTAGTTATGGGAGAAAGCTGTCATGGGTTGATTTTATGGGGGTTTTCTCTGTCAGCCAATGTAGTTATGGGAAAAAGCTGTCATGGGTTGATTTTATGGGGGTTTTTCTCTGTCAGCCAATGTAGTTATGTGAAAAAGCTGTCATGGGTTGATTTTATGGGGGTTTTCTCTGTCAGCCAATGTAGTTATGGGAGAAAGCTGTCATGGGTTGATTTTATGGGGGTTTTCTCTGTCAGCCAATGTAGTTATGGGAGAAAGCTGTCATGGGTTGATTTTATGGGGGTTTTCTCTGTCAGCCAATGTAGTTATGTGGAAAAGCTGTCATGGGTTGATTTTATGGGGGTTTTCTCTGTCAGGCAATGTAGTTATTGGAGAAAGCTGTCATGGGTTGATTTTATGGGGGTTTTCTCTGTCAGCCAATGTAGTTATGGGAAAAAGCTGTCATGGGTTGATTTTATGGGGGTTTTCTCTGATTCTTCCTTTATCAATTATGCTGACCACCATGTGTAGCCTATCTTGTGCTGAGAAATGGCATTAAACTACAAACAGCAATAACAACAAGAATCTGAACATAAATTATATTAAAATGGAATAAATATTCATTTTTTATATCATTGAAGTATCATTTCTCATTGATATTTTTTCTGTAAAATCTCAATCACCAAATCTCACTTATATTTTCATACACGTTTGGCAAAATCTCAATGACATTTCATTAAAAGTTAGTAAAATGCCATAATTTGGATAGATTTTGATGAATTTCACTGAAATTTCAGTCACATTTTCACTAGGGTTATTATGCATGTCTTAATTGATGTTGGTGTAAATTTACTTTCAGAAAATGAGGTACTTTGCTACACATTTTATTAATACATTTCCCTAAAGTGAGGTACCAGTAATAACTACTTAAAATAACATTGGCATAATTACATGATAATCTTGGTCCTATAGAAATTGTATTAATGCACAAATTTAACAATACCTAAGTAGAATTTGAAGGGACCTCTACGGGAAAGGGGCATTGTCATCTAATATAAACAGCCAGTGGTCTGATCTTCATGTATTAATTAGAGCATCCTGTTCACATCCAATGCTAGACTGGTAAAGAATAAATGCTACAAATTTTGTGCATAACACAAAGCTTAAAACATGCATTACTTTGTATGCCATAAAATCATTTTTAATTAGAAAGTAAATGTGTATCTTTAAGGGTACTGTACTTATTTATTAAAACTCCTACGTAATGTGACAAAATGTCAGACATGCTCTTTTAAAATACATCAATAATACTTTCAAAGCAATGTCAACATAAAGAATTTGAAAACTGAATGAAATTTGTTATTCTTACAAATATAAGCATACAATGTTCTTTTTAACATTGGGATCTTATATTGAAAGAAAAAGAAACCTCCCAAAGGTGTAGAAGGAAACAATGCCACTCCTTAAAGACGTGTAATTGTTAGTAAGGAATTGGTATCAATCCAGCTGGGCCCATCCTGAGGGTTATCTCTAGTCTGGACACATTCTTGTGTTGGAGAATGTATCGGTAAACTCACAAATTATCAGATACTAATTTAGGCACTTCATTTTGGGAACAAAAATGTGAGAAAACTTTGATATCTGCCTGATTTAGACATTACAGTTTGGCCAAAGATAAAAAAAAACTGAGATATCTCCCATATTTAGAACTAAAATTTGGACAAAAGGTGAGAACAATGTGATATCTCCCAGAACCTGATCAATAATTTTCCTGTACATTTTCTGTATTTTGGCAGAAAAATCTTGCTGAAATGAGAAATAATTCTTCCTGAAAAGAGGAAGAAACTCACCATAAAATGAGGCAGAACTGCCATGAGGTGAATCTCTGTAAAGGCTTTTCTGGAAATATCACATGTAGACATCATGCTCCATGGTATCCAAATATTTTAGTAACTGCAAATCCCCAGGGACATGAAGCAACATTTTTGTCTTCTAATTAAAGAAAGCATAAAAAGATAGAATTAAAAACAGGAACTTAGGGACATCATTCTTTGAACATCACAGGAGTTCCTGCTAAGACATGGCTGCACAATGTAACAATCATTGCTTTTCATTCTTCAGGTAACATGACACCAATTTCATCAATGTCTTTCTTGAGGTAACCTAACACAAACTTCTTCAATGTCTTTCATTAGGTAACTTGACACAGACCTCTTTAATGTTTTTCAGATTACTATACAAATTGATGGGTTAATAAGAGCAACAGGGTCCACTGAAGGGAAGTTTACTATGCTGTCCAGTAGCATCTTGTATGTAGGTGGTAGCTCCAGCACCAGGACTCTCCCAGGGTCAAGAATTTCCTCCAACTTCAAGGGCTGCCTCAAACAGGTAACCTCTATTGTTTCAGATGTATATAGCCTCCAATTTCTAGGATGGCCTCAAACAGGCAACCTCCATTACTTCAACTGTATATATCCTCCAATTTCTAGGATGGCCATAAACAGGTAACTTTTGTTATTTCAGACATTAAAGTTACACTAGTTCAGTTAATATTTTAAGTCATAATGCTCTTAAAATAAGTAACAGAAAAGAGTGAAGATAACAAGGTTTGTAAAATTTAACTATTAATTTATTTCCTCTGATTACAAAGTGAAAAATGGGAAAAAGGAACTTATGGTATTAAATCCAAAAATAATCCAAGAATTAAAGACACAAGTCATGGTATTAAAAGGTCATGAATAAAATTTAGTTAAGGTCCCAAAGAGATCCAAAATTGAAGGCAGTGATGTGTCTGTTATGGCCTGTGAAGTGCTAATGTGTCAACAGTCCCTTGTTGAATCACAGAAATATTATTCCAGTTCTGAATTCAGTATAAATTCAAAAAAATGTTTTTATCCAAGAATTTTATCAGAGCATTTTTGTATTTCCAAAGAAAATAATCACTTGAATTAAGTAATTTGAAGAAAATAAAATTCAGCCCAAACTGGTCACATCTTAAAGTACTTGATGTTAAAGCACAACTGGTAAAATCCTCACAATCACAAGATAATATAGTTCTCTGCTTGACCTCAGGTCACAATTAGAATGTTCTAAAAACAACCTTTACTTAATGGAAAATAACCTTCCAGAATGGTCTAATGAGCCTTCTTTTTTTTTACAACCCAATAGCCTACAAAATTCACTTAAAAATTTCCAAAACCCTGACCCCGATTAACATTTTTTATGCTTTCTTGTTAACCTGAATAATAATCCTGATAATAATCTCATAGACATAGAGAATGATAAAGATATGTATTAGTTGTTTACATAATTGAAATAAAAAATTTAAAAAGTCAATCAGGTCATGCAGAAATGAACTCAAGGTCAAGTCCAGCAAACAATGTTACATTACAATGACCTGTAATGAAATATAAATTTTAAAACTAACAGACAAACAATTAAATTAAATATACATAATGATTAACATCCTCTAACTTAAGGGACAGATACATCATTTCTTAGACTGCGACACATGTCCTTCCCTTTAAAAGCTGCCTACTGTACATAACTCTGATTTACCTCCAAATGCTGACTGAAATAGGTAATCTCCTCAGTTATTACAGATATTCAAGGTATATTTGCCTGAAATAGGCAACCCCCTCAGTTACTACATATATTCAAGGTATATTTGCCTGAAATAGGCAACCCCCTCAGTTACTACATATATTCAAGGTATATTTGCCTGAAATAGGCAACCCTCTCAGTTACTACAGATATTCAAGGTATATTTGCCTGAAATAGGCAACCCCCTCAGTTACTACATATATTCAAGGTATATTTGCCTGAAATAGGCAACCCTCTCAGTTACTACAGATATTCAAGGTATATTTGCCTGAAATAGGCAATCCTCTCAGTTACTACATATATATTCAAAGTATATTTGCCTGAAATAGGCAACCCTCTCAGTTACTACAGATATTCAAGGTATATTTGCCTGAAATAGGCAACCCCCTCAGTTACTACATATATTCAAGGTATATTTGCCTGAAATAGGCAACCCTCTCAGTTACTACAGGTATATTTGTTAAATACAGCTCTTCCAGCTTGAAACAGGTAACCTCCATTATTGTCTCAGATACTTCTGTTACTCATATTGATTTCATTTCTGTCTTCTATCATATGGAAATTCATAAAACAAGATATACTCTGTTAATTCAGAAAAAAAGACATGTAAATTAAACTTCTCTTGTTTACTAAATGTGAAGTGGACATAATTAATACAGATTGTCTTTATTTATTGGTCCTAGGTGTTCAAACAAAATCTGGTTATTTGTTGGGTATTGATCCCTCTTAAAACAGACTTCTTTTTCCACAGACATTTTTAATAAATTAAAGTCTTAATTAATTCAGCAAATCTATTAAGATCATTTTCCGGCAGACTTAATAATAATAATAATAATAATAATAATAATAATAATAATAATAATAATAATAATAATAATAATAATAATAATAATAATAAAAGAAATGACTATTTAAAGATCATTTGATCAACTGAATATTCTTCTTCAATGATATTTGCACAAATATATATATATATATATATATATATATATATATATATGTATATATGTATATATGTATATATATGTATATATGTATATATATATGTATGTATATATATATATGTATATATATATGTATATATATATGTATATATATATATATATATATATATATATATATATATATATAGATAGATAGATAGATACAATAAACTGACGACGAACAGTTCGAAACTAGTAACTAACTAGCCTAAGTGCTTTTGACTCTTAATGAGTCTTTTTCAAAGGCAAATACAAAACATATATACGACAAACAAATAAACACAAAATTGTTGTGTTTGTAAACCTCTACATGGCTGTCTCCACATGTCTTAAAACTATAAATACAACCAGCTTATATAGACTAGGTGCGGAAACTGAAAACGGTGTATAATTCCCTAAAAGTCTACAAGCCAAAGCAACATCTATTTTTACTTTTTGTACATTTATGTAATGCAGATTATATCCCGGATATTTGATTCTATACCGGTTATTCTTATAGTAAAAATTGAAGGATAATAAGAAGATTTAGAAAATGTTAAATTCTACTCGTGCATAGTTTCCATTTTCTAGTCTTCTTGGTTTAGACCGCTTGGTTTCAATGTTCTAAGGCGGCGTATCCAGTATGATTCCTTTTCCTTCCTGGTTTCGGAACTCCAGCTGTGGTTGTTAGCAATAGTCACTGTGTTAGTGGATGTCTTGGTCTCTATCATATGTTGACAGGTTTTGCATCTTTTATCGCCACAGGGTCCAGATTGACTAGGTTGGTTTTGACTAGCGATTGGCATTAGCTTTGCCCTGACTAGGATGTCCTTTAGGTTTTTTGGTCTCCACCAGTATCTCCTCCACCAGTATCTTCTCCCAACCAGCTGTCATCCAAAACACTGCATTAGGAACATTCCATATAGCCAGGCACTGAGGATACGCAGAATTTGCTCCAACGATGATAGATTCCTAGAAAGGTCTGAAGAGCTGGCTAAACATTTAAATTACCGAGGCTACAGCAAAGACCTGATTGCAGAGGCAATCCAAAGGGCCAAATAAACAAACTGTGATGACCTACTCAGATATGGACAGAAAGAAAAGGTTGATAGGATACCATTTATTCTGACCTATCACCGAGACAATCCCAACGTAGGTAAAATCATCGCAAACCACTGGCCAACCGTGGTGGTGCAATGTCAGACATACTAAACCTAATACTTCCGAACAAACCTGTAGTATCTTACTAAGGTTTTCAGAATCATATGGATGCCAGTTAATTGGAAATATGGTTGCTAATTAATTGGAAATCTAGTTGATAATTAATTGGATATATGGTTGCTAATTAATTGGAAATATGGTTGCTAATTAATTGGATATATGGTTGCTAATTAATTCTAAAAATAGTTGATAATTAATTGGATATATGGTTGCTAATTAATTGGAAATATGGTTGCTAATTAATTGGAAATATAGTTGCTAATTAATTGGAAATATGGATGCTAATTAATTGGAAATATAGTTGCTAATTAATTGGATATATGGTTGCTAATTAATTGGAAATATGGTTGCTAATTAAGTGGAAATATAGTTGCTAATTAATTGGATATATGGTTGCTAATTAATTGGAAATATAGTTGCTAATTAATTGGAAATATGGATGCTAATTAATTGGAAATATAGTTGCTAATTAATTGGATATATGGTTGCTAATTAATTGGAAATATGGTTGCTAATTAAGTGGAAATATAGTTGCTAATTAATTGGATATATGGTTGCTAATTAATTGGAAATATTGGAATGCCATATCCAGTACATGTCCCTGTACTACAGAGTCCATTACACAGAGAAGGACTAAATTTGGAAATTACATTGGGGTGAATTTTCTCATGGTTTTGTGTGACATAACTTGCAAACTTGTTCACTGGTGGAATCTTAATGTAAATATCACCATTTGCCCTGGCTCTGTACTCCAGCCCACATGGTTCTTTATTGTAATTTTAACATAATACATTGAATGGGGTCTGATATATTTAACTTTGTGATTAGTAGTGATTTTAGCATAATACACTGTGTATGGGGTCTGATAGAATTAAATGTGATTAGTAGTGATTTTAACATAATACACTTTAAAGGAACTGATAGAATAAACTATGTGATTAGTAGTGATTTTAAAATAATATGCTATGGGATTGATAGATTTAACTGTGGTTAGTAATGATATTAACATAATACACTGTAAGGAGTTTGATTAATTTAACTCTGGTTAGTAGTGATATTAACATAATACATTATTAGAGTGTTGGGTACATTAAGAATGTGATGAGTAGTGATTTTAACATGATACACTGTTGGGGGGTGATTAAGTATGTGTTTATTAGTGATATTAACATAATACACTGCTGGGGGTGATTAAGTATGTGTTTATTAGTGATATTAACATAATACACTGTTGGGGGTAGATTAAGTATGTGTTTATTAGTGATATTAACATAATACACTGTTGGGGGGTGATTAAGTATGTGTTTATTAGTGATATTAACATAATACACTGTTGGGGGTGATTAAGTATGTGTTTATTAGTGATATTAACATAATACACTGTTGGGGTAGATTACATATGTGTTTATTAGTGATAGTAACATAATACACTGTTGGGGGGTGATTAAGTATGTGTTTATTAGTGATATTAACATAATACACTGTTGGGGGTGATTAAGTATGTGTTTATTAGTGATATTAACATAATACACTGTTGGGGGGGTAGATTAAGTATGTGTTTATTAGTGATATTAACATAATACACTGTTTGGGGGTAGATTAAGTATGTGGTTGTTAGTGATATTAACATAATGCACTGTTGGGGTGTGTGTTTATGTGTTTATTAGTGATATTAACATAATGCACTGTTGGGGGTAGATTAAGTAAATGTATGTGTTTATTAGTGATATTAACATAATGCACTGTTGGGGTGTGTGATTATGTGTTTATTAGTGATATTAACATAATACACTGTTGAAGGTAGATTACGTAGATGTATGTGTTTATTAGTGATATTAACATAATGCACTGTTGGGGGTAGATCAAGTAGGTGTATGTGGTTATTAGTGATATTAACATAATGCACTGTTGGGGGTAGATTAAGTAGATGTATGTGTTTATTAGTGATATTAACATAATGCACTGTTGGGGGTAGATTAAGTAGATGTATGTGTTTATTAGTGATATTAACATAATACACTGTTGGGGGTAGATTAAGTAGGTGTATGTGGTTATTAGTGATATTAACATAATGCACTGTTGGGGGTAGATTAAGTAGATGTATGTGTTTATTAGTGATATTAACATAATGCACTGTTGGGGGTAGATTAAGGTGTATGTGGTTATTAGTGATATTAACATAAGGCACTGTTGGGGGTAGATTAAGTAGGTGTATGTGATTATTAGTGATATTAACATAATGCACTGTTGAGGGTAGATTAAGGTGTATGTGTTTATTAGTGATATTAACATAATGCACTGTTGGGGGTAGAGTAAGTAGATGTATGTGGTTATTAGTGATATTAACATAATGCACTGTTGGGGGTAGATTAAGGTGTATGTGGTTATTAGTGATATTAACATAAGGCACTGTTGGGGGTAGATTAAGTAGGTGTATGTGGTTATTAGTGATATTAACATAATGCACTGTTGGGGGTAGATCAAGTAGGTGTATGTGGTTTTTAGTGATATTAACATAAGGCACTGTTGGGGGTAGATTAAGTAGGTGTATGTGGTTATTAGTGATATTAACATAATGCACTGTTGGGGGTAGATTAAGTAGGTGTATGTGGTTATTAGTGATATTAACATAATGTACTGTTTAGGGTAGATTAAGTAGGTGTATGTGGTTATTAGTGATATTAACATAATACACTGTTGGGGGTAGATTAAGTAGGTGTATGTGGTTTTTAATGATATTAACATAATACACTGTAAAAGGTCTGATAGATTTACCAACAGATTTGTCATCTAAAGAATGAATGTGTCACATTAATTTTCTTTAACTAAGAGTAGGTTTTGTTTGTTTTACAATGCTTTAGGAATTAAGAGTCAGAATTTAGAGTCAGAAAGTTCAAGTCCTTATTGACAATGCTGTTGCCTTTTCATGTGTTAAACAAGCAACTTTATGGGGAATGATAGAGAGCAAAAGAAATAGATATTTGGCTCATGCATGCCATCTGCCAGGCACAACGAACATAGAGGGTGATTTTCTTTCATGCACATTAAACTATGATCCAGAATGCATGTCATGACCTGCGAATTTCCAGAAAATTTAAAATAATTTGGTAAATGAGATATTTACCTTTTTATCACAAGATTGAATCATCAGCTGCCAAGATATATTTCATGCAAACAGGCCCCTCATGCCTTGACTTGTTAATGACTGTCTCATGCCTTGACTTGTTAATGACTGTCTCATGCCTTCACTTGTTAATGACTGTTCTGTATCTTGAAGTAATTTTACTCTGCTCTTCCTCAGCTCAGTGTAACAGAGTTTTACAGAAATTGGAAGAGTGTAGGGGAGCTGGTGATGGTATCACCATTCTTTATTAATAGAGTGCTTTATTTCCCCAAACTACTGTCCTTTGTTTAATACATCTTACCCAGAATATCCCTTCAAATTTCCATGGTCATGCTTCTGGCATTGCTTTCAATGTAAAGTGTGCAAACCCTTCATTTCTTTGATCTTATACATTTAGATGTAAATAAGAAAAGAATTCTTTTTAGCAGGTGATCATAGGCAATCATGCACAGGAATCATTTGGGTCAAATTTATATTGCAGCTTATGCAGCAAAAGATGACTTTGAATGGTCACTCTTGTAGATATTTAGAGAGTAGGACAAAGTTGTGTTAGGAATAATGAAACAAACTGTTAGCTACCAACCCCCTTTATTTGGTAGTGTACAGTGACACTATTTCAAAATCCATCTTGCAAGCATTAAACCTTGAGAACCTTAAGGATCATATTCCCACTCACCCTCCCTATCTCTTATGTTGTTTCCTGTGACTGACCACACTCACACTCCCTGTCTCTTATGTTGTTTCCTGTGACTGACCACACTCACCCTCCCTATCTCTTATGTTGTATCCTGTGACTGACCACACTCCCCCTCCCTATCTCTTATGTTGTATCCTGTGACTGACCACACTCCCCCTCCCTGTCTCTTATCTTGTATCCTGTGACTGACCACACTCCCCCTCCCTGTCTCTTATGTTGTATCCTGTGACTGACCACACACCCCCTTCCTGTCTCTTATCTTGTATCCTGTGACTGACCACACTCCCCTCCCAGTCTCTTATGTTGTATCCTGTGACTGACCACACACCCCTTCCTGTCTCTTATCTTGTATGCTGTGACTGACCAGTCATTTTATATGACCCTTAAAGTGCAGTATGTTCAGTGAAGTTATCATCAATCAAAGCGTGGTAAGAATAATTTAATATTCCAGTTGCTGTCACACATACACACATACCTGCGACTTTGACTTGAATAAATTACATTTCTCTGGATGACACAACTACATATATACCTCCTACTTTCACTCAGTTTAAATTACAGTTTTCTGGATGTTACAGGTACAAATACACCTCTGACTTTCATTCAGTGTAAATTACATTTCTCTGGATGTTACGAATACATGTATACCTCCAACTTTCACCCAGTATAAATTAAATTTTTCTGGATGTTACAAGTATACACACACCTCCAACATTCACTCAGTATTAATTACATTTCTCTGGATGTTACAAGTACACATACACCTCCGGCTTTTACTCAGTATAAATTACATTTCTCTGGATGTTACAAGTACACATACACCTCCGGCTTTTACTCAGTATAAATTACATTACTCACTGAAAGTTTGGTCTTAAATGTCTTATTCTTCACTTGCACATGCCATTTATGAAAAATGAAAGAAGTTGACCTGTTCTCAAACCATACTGATGCCATGCATTAAACAACACATATCACCACAGATTTTCATAATGTAGGGGCGCTCAGGGCCTTAGTATCCTAATTTTCAAGCCTTCAGCAGAACATTTGCTTGCTTCATTCAAGTTGATTGCTTACTTGATACAAGTTGATTGCTAACTGATGCAAATTGATTGCTTACTTGATACAAGCTGATTGCTTACTTGATACCAGTTGATTGCTTACTTGATACAAGTTAATTACTTACTTGATACAAGTAAAAAAGGTTAAGCAAACATTGGCCTTTGTTTCAGGTTCAGTACTCAGCTGACAATATCAAGTTTGACTTAACAGAGCTGGCTAAGACAGGCCATAGGTTGATCAGGGTGGTTGGTGAGATTCAGTTTGGCCGATGTCAGGAAGAAGTACAGACTCAGCCTATTACCTTCACCTCCCCTAAATCCTTCATTGCCCTCCCACGCTGGGAACTTCGGAAAGAGTTTGGAACCATTGCCTTTCGCTTTAAAACTACAGAGCCGACAGGACTTATCATATATAACAGTGACAGATATGATGTCAGCAAAAGAGACTTCTTTGCTTTAGAAATTGTTGACGGCTACTTTTATCTTGTACTTGAGCTAGGTTCTGGAGTCACAAAAGTCAAAGCCTCAAGAACTCGGGTTGATGATGGAAAGGAACATGATGTGTTGTTTCAGTACAGAGGTCAGGAGGGTTACATAAATATTGATGGTGATAGAACTGATTACAGCTCACCTGGAAACAGCAAACAGTTAGATCTTATGGAGTTACTATATGTTGGTGGAGTTGATTTTGAACGCTTAGGAGCACACAGGATGCCCAAAGAAGTTTGGTCGGGGACCTTGGGATATGGGTATGTGGGATGTTTTCAGGATCTTGTGATTAACAATGTGAGGATAGATCTACTAAGTTTGGCAATAAAACAGGGTCAAAAAGGGGTTGCAGACCAGTGTCGCACCAGAGAGGACCATTGTGGGAGTCGGCCATGTCTACACAATGGAATATGTCAAGAAGGCTGGAATAGGTACATGTGTAAATGTGCTGGCACAGCCTACACTGGGTCCAACTGCCAGGATGGTGAGTACTGATATTTTGTCATCTCAGTATGTTCTCACAGAGGACATTGAAAAAAAAAGCTTTAGATTAATACTTTTGTGATCTTTGGGGTATAATTAGGTAATGTGATATTTGGGGTATAATTAGGTAATGTGATATTTGGGGTAAAATTGGATATTATGATATCTGGGGTAAAATTGGGTATTGTGATGTCTGGAGTATAATTGGGATTATATTTGGGGCATATCATATTAGACTTGCAACTATTGTGAATACTGTATAATCCACAATGTGCTGGTTAAAATCAGAGCTTACTTGCCAGTTTGACAGAAATGTTAAACCTCCCAAACCAAAGACAGCTTTTTTTTACTACTGCAGTTATTTGCTTAGATCTGTATATCCTTATCTGAAATTATATTCATGTATCTTTATATCTATGTAATCTACATACCTAATGCCAAATAATTAAATTATATTCATTTATCTTCATGTCTAAATTATCTAAATACCTAATGCCAAATAATTATATTATATTAATGTATCTATGGATCTATATTACCTACATTCCTAATTCAAATAATTAATTAAAAGTTTTGATTACTTGTGCACTAAAGCTTTATGGTACACCAAGAAACTGAAATTAATCAAATATTTTGGAGCTACACCATTCTTTATCCAGATCCATGTTATAATGAAGTATGTTATAACAAGGTATTTATATTTCCGTGGTATCTGCATTCCTCAGCTGCAGTCACTTTGAAGTTTGATGGAGTTCAGCACATGAAGATTAACTACCCAGAGGAATTAGAGACAGAGATTGAAGATATTTCCCTGCGATTCCATACAATTCGTTCTGATGCCATTCTCCTTCTCACAGCCTCTGAGATTTACCCTGATATGTATGAAGTGTATCTGGAGGGAGGGACAGTTAAGGTCACCATCAACCTTGGCAATAGGGCAAAGGTAAGAATTACAGTAATGTTACAATAGGCAAGGATTTATTACATATATGGTAAAATAGGCAAGGATTTATTACATATATGGTAAAATAGGCAAGGATTTATTACATATATGATAAAATAGGCAAGGATTTATTACATATATGGTACAATAGGCAAGGATTTATTACATATATGGTAAAATAGGCAAGGATTTATTACATATATGGCACAATAGGCAAGGATGTATTACATATATGTTACAATAGGCATGGATTATTTTATTTCATATGTGTTAAAATAGGCAAGGATTTGTTATTACACATTTCTTATATGCATGGATTTATTACATATATGTTAAAACAGGCATGAATTATATTTATATGTCCCCTTATTATTGTAAAGTTTGAATCAATAAGGGATTCATTTTATTTCAGTTTCCAAATTGTCTTGTAAAAATTTCATTATTTTCTCTCTTATAATTATAAAATCAAGGGCAAGTAAAAAAAATCTTTGATTTTTTTCCTTGTGCAGTATTTTTTTTACCTTGTGCAGTAGTCTTTCATTTCTCATCAAACTGTTTCATATTCATGATGTGTACTTGAATACCCCTTCAGCATGATGCAGCCATTTTCTGTCCATCAAGTAGTAATTCTTTCATACTTTCCTTTGAGATTCTTTCCAGTTATGATCTAATTATTAGCTTAAACTATAATTAATTAGGTGTGTCAATTCATTTCATCTTCTATTGCCACACAAACTACTTGGGGCAATGAAACAAATTTTCTATATTATATCAATAATTTAACAGCAGCTTGCCACAATGAGACAAATTTCTAATATCAATAATGTAACAGCAGCTTGCCACAATGAGACAAATTTCTAATATCAATAATGTAACAGTAGCTTGCCACAATGAGACAAATTTCTAATATCAAGTATGTAAAGTTAGCAGTCTACATTGTTGTATAGACACAAATGGACAAGGCTAACAGTCTACACTAATGCATAGACACAAAAAACAATGCTAACATTCTACATTGTGGCTAAGAAATAAATAAATAAGGCTAACAGTCTACACTGCAGCATAGTAACAAACAAAGCTAACAGTCTACACTGTAGCATAGACACATGAATGGACAAAGTTAACAGTCTACATTGTGGCTTAGACACAAATGAATAAGGCTAACAGTCTACACTGGCATGGACTTGAATGGACAAAATAAAAAGTCTATGTTGTGGTGTAGACATGAATAGATAAGCTTAGTCTATTCTAAATTGGCATAGACACTAATGGACAAAGCTAACAGTCTACAATGTGGCATGCATAGACTAAGCTAACAATCTACACTTGAAGACCCTGAAATAATAATAATAATAATAATAATAATAATAATAATAATAATAATAATAATAATAATAATAATAATAATAATAATAATAATGCTTTATTTATAGAGGGTGACTCATTAGTCAAGGACTATTCTCTGTTGAGGCCCTCCTAAGGAGAGTATAACACTGCACCTTATATGAAGATAGTAATAATTACTGTTTAACTTATTTAGTATTAAAATACTTATTTAGTATTAAAATACTAAATTATATTATCTATTAGAAACACATACATATTCATGATATCTCTTCTTAAATACTGTAATATTTTCAGCAGATTTTACATGTTGTGTAAGCCTCTTCCACAGAACTGTACCAGAGTATTGGAAACTCTATAAATTGCTGTTTTTTGGTTTTGGTGCTAGAAGGTTTCCATGTGATATTGATCTCAAAGATACTCTGGTGCAGGTCTGTGCAGACATTTATATAAAAGAACTGCCTTGTGAAAATCTATCCTGTCATATATTGAGTTCTGTACACAATGCTTTTGAGGGATGATCAATAGATGCATCTAAAATTACATGTACTGTTTGTTTCTGAAGTTAACAAATCCAGTCAAGCTCAGATTTATTGCCATTTCCCCATACATTTAAACAATAATATATTGTTGGAAGAATATTTGACTTGTAGCAGATTGCAAGTTTTCATAGGTTAATATTTCTTGATTCTGCCGAGTAGGGCAATTTTGGATGACGGTTTTTCACAAAGTTCATCAGAATGGTCATTCCATAATAAATTATTATCTACAGATATACCTACAAGCTTTTCATGTTTTACATTTAATAATGGATGATTATTTACTGCAAGAGATAATTCTGGGTTCTCTAATTTGTGTAGCTTTTGTGATGTCCCCAATATCATGCATTTTATTTTACCCTCACTAATTACCATAATCCTATTTTGTTGTGCCCAGTTTTGGACTCTACTAAGGTCTGAGTTTTGGACTCTACTAAGGTCTGAGTTTTGAACTCAAATAAGGTCTGAGATTTGGACTCTACTAAGGTCTGAGTTTTGGAGTCTGAGTTTTGGACTCTACTAAGGTCAGAGTTTTGGACTCTACTAAGGTCTGAGTTTTTGACTCTACTAAGGTCTGAGTTTTGAACTCAAATAAGGTCTGAGTTTTGGACTCTACTAAGGTCTGAGTTTTGGACTCTACTAAGGTCAGAGTTTTGGACTCAACTAAGGTCTGAGTTTTGAACTCAAATAAGGTCTGAGTTTTGGACTCTATTAAGGTCTGAATTTTGGACTCTATTAAGGTCTGAGTTTTGGAGTCTGAGTTTTGGACTCTACTAAGGTCAGAGTTTTGGACTCAACTAAGGTCTGAGTTTTGGACTCTATTAAGGTCTGAGTTTTGGAGTCTGAGTTTTGGACTCTACTAAGGTCAGAGTTTTGGACTCAACTAAGGTCTGAGTTTTGGACTCTACTAAGGTCTGAGGTTTGGACTCTACATGTCTGAGTTTTGGACTCAAATAAGGTCTGAGTTTTGGACTCTGATAAGGTTTTGAGATTTGGACTCTACTAAGGTCTGAGTTTTGAACTCTACTAATGTCTGAGTTTTGGACTCTAATAAGATCTGAGTTTTGGACTAATAAATTCTGAGTTTTGGACTCAAGTAAGATTTTGAGTTTTGAACTCTGATAAGATCTGAGTTTTGGACTCTGTTAAGGTTTTGAGTTTTGAACTCTGATAAGGTCTGAGTTTTGGATTCTAATAAGGTCTTGGTTTTGGACTCTACTAAGGTCTGAGTGTTTGACTCAAATAAGGTCTGAGTTTTGGACTCTACTAAGGTCTGAGTTTTGGACTCTACTAAGGTCTGAGTTTTGGACTCTGATAAGGTCTGAGTTTTGGATTCTAATAAGGTCTGAGTTTTGGACTCTACTAAGGTCTGAGTTTTGGATTCTAATAAGGTCTTGGTTTTGGACTCTACTAAGATCTGAGTTTTGGACTAATAAATTCTGAGTTTTGAACTCTGATAAGGTCTGAGTTTTGGACTCTGATTAGGTCTGAGTTTTGGACTCTAATAAGGTCTGAGTTTTAGGCTCTAGTAAGGTCTGAGTTTTGGACTCTAATAAGGTCTGAGTTTTGGACTCTGATAAGGTGTGAGTTTTGGACTCTACAAAAGGTCTGAATTTTAGACTCTAGTAAGGTCTGAGTTTTGGACTCTAATAAGGTCTGAGTTTTGCACTCTACTAAGGTCTGAGTGTTGGACTCAAATAAGGTCTGAGTTTAATCTCATTCGGATAACTTCAGTATCAGAACTAGATGTATACAGGTTTGCTCCGTCTGCCAACAAATCTGTATTTGTGGATTCATTATTAAATGGTAGATCATTGATATAGTAAAGGAAGATTAGAGGACCTAAAATTAAACCAGTTTAACAATGGATTGTCAAACCTGTAACATTCCAACTTTTGCAGCAGAATATAATAATCAACATGATGAAAGGCTTTCTTGAAGTCAAGGAAAACAATTCCAGTCATATGTCCATTATCCATTTCCTTCAGCCAAAGATCAATCAATTTGATAAGTTCTATTTTTCATGGTGGTACTTTCTAAATCTTGATTGTACTTTATGAAAAAGAGAGTATTTTTTAAAAAATGTATAGCACTGAATGGCTACATGCTTTTCAGGCAATGTTGACAATGCTGGTAAAATTTATATTGGTCTGTAATTCCATGGACCTTTGTTTTTTTTTTTCCTTTCTTAAAGATAGGTGTAACCTTTGTACATTTCAGAGTTTTTGGAAAATTACCACTGGTTGTACTTAAGTTTATGAAATGCATTAATAACTTTGTTATTACTGGTGCAGCAATTTTAATAATTTGTGGACCAATACCATCCAGTCCAGAGGATTTATTAATATTCACCTTAGCATATCAAAAACATCAGCTTCACTAACATTAGCTACAGAAAAATAATTATCATCAGGAATTTTAGCTCTTATAAATGATAGAAGAGCACCAGGTTTATTTGGGATGTTAGTCTGGTTCTGAATAGTGTTACCTGACATGCTTATTAAGAAATTGTTGAACATTTCCACAATGTCCTGCTATATCCTCATTTTCCTAAGTCTAGGGGAAAAAAAACTATTATTGGCTTGGTTTAGATGCTTCCACACTGTCTTGGTAGCCTGAACATGGACATGAATGGACAAAGCTAATATTGTACCATAGAAACTGTCTTTGAAAATCAAATGGACAAATCTAACATTGTACTATAGACACTATGAAAATCAAATGGACAAATCTAATATTGTACTATAGACACTATGAAAATCAAATGGACAAAGCTAACATTGTATCATAGACACTGTCTTTGAAAATCAAATGGACAAAGCTAACATTGTATCATAGACACTGTCTTTGAAAATCAAATGGACAAAGCTAACATTGTATCATAGACACTGTCTTTGAAAATCAAATGGACAAAGCTAGCATTGTATCATAGACACTGTCTTTGAAAATCAAATGGACAAAGCTAACATTGTATCATAGACACTGTCTTTGAAAATCAAATGGACAAAGCTAACATTGTATCATAGACACTGTCCTTGAAAATCAAATGGACAAAGCTAACATTGTATCATAGACACTGTCCTTGAAAATCAAATGGACAAAGCTAACATTGTATCATAGACACTGTCTTTGAAAATCAAATGGACAAAGCTAACATTGTATCATAGACACTGTCTTTGAAAATCAAATGGACAAAGCTAACATTGTATCATAGACACTGTCTTTGAAAATCAAATGGACAAAGCTAACATTGTATCATAGACACTGTCCTTAAAAATCAAATGGACAAAGCTAACATTGTATCATAGACACTGTCCTTAAAAATCAAATGGACAAAGCTAACATTGTATCATAGACACTGTCCTTAAAAATCAAATGGACAAAGCTAACATTGTATCATAGACACTGTCCTTAAAAATCAAATGGACAAAGCTAACATTGTATCATAGACACTGTCCTTAAAAATCAAATGGACAAAGCTAACATTGTATCATAGACACTGTCCTTAAAAATCAAATGGACAAAGCTAACATTGTATCATAGACACTGTCCTTGAAAATCAAATGGACAAAGCTAACATTGTATCATAGACACTGTCCTTAAAAATCAAATGGACAAAGCTAACATTGTACCATAGACACTGTCTTGAAAATCAAATGGACAAAGCTAACATTGTATCATAGACACTGTCCTTGAAAATCAAATGGACAAAGCTAACATTGTATCATAGACACTGTCCTTGAAAATCAAATGGACAAAGCTAACATTGTATCATAGACACTGTCCTTAAAAATCAAATGGACAAAGCTAACATTGTATCATAGACACTGTCCTTAAAAATCAAATGGACAAAGCTAACATTGTATCATAGACACTGTCCTTAAAAATCAAATGGACAAAGCTAACATTGTATCATAGACACTGTCCTTAAAAATCAAATGGACAAAGCTAACATTGTATCATAGACACTGTCCTTTAAAATCAAATGGACAAAGCTAACATTGTATCATAGACACTGTCCTTAAAAATCAAATGGACAAAGCTAACATTGTATCATAGACACTGTCCTTAAAAATCAAATGGACAAAGCTAACATTGTATCATAGACACTGTCCTTAAAAATCAAATGGACAAAGCTAACATTGTATCATAGACACTGTCCTTAAAAATCAAATGGACAAAGCTAACATTGTACCATAGACACTGTCCTTAAAAATCAAATGGACAAAGCTAACATTGTATCATAGACACTGTCCTTAAAAATCAAATGGACAAAGCTAACATTGTATCATAGACACTGTCCTTAAAAATCAAATGGACAAAGCTAACATTGTATCATAGACACTGTCCTTAAAAATCAAATGGACAAAGCTAACATTGTATCATAGACACTGTCCTTAAAAATCAAATGGACAAAGCTAACATTGTATCATAGACACTGTCCTTAAAAATCAAATGGACAAAGCTAACATTGTATCATAGACACTGTCCTTAAAAATCAAATGGACAAAGCTAACATTGTATCATAGACACTGTCCTTAAAAATCAAATGGACAAAGCTAACATTGTATCATAGACACTGTCCTTAAAAATCAAATGGACAAAGCTAACATTGTACCATAGACACTGTCCTTAAAAATCAAATGGACAAAGCTAACATTGTATCATAGACACTGTCCTTAAAAATCAAATGGACAAAGCTAACATTGTATCATAGACACTGTCCTTAAAAATCAAATGGACAAAGCTAACATTGTATCATAGACACTGTCCTTAAAAATCAAATGGACAAAGCTAACATTGTATCATAGACACTGTCCTTAAAAGTCAAATGGACAAAGCTAACATTGTATCATAGACACTGTCCTTAAAAGTCAAATGGACAAAGCTAACATTGTATCATAGACACTGTCCTTAAAAATCAAATGGACAAAGCTAACATTGTATCATAGACACTGTCCTTAAAAATCAAATGGACAAAGCTAACATTGTACCATAGACACTGTCCTTAAAAATCAAATGGACAAAGCTAACATTGTATCATAGACACTGTCCTTAAAAATCAAATGGACAAAGCTAACATTGTACCATAGACACTGTCCTTAAAAATCAAATGGACAAAGCTAACATTGTATCATAGACACTGTCCTTAAAAATCAAATGGACAAAGCTAACATTGTATCATAGACACTGTCCTTAAAAATCAAATGGACAAAGCTAACATTGTATCATAGACACTGTCCTTAAAAATCAAATGGACAAAGCTAACATTGTATCATAGACACTGTCTTTGAAAATCAAATGGACAAAGCTAACATTGTATCATAGACACTGTCCTTAAAAATCAAATGGACAAAGCTAACATTGTACCATAGACACTGTCCTTAAAAATCAAATGGACAAAGCTAACATTGTATCATAGACACTGTCTTTGAAAATCAAATGGACAAAGCTAACATTGTATCATAGACACTGTCTTTGAAAATCAAATGGACAAAGCTAACATTGTACCATAGACACTGTCCTTAAAAATCAAATGGACAAAGCTAACATTGTATCATAGACACTGTCCTTAAAAATCAAATGGACAAAGCTAACATTGTATCATAGACACTGTCCTTAAAAATCAAATGGACAAAGCTAACATTGTATCATAGACACTGTCTTTGAAAATCAAATGGACAAAGCTAACATTGTATCATAGACACTGTCCTTAAAAATCAAATGGACAAAGCTAACATTGTATCATAGACACTGTCCTTAAAAATCAAATGGACAAAGCTAACATTGTATCATAGACACTGTCCTTAAAAGTCAAATGGACAAAGCTAACATTGTATCATAGACACTGTCCTTAAAAATCAAATGGACAAAGCTAACATTGTATCATAGACACTGTCCTTAAAAATCAAATGGACAAAGCTAACATTGTATCATAGACACTGTCCTTAAAAATCAAATGGACAAAGCTAACATTGTATCATAGACACTGTCTTTGAAAATCAAATGGACAAAGCTAACATTGTATCATAGACACTGTCTTTGAAAATCAAATGGACAAAGCTAACATTGTATCATAGACACTGTCCTTAAAAATCAAATGGACAAAGCTAACATTGTATCATAGACACTGTCCTTAAAAATCAAATGGACAAAGCTAACATTGTATCATAGACACTGTCTTTGAAAATCAAATGGACAAAGCTAACATTGTATCATAGACACTGTCTTTGAAAATGAAATGCTTAGATGCATTTGCATTAGTGAAATGTTTGTCTTGTAAATTATCCATATCCTTGATTATTGCAGACTCTGATAATTGGTCAAGGATTGAATGATGACCAGTGGCACACAGTGTACATCCAGCGCAGAGGACAAGATATTCAGATTAACATGGATGATAACAGACCAGTTCTGGGTAATTACATTGTTTTGGTTTATAATTAGTTCAGTTGGTAGAACATTGGACTTGAATCATCCCAGAAACTTATAAAACTGGTACTAACAGCTGCCTGACTAGGAGCTCAGTATTAAGAGGTTAGTATTAGGACTGGTCAGCCTGGTGTCAGGATAATGTGACTTAGTAGGCTTTCATGTGACATGTCTGCAGCATGATGCCCCAGTGCTAGACATCACTATAAACTGTCACACTGCATACATCATAGCAATATGACTGAACAATTTTTAAAGAGACATTAAAAATCCAAATCACACACACATAGTTATCTACATAGAGAATTATTAAACACAGGTCTATTCACAGTACTTGTGTTGCATATAGCTCAGCCTCTCACTGTTCTCTGGTTGCATTTATCTCAGTCTATTCTCTGTACTCTTGTTGCATCTAGTTCAGTCTATTCACTGTACTCTTATTGCACCTAGCTCAGTCTATTCACTGTATTCTTGTCACATCTAGCTCACTATTTTTTCATCTAGCTCAGTCTCTTCACTGTACTCTTGTTGTATCTATCTCTGTCCTCCTCTATTCTCTGAACTCATATCATGTCTAGCTCAGTCTATTCACTGTACTCTTGTTGCATCTAGGTAAGTCTATTCAATGTAATTTTGTTGCATCTAACTCAGTCTATTCACTGTACTCTTGTTGCATCTAACTCAGTCTATTCATTGAACTCATGTCACATCTAGTTCAGTCTATTCACTGTACTCTTGTTACATGTAGCTCAGTCTAGTCACTGTATTCTTGTTGCATCTATATGTCCTTTCACTGTACTTTTTATCTAGCTCAGTCTATTCAATGTATTCTTTTCACATCTAGCTCATCTATTCACTGTACTATTGTTCCTTCTAGCTCTCTATTCACTGAATTCATGTCACATCTAGCTTGGTCTATTTACTGTACTCTTGTTGCATCTAGGTAAGTTTATTTATTGTACTCTGGTTGCATCTAGCTCAGTCTATTCACTGAACTCATGTCACATATAGCTAAGTCTATTCACTGTTCTCTTTTTCATCTAGTTCATTTTGTCTAACACTGTTTTACATACAGTCCAGAAACTTGATCAGCGCATTGGACTTGATTGGTACTGCTCACTCCATGGCATGTCCTTTTTAATAAATCCTGTTACCCAGTAAATTTGGTGGACATGCCTTGACACATTTTATTCAGACATTTAAAGTAATGAAATGTAGCTCATGAACTTCTCTATTTTACAGTTTTGTATAGGATTGAAATAATATGGGATTGGTACAGCATATTGTTAAAACAAGCTGTATACATAGATAGAATTTATGTTGCATACAGCATACAAATTGTATGAGGTTTGCTAATTTGCGAGTTTGCAGTAATTTTATTTTAAAAAATAGAGATAGCATTCCTATTCAGAATTAAAATCAAAAATACAATCCATGTACCAGATGCTGTTGCTATATCTATGCAGGTTTTGACAAATTGTTTCTAACATTATTGTAAAGAATTGGCCACTGATAATTGTTTCAGATAATAAGTCAGGGGCTGCTTCTCATGTATGTATGTATTTATGTATGGATGGATGTATGGATGTATGGATGGATGGATGGATGGATGGATGGATGGATGGATGGATGGATGGATGGATGGATGGATGGATGGATGGATGGATGGATGGATGGATGGATGGATGGACAGACAGATTGATGGACCAGTGTGGATTCAAGAAAAAACATGAGACTATTGACATGGTGTTTGCTGCAAGGCAGCTGCAAGAGAAATGTCAAGAGCAAAGCGCTGACCTTTTCTCCATCTACATTGACTTGACAAAGGCCTTTGATCTTTTCTCCATCTACATCAACTTGACAAAGGCTTTTGATTTTTTTCTCCATCTACATTGACCTGACAAAGGCCTTTGATCTTATCTCCATGTACATTGACTTGATAAAGGCCTTTGATCTTTTCTCCATCTACATTGACTTGACAAAGGCCTTTGACCTTTCTCCATCTACATTGACTTGACAAAGGCCTTTAATCTTATCTCCATCTACATCAACTTGACAAAGGCTTTTGATTTTTTCTCCATCTACATTGACTTGACAAAGGCCTTTGATCTTATCTCCATGTACATTGACTTGATAAAGGCCTTTGATCTTTTCTCCATCTACATTGACCTGACAAAGGCCTTTGACCTTTTCTCCATCTATATTGACCTGACAAAGGCCTTTGATCTTTTCTCCATCTATATTGACTTGACAAAGGCCTTTGATCTTATCTCCATCTACATTGACTTGATAAAGACCTTTGATCGTTTCTCCATCTACATTGACTTGACAAAGGCCTTTGACCTTTTCTCCATCTACATTGACTTGACAAAGGCCTTTGACCTTTTCTCCATCTACATTGACCTGACAAAGGCCTTTGACCTTTTCTCCATCTACATTGACCTGACAAAGGCCTTTGATCTTTTCTCCATCTATATTGACTTGACAAAGGCCTTTGATCTTATCTCCATGTACATTGACTTGACAAAGGCCTTTGATCTTATCTCCATCTACATTGACTTGACAAAGGCCTTTGACCTTTTCTCCATCTACATTGACTTGACAAAGGCCTTTGATACTGTCAGCTGAGAAGGATTATGGAAGATAATGGCCAAGTATGGATGTCCAAAAAAACTTTATCTCCATGATTCAGCATTTCCATGATTGCACAGACATGAGTCCAGAAAAATGGAGAGACATCTGAACTATTCCCCCAAACCAATGGTATTATTATTATTATTATTATTATTATTATTATTATTATTATTATTATTATTATTATTATTATTATTATTATTATTATTATTATGACTTTATTTAAAAAGGGTAACTCAATTAGCTAAGAACTAATCTACATTGAGGCCCTCATTCAAGCAGGGTTATGTTCTGGCACCAAAACTGTTCAGTCTATTGTTCTCCACTATGCTGACTAATGCTTTCAGAGATGGAGATGATGGAATTGGCATCAGGTACCGTACAGATGAAAAACTGTTCAACCCCAGGAGGCTTCAAGTGAAAACCAAGGTTATGACAGACACCATCGGGGAGTCCTTATTTGCTGATGATTGCACCCTCAATGCTGGCTCAGAAACCAACCTGCAATGCAGCATTGACAAGTTCTCCAGTTCCTGCACAAGCTTTGGTCTCACTATCAAAACTGAGAAGACTGAAGTCCTACATCAACCGGCCCAGGAAAAGCCCTATGTTGAGCTCAACATCACTGTCAACAGCCAAAAAGTTCAGTGTAGTGAACCACTTCACCTACCTTAGCAGCACACTATCACAGAGTGTCACCATTGATGATGAGGTTGCATTGCAAGAGCCAGTGTAACTTTTGGCAGACTGTATGCCAATGTCTGGAATAGAAGAGGCATCAGCATCATGACCAAACTAAAGGTCTATAGGGCAGATGTACTCCCTGACATTACTCTACAAATGCGAAATGGTGTATCAATGCCATGCCAGAAAGCTGAAACACTTTCACACCATAAGTCTCATGAAAATAATCAACATCAAGTGGCAGGACAATGTCCCAGATACTGAGGTACTCACCCAAGCAGATCTCACTAGCATTTACTCCATCCTGATACAGTCCCACCTATGTTGTGTGGGACATGTTGTATGCATGCCAGACAACCTAAGAGACTTATCTATGGTGAGCTACAGCAAGGATAGCAATTCGACAGACGTCAGAAGAAAAGCTTCAAACACAATTTGAAAGCTGCATTGAAAGTGTTCAACATAAATCCTGACTCATGGGAGCAAAAAGACAACAATTGAGTCACTTGGATTTCCTATCTGCAGAAAGGCTCCAAGCTGTGCAAATCTAGCAAGACAACAGCTGCAGAGATGAAGAGGCAAGTCAGAAAAGCATGTGCCAGCAACCCTCCTTGAGATGTCCCACTCACCCCTTGTCCCTTCTGCAACTGAACCTTCCATGCAAGAATTGGCCTTGTCAGCCACCTTCGCACACACATAACAGAACCAGCCCCTCAAACATTTGTGTGTTTTTGTTTATGTGAGTTTGTGCATGCATGCATTGTATGCACATGTACATATGTATGTATGTATGTATGTATGTATGTATGTATGTATGTATGTATGTATGTATGTATGTATGTATGTATGTATGTATGTATGTATGTATGTATGTATGTATGTATGTATGTATGTATGTAGGTAGGTAGGTAGGTAGGTAGGTAGGTAGGTAGGTAGGTAGGTAGGTAGGTATGTATGGACATCCAATATGATCATCACTGTAGCTAGCTTGAAAATCTTGTCACTGGCATCCATCTTGGAACACTTTTTGTTATTGCTACTCCAAAATAGAATGCCATAATAATTTCCATCAGAAGGCTAATTATGATATTTAGTTTATCTTGAATGAAATGGTGTTGACTGCAAGTATGGTTGCCACAATGAACATACCGAAAATTAAAATTTTATCACAAATGAATGGTCATATCAGCATAGGTTTTACCAAAAATCTTCTATTAGTGCCTTGTTTGTCTTAAATGAAAATGTAGCTTGTCTTCCATTTATTGTGACCATTAAACTGGCAAATTTGACAAATCTTCTCACTTAAGATTATCATATATTGTATCAGCAGTTTAAAAAGTAGAAATGGCCTTATCTTGAATTTGCACAATAGTATCAATCCCTTCAAGAGACTTATTTATAATAAATACACTGAATTTAACAAAGATTTGTGTAGTCCTAGAGAAAACACTGAGGAACATGCATAAGTTGCCCCATACTATGATGTACACTGTCATTATACTCTGTATATCATGCAGTATAAGATGTCATTATAATCTGTACATCATGTGATATAAGATATCATTATACCGTATACATCATGTAGTATAAGATATCATTATACTATGTATATCATGTGATATAAGATGTCATTATACCGTATACATCATGTAGTATAAGATGTCATTATATTCTGAACATCATGCAGTATAAGATGTCATTATAATGTATACATCATGTGATATAAGATATCATTATACTATGTATATCATGTGATATAAGATGTCATTATACCGTATACATCATGTAGTATAAGATATCATTATACTTTGTACATCATGTGATATAATATATCATTATACCGTATACATCATGTAGTATAAGATGTCATTATACTCTGAACATCATGCAGTATAAGATGTCATTATACTCTGAACATCATGCAGTATAAGATGTCATTATAATGTATACATCATGTGATATAAGATATCATTATACTATGTATATCATGTGATATAAGATGTCATTATACCATATACATCATGTAGTATAAGATATCATTATACTTTGTACATCATGTGATATAAGATATCATTATACTATGTATATCATGTGATATAAGATGTCATTATACCGTATACATCATGTAGAATAAGATGTCATTATACTTTGTACATCATGTAGTATAAGATGTCATTATACTGTGTACATCATGTGATATAAGATGTCATTATACTGTATACATCATGTGATATAAGATGTCATTATACCGTATACATCATGTAGTATAAGATGTCATTATACCATATACATCATGTAGTATAAGATGTCATTATACTGTGTACATCATGTGATATAAGATGTCATTATACTGTGTACATCATGTGATATAAGATATCATTATACTATGTATATTATGTGATATAAGATGTCATTATACCATATACATCATGTAGTATAAGATATCATTATACTTTGTACATCATGTGGTATAAGATGTCATTATACTGTATACATCATGTGATATAAGATATCATTATACTATGTATATCATGTGATATAAGATGTCATTATACCATATACATCATGTAGTATAAGATATCATTATACTTTGTACATCATGTGGTATAAGATGTCATTATACTGTATACATCATGTGATATAAGATGTCATTATACCGTATACATCATGTAGTATAAGATGTCATTATAATGTATACATCATGCAGTATAAGATGTCATTATACTGTGTACATCATGTGATATAAGATATCATTATACTATGTATATCAAGTGATATAAGATGTCATTATACCGTATATATCATGTAGTATAAGATGTCATTATAATGTATACATCATGTAGTATAAGATATCATTATACTATGTATATCATGTGATATAAGATATCATTATACTATGTATATCATGTGATATGAGATATCATTATACTATGTATATCATGTGATATAAGATGTCATTATACCATATACATCATGTAGTATAAGATGTCATTATACTGTGTACATCATGTGATATAAGATATCATTATACTATGTATATCATGTGATATAAGATGTCATTATACTGTATACATCATGTGATATAAGATATCATTATACTATGTATATCATGTGATATAAGATGTCATTATACTATGTATATCATGTGATATAAGATGTCATTATACCACATACATCATGTAGTATAAGATATCATTATACTTTGTACATCATGTGGTATAAGATGTCATTATACTGTATACATCATGTGATATAAGATATCATTATACTATGTACATCATGTGGTATAAAATGTAATTATTCAGTGTACATCATCTTGTCTAGGATGTCATTATGGTGGCACTCTACAGTTTCGTATTTAGCATAGGGTTAGAATTTTAAAGAAAATAAATTTCCCCTGGTTTCCTCACTAGTTATACTATTTAAAAAAGACTGTATATCTTAGGTATTGTTTAAAGAGCCTTTATTTGCCTTTATTTTGGTGTATGATTGATGGGTGTAATATGGGTTATAGAGTATACAGCTTGGCCTTACTTCAGATGTGCACCTTTCAAAAAAGTGCTAGCTCTACTTGCTCATTTTCACTTCTTGAACTTCAGATGTAAATTGCAAAAAAAGAGCTGATAACTTTTTTACATTTAATGTATTTGATAATTCATTCATCACACTTTTAGAAGCTGGCATTGTCTAGTTTGGTAAAATTCATTTTACATATTTTAATAACTGCCAAGAAAAGTGTACTTTAGACAAATTCAGGTTGATTTTGGAGCACAAGGGAGTAGTCATTTTAGTTAGCAGTGTCCTAAGATCATTTAAATTTTGAGTACAGTCATTATGTAAAATTACCTTAACTTGAGAATTTTCAAAGCATTATGTTAGTTTTTACATGTATGAGATGCTAATGGGTTTCCTTTACTGCAGAATTAAGATTTATTGATACAAACAAATCTTTTTTCAGGGCTTATTCTAAAACAATGTCATGTATTCCATATTGTAATATACATTTATATTTCAGATGTGATTCCCAGCATTGTAACAACACTTCATGTATCCACAATTCTTCTTGGATCCGTGGGACCAATGTTATCAGGTATGTACAGCTCCTGTCAAGCTAGAATAAGTAGGACCAATGGTACTAGGAAGTACAGCTCCTGTCAAGCTAGAATAAGTAGGACCAATGTTATCAGGTATGTAGAGCTCCTGTCAAGCTAGAATAAGTAGGACCAATGTTATCAGGTATGTAGAGCTCCTGTCAAGCTAGAATAAGTAGGACCAATGTTATCAGATATGTACAGCTCTTGTCAAGCTAGAATAAGTAGGACCAATTTTATCAGGTATGTCCAGCTCCTGTCAAGCTAGAATAAGTAGGACCAATGTTATCAGGTATGTCCAGCTCCTGTCAAGCTAGAATAAGTAGGACCAAAGGTCCATGTATAATCTTTGACCTATAGTAGTGGACCAAGCACTATTTCAGTGCAATGACACCAATAACTTCAAGTCAAAGTCAGTTATGAAATTTAAAAAAGCATACAAGCTCTATCAGTGTAATGTAGAACAGACATATGAACTAAGATACACAGAATTTAATTGACTGAAATAGAATTAGTGACTTTGATTTTAAGTTGGATTTAAATCTTTGTTCTGTTGAGTCCAAATAGTTTATTATTATTATAGATTAAGCAAGTAAGAATTAAAATTTTATAGAAATTGAATGTGTATGGCTTACTATTCAAAGTTAAAACAAATATAAACACTTAAAGTTTAAATTAAAATATTAGTATTGTTTCAATTCAGAAAAAATTAAAACAATTACAGATACAAGTGCTAGACCATGTTTCCACTTGGGCATCATTCCCATCTTATTTTAAGAAGATGAGACTGATTTGTTTTAAAAGGAAAATCCACAAATGTCCAAATCTTCAGTAAAATGAATATTGTACTCTGTTATGTTCTAGAGTGCACTAATCATTTGAAAATGGGATTAAAAATATTGATTTCTACTTTCTTAAAAACAAACACAACTCTAAAGAAAATTAACACATAATAAGTGCTCCCTATGGAAATACGATAAAGGGTGATCCCAGCAGTTCACATTTATCTATTGCTGTTTTAGTATTACTAACAGTTTTAAATACTTCTGTTGTAGAATTATTATTTTATACAGTAAATATTTGTGTTACAATTAGAGTTGTATAGAAGTACATATCCACTGTAGTACAACATTATATAGACTATGTTATGAAATGCTGATTGTATGGCATCAGGATTCCCAAACACTGGAATAAAATATATGAATATATAGCTTTTAGCACATTTTCTGATAATGTTCACAAATATTCTCAGCTAGAGAACATGTCATTTCAATTCACTGTGTACTGGGTTGTGTTGAGTAAATATGTAAGCAAATGCTAATCAGAAAGTGTGTATTATAAGCATATTGACCATATTGAAACCCATTTGTCTTTATGATGGGAATAAGATGGTCATAGTGGGAATAAGATGGTCATAGTGAGAATAATATGGTCATAGTGGGAATAATATGGTCATAGTGGGAATAATATGGTCATAGTGGGAATAAGATGGTCATAGTGGGAATAAGATGGTCATAGTGGGAATAATATGGTCATAGTGGGAATAATATGGTCATAGTGGGAATAATATGGACATAGTGGGAATAAGATGGACATAGTGGGAATAAGATGGTCATATAAGATGGTCATAGTGGGAAAATATGGTCATAGTGGAAAAAGATATGGTCATAGTGGGAATAAGATGGTCATAGTGGGAATAAGATGGTCATAGTGGGAATAAGATGGTCATAATGAGAATAAGATGGTCATAGTGGGAATAAGATGGTCATAGTGGGAATAAGATGGTCATAGTGGGAAAAAGATATGGTCATAGTGGGAATAATATGGTCATAGTAGGAATAAGATGGTCATAATGAGAATAAGATGGTCATAGTGGGAATAAGATGGACATAGTTGGTAAAAGATGATCATAGTGGGAAAAAGATATGGTCATAGTGGGAATAAGATGGTCATAATGAGAATAAGATGGTCATAGTGGTAATAAGATGGACATAGTGGGCAAAAGATGATCATAGTGGGAAAAAGATATGGTCATAGTGGGAATAAGATGGTCATAGTGGGAATAAGATGGACATAGTGGGAATAAGATGGTCATAGTGGGAATAAGATGAACATAGTGCAAATAAAATGGTCATAGTTGGAATAATATGGTCATAGTTGGAATAAGATGGTCATAGTGGGAATAAGATGGTCATAGTGGGAATAAGATGGACATAGTGGGTTATAGGATAGTCATAGTGGGAATGATATAGTGATAGTGGGAATAATATGGTCATAGTGGGAATAATATGGTCATAATAGGAATAATATGGTCATAGTGGGAATAATATGGTCATAGTGGGAATAATATGGTCATAGTGGAAATAATATGGTCATAGTGGGAATAAGATGGTCATAGTGGGAATAAAATGGACATAGTGGGAATAAGATGGTCATAGTGGGAATAATATGGTCATAATGGGAATAAGATGGTCATAGTGGGAATAATATGGTCATAGTGGGAATAAGATGGTCATAGTGGGAATAAGATGGACATAGTGGGAATAATATGGTCATAGTGGGAATAATATGGTTATAGTGGGAATAATATGGTCATAGTTGGAATAAGATGGTCATAGTGGGAATAAAATGAACATAGTGGGAATAAGATGGTCATAGTAGGAATAATATGGTCATAGTGGGAATAATATGGTCATAGTGGGAATAATATGGTCATAGTGGGAATAAGATGGTCATAGTGGGAATAAAATGGACATAGTGGGAATAAGATGGTCATAGTGGAAAATATGGTCATAGTGGGAATAAGATTGTCATAGTGGGAATGATATGGTCATAGTGGAGTAAGGCAAAGACCAGAGTAGTTACAATGGTAAGAAATTCATGCAATTTAGTACCACTGTATTTGAACTCTAAACATATACTCCACTAAATGGCAACCTAAAACTGCATACTAAATGACATCTTGTATGGCATCCTAAAAACAGTAAAAAGGGGGTCAATTCAGTAACTAAAAGAAGACATGCAGCAAATCCTAACACTTAAGTGGGATAATTATAAGCAACTTGTGTCCAATATTCAATACTGCAAGTTACCAAGTGGTCATTGTAGCTCAAGTTCAATATGTCTTAACAATTATGGTTGTTTTGGATGAGTGATATTGACATTAGAAGAAATATCAACTGTCATTAGATTGGATTAGCAACAGTTTTAGCTTGTCACAAGCTGCGGCAAAGCATATACCTGATGTTTCATTATGAATTTCAACTATTTATATTCTTCACACAAAATTGTATACTCCAGATGCCAAATATGAGATCGAGTAGATGTGTTTCACAACAGTGCCTAAGTGCAAATGTATCCACTCCATTTTTTCAATAACATTTATCATCAAAATTACTGAATCCATGTTTGATAATCACATCTTTTTAAAGTTTATGAAGATTTGTTCGAATAGCCATTACTGTTATAAAACTGATACCACCATTGAGCGCATATTTGTAATCGTCAATTTCATAAACTTTTTAACAATATTGCAAAGCAGACCTTTCGCATTTTTACTTTTTTTTATTATTGTCTAACAATACTATATACATTTTACTGCGCAATCCAATAAAGTATTTAATGATGCTCAAGTTCATTTCATCCTTAAACTTACCAACAACCTTTTTATTCATGTCATCATGAAATTTACTGACACAAGATTAATTGGAAAGATCAAACGGATCTCGATTGTCATACATATCCTGATAGACATCCTCACATTTGATTTTATACTTGAGCGAATCGGTATCAGTAAACAATAGTTTACTGGATGGCCACTAATTTTTAACAAAATTATAATGAAATTCGTACATCAGCCATTTGGATGAATCTAACATGGAAGCTCCAGCATAAATTGACTTTTTTAGTTTTAGATTTTTTTTTGCCATTTTATTGTGACAAGAATCTCATTAAAAATTTTCATGCTGACAAAATCATCATCTGACACAAGTTTGTTTCTGCAAATGGATTTCAGTCACTAGCTCAACATTCACTCATTTTCTAATATTTTCTATCGTCTTAGCAAAACGACATTGTTCATAAGCTTAAAGATGTTTTTTCCAAAATTAGGTTTTGCCACTGTTCTTCTCGAAGTGTTCAAGTTAATGTAACCTCTCATCCATGGCAACTGAGTAAATTTTAATACACAGTGAAATTTTCTCAAAATGAGACTAGCTTTAAACTGTTATTTAAGAACTTTGTAATTTGAAATATAATTTTTCTTATAGAGTAAATTTGGAACTAGTTTTTTTTACCAGAGAATTTTGTTGCTTTGATGCTAACGCCTTGTTGTTCCTGAGATAACATGCTAAAATCTATTACCATTGATTCCGCACAGAAAGGATAATCATTGTGCAAATTATGTAGCGAAGTTGGATAATCAAGATGAACCTCAACAGAATACGAAACATCGCTGAGTATCTTTTTTTGTCTCTGATAGTAACTGAACAGCCATAATCCAAATGAAATCCACCAATTGGCATTAGTTTGGCCATAGAATAACCGTACAAATTATTACAAGTTACAACCCTCCACATACCCCCTATCAAGTCTACTTACAACCATCCATATTCCCCTATTAGGGTCAAGTTACAACCCTCTACATTCCCCATATCAGGGTCCACTTACAACCATCCACATTCCCCTATCAGGATCAAGTTACAACCCTCCACATTCCCTTATCAATTTCAAGTTACAACCCTCCACATTCCCCTATTAAGGTCAAGATACAACCCTCCACATTCCCCTATCAGGGTCAGTTTTCATACCTCCACATATCACTATCAGAGTCTAGTTACAAACCCCACATTTCCCCTAAAGGGTCCACTTACAACCCTCCACATTTCCCCTATCAGGATCAAGTTACAACCAACCACATATTTCTGTCCGGGTCAAGTTACAAACCCCACATTCCCCTATCAGGGTCCACTTACAACCCTCTACATTCCCCTATTAGGGTCAAGTTACAATCCTCCACATTCCCCCTATCAGGGTCAAGTTACAACCCACCACATTCCCCTATCAGGGTCAAGTTACAATCCTCCACATTCCCCTATCAGGGTCAGTTTACATACCTCCACATATCCCTCTCAGGGTCAAGTTACAAACCCCACATTCTCCTATCAGGGTCCACTTACAACCCTCCACATTCTCCTATTAGGATCAAGTTACAACCCTCCAAATTCCACTATCAGGGTCAAGTTACAACCCTCCACATTCCCCATATCAGGTCCACTTACAACCATCCACATTCCCCTATCAGGATCAAGTTACAACCCTCCACATTCCCTTATCAATTTCAAGTTACAACCCTCCACATTCCCCTATTAAGGTCAAGATACAACCCTCCACATTCCCCTATCAGGGTCAGTTTTCATACCTCCACATATCACTATCAGAGTCTAGTTACAAACCCCACATTTCCCCTAAAGGGTCCACTTACAACCCTCCACATTTCCCCTATCAGGATCAAGTTACAACCAACCACATATTTCTGTCCGGGTCAAGTTACAAACCCCACATTCCCCTATCAGGGTCCACTTACAACCCTCTACATTCCCCTATTAGGGTCAAGTTACAATCCTCCACATTCCCCTATCAGGGTCAGTTTACATACCTCCACATATCCCTCTCAGGGTCAAGTTACAAACCCCACATTCTCCTATCAGGGTCCACTTACAACCCTCCACATTCTCCTATTAGGATCAAGTTACAACCCTCCAAATTCCACTATCAGGGTCAAGTTACAACCCTCCACATTCCCCCTATCAGGTCCACTTACAACCATCCACATTCCCCTATTAGGGTCAAGTTACATCCCTCTACATTCCCCTAACAGAGTCCACTTACAACCCTCCACATTCCTCTATTAGGGTCAAGTTACAACCATCCACATTCCCCTATCTGGTTCCACTTACAATCATCCATATTCCCCTATCAGGGTCAAGTTACATCCCTCCACATTCCCTATCAGGGTCAAGTTACAACCCTCCACATTCCCCTATCAGGGTCAAATTAAAACCCTTCACATCCCCCTATCAGGGTCAAGTTACAATCCTCCACATTCCCTTATCAAGGTCAAGTTACAACCCTCCACATCACCCTATCAGAGTCAAGTTACAACTCTCCACATCCCCCTATCAGGGTCAAGTTACAACCCTTCACATTCCCCTATCAAGGACAAGTTACAACCTTCCACATTCCCCTATCAGGGTCAAGTTACAATCCTCCACATTCCCCTTTCAGGGTCAGTTTACATACCTCCACATATTCCTATCAGGGTCAAGTTACAAACCCCACATTTCCCCTAAAATGGTCCACTTACAACCCTCCACATTTCCCCTATCAGGATCAAGTTACAACCAACCACATATTTCTGTCAGGGTCAAGTTACAAACCCCACATTCTCCTATCAGGGTCCACTTACAACCCTCCACATTCCCCTATTAGGGTCAAGTTACAACCCTCCACATTCTCCTATTAGGATCAAGTTACAACCCTCCACATTCCTATATCAGGGTCAAGTTACATCCCTCTATATTCCCCTATCAGAGTCCACTTACAACCCTCCACATTCCTCAATTAAGGTCAAGTTACAACCCTCCACATTCCCCTATCAGGGTCCACTTACAACCCTCCACATTCCCCCTATCAGGGTCCACTTACAATCATCTACATTCTGCTATCAGGGTCAAGTTACAACCCTCCACATTCCCCTATCAGGGTCAAATTAAAACCCTCCACATTCCCCTATCAGAGTCAAGTTACATCCCTCCAAATTTCCCTATCAGGGTCAAGTTACAACCCTCCACATTCCCTTATCAGGGTCAAGTTACAACCCTCCTCATTCCCCTATCAGGGTCAGTTAACATACCTCCACATATCCCTATCAGAGTCAAGTTACAAACCCCACATTTTTCTTATCAGGGTCCACTTACAACAGTCCACATTCCCCCTATCAGGATCAGTTTACATACCTCCACATATCCCTATCAGGGTCAAGTTACAAACCCCACATTCCCTGTATCAAGGTCAATTTACAACCCTCACATTCTCCACATCAGGGTCAATTTACAACATTCACATTCTCCCCATCAGGGTCAATTTACAATCCTCACATTCTCCCCATCAGGGTCAATTTACAACCCTCACATTCCCCCTATCAGGGTCAATTATCACCCTTACATTCTCTCTATCAGAACACTTACAACCCTCACATTACCCCTATCAGGGTCAATTTACAACTCTCCACATTTTTCTCTACCAGGGTCAATATCATGTACTATAACATTATTTTCTCACCAGAAAAGCAGCATTCCTTACAACTGTAGGAGTTTTGAGCTGCCATTTTGGTTAAAATTGGTTATAGTGCAAATCATACATAAACTTGTATTACAAATATGATAGTTACCATGTTATGATAGTTATCTAACCATTGTATCTTGCAGATGACTTGATAGTTATGATGTTATATAGTTATCTAACCATTGTATCTTGCAGATGACTTGATAGTTATGATGTTATATAGTTATCTAACCATTGTATCTTGCAGATGACTTGATAGTTATGATGTTATATAGTTATCTAACCATTGTATCTTGCAGATGACTTGGCTGCTTCGGCACAGACGTCTGATTTTAATCTGGTGGATGCAGGTATCAAAGTCCAGAATGACAACCAGATTCGTCATCATAAGGGTTTTGTTGGTGCCATGCAGAATTTCATCTGGAATGGTCAGCAGTACTTTGAGATAGCTAAACAGGGCAGGGTACAGGACCTGGAAATGACTGCTAGGTATGTTAGGCTTATTTAACAAATTTTTTGATTGGCTTTTTGACATCTCTGCCATCTTATGGTCTGCTGAAATACTTTAATAGCTTTTACTGACAGAAAGTACTTGGGTCAAATTTTTTTATAAATGAAGAAGAAAAACATTTCTCACTACACTCTTACTGTAATCATTGCAAACATAAAAGAAATTAACAGCAAGTAGGCATACAGGAATGTCAGTTTATATTAAATTTTTTAACATATGCTAATGCATTAGGTATGTCTCAATCAGCCAGTGAAAATGTCAGTGTTTACAAGAAATATATCATCTCATCATCACAGTAAATATTTTGTCACCTTGTCTCATTAGCCAATCAAATCACTTTTCAAAATGTTGTGAAAGCATTGTTCTAATGTTTCAAGGAATACTGGTACTCATTTTTTCCAGTCCTTTCTGACCTTAGGCAATAAAATATTCAATACAGTCTTGTCTCATTCATCAGACTTTCTGTTGTCTGACTTCCACTTGTACAGAGACTTGTCTCATTTATAAGACTTTTGGCTGTGTGCCCTCCACTTGAATATACTTAGGTTTCATTTATCAGATTTTCTGCTTTATGACTTCCATGTTTCTGTTGTCCATTGTTTTCTGACTACCATTTGTGATCAGTGTTGTTTAACCAGCTTTCTGTTGTTAGACTACCTCTTTGTATACAGTGTTGTCTCATTTATCAAACTTTCTTCTGTCTGATCATAACTTGTATACAGTGTTCTCATCTATCATACTTTCTGTTGTTTGATCACCGCTTGTTTACAGTGTTGTCTCATTTATCACTTTCTGCTTTATGACCTCCACTTGTACACAGTGCAGTTTTTTTTACCAGACTTTCTGTTGTCTACCTCCACTTGTACACAGTGCTGTTTTATTTACCAGACTTTCTGTTGTTTACCTCCACTTGTATACAGTGCTGTTTTATTTAACAGACTTTCTGTTGTCTACCTCCACTTGTATACAATATTGTCTAATTGGTCAGACTTTATGTTGTCTGACCAACACTTGTATATAGTGCTGTCTCATTTATCAGACTTTCTATTGTGTGACCAACACTAGTACACAGTGTTAAATTAAGATGAATCATTTTATCCTACAGGATAACATAATTTGTCTGAAGCCCATAGACCCTGTGATTGGATAGGCATGCACCAATTAGATGCAAAAGGCTAATACAATTATAGTATATCTGTAAAGATGTTTAATAGTGAGGTCAGTATTAAATTGGGTTCCACAAGGGATATGAAAATATATATGATTAATGAAAATATCTCTTAAAAATAAACATGTGTTGGCAACAATTGGGTTTTATTTTATATTCAGTGAGAACAGATGTGTTTTGCACAGATATAATTTTGAGTGAAGTGAGAAGTATAAGTTTATTGAGCTGATAATGACTTGATGACAACTGATAATAAGTTGTATGTAATAAAGATTTAGAATGTATTATAAATGTAGTATGTAATATAGATGTAGTATGTAATATAAATATAGTATGTAATATATGTAGTCTGTAATATAGATGTAGTATGTAATATAAATATAGTATGTAATATATGTAGTCTGTAATATAGATGTAGTATGTAATATAAATGTAGTATGTAATATAGATGTAGTATGTAATATAGATGTAATAAACAGAAAATTGCAATGAACATGATTCAGATATGCACATTGTGCATATACTGTACAAAAAAATAGTGAAAAGACAAATTGGAACATTTGATATTTTATTATTACAGTTGTCATGTATTTCTCAAATCAAATAGGTCCATTCAATAAATTAGATTATAATTAAATACATTTATATTTGTAACTTCTCTAATTTACTTTAGGGTTCTGTTCCAAATTCTTGATCATGAACATTGAAAGCATTCCTTACAGTCTTTTGTCTGGTTTTGCTTGCTGAAATTGATCCTAAATTGAGAATATTGCCTTCTTTTATAACATAAAATAATTCTTTGAGATATTTTGGTCTATACTGATTTATAATATAAACTAGTTCATTGAGATATTTTGGGCTATACTGATTTATAATATACACTAGTTCATTGAGATATTTTGGTCTATACTGATTTCTAATATGAACTAATTCATTGAGATATTTGGGTCTATACTGATTTCTAATATAAACTAGTTCATTGAGATATTCTGGTCTATACTGATTTCTAATATAAACTAGTTCATTGAGATATTTGAGTCTATACTGATTTCTAATATAAACTAGTGCATTGAGATATTTGAGTCTATACTGATTTCTAATATAAAATAGTTCATTGAGATATTTGGGTCTATACTGATTTCTAATATAAACTAGTTCATTGAGATATTTGGGTCTATACTGATTTCTAATATAAAATAATTCATTGAGATATTCTGGTCTATACTGATTTCTAATATAAACTAGTTCATTGAGATATTTTGGTCTATACTGATTTCTAATATGAACTAGTTCATTGAGATATTTGGGTCTACACTGATTTCTAATATAAACTAGTTCATTGAGATATTTGGGTCTATACTGATTTCTAATATAAACTAGTGCATTGAGATATTTGAGTCTATACTGATTTCTAATATAAACTAGTTCATTGAGATATTTGAGTCTATACTGATTTCTAAGATAAACTATTTCATTGAGATATTTGGGTCTATACTGATTTCTAATATAAACTAGTGCATTGAGATATTTGAGTCTATACTGATTTCTAATATAAACTAGTTCATTGAGATATTTGAGTCTATACTGATTTCTAAGATAAACTATTTCATTGAGATATTTGAGTCTATACTGATTTCTAAGGTAAACTAGTTCATTGAGATATTAGGGGCTATATTGTTTTTTGGGCAAATTTTCATCCAACGATGACCTATTGCAGAAAAATGATTATATTATTACAATAAAGATACAAATAAAAACTAATGATTTTTTTTAAAGCATGCTTGTAAGACTCTGACTTAGGTATTATGGTTAATTCCTTATGCAACTGATGGCTTTTATATTGAACTGATACTGCCACCAACCCCTCTCTTTACATTTATTTTTGACAGAAAAGAGCTATTTTGAACATTTTCATAACACAAGGCAACTCAAAGAATCAGTACGTACATTATTCATCTTGAAAGTTCACTAGTACTTTAACAAAATAACCTTTCATCACCCCTCAGTCATGTAGATTATTAGATATTTACCTCTGTAACACATGTAAATATGTAAATTAAGTTGGCTGCTCATTTGCAGCCCAAGTTACTCATTTGATCACCAATTCTAATCTAACTGTGACAGGTAGACACCAACAAGCCAACCCATTTTCAAGCCTAATTCAATGTAAATGTAAATCACATTACAGATTTAGATTGAGTGTGAATTTATAAATTCTAGGGTTGTCATAATTAGGCTCATGCCTTTTACCTTAAAAACTAGGTGGGTGTCAAAATACGAAACCATCCAGTTAAACCTAAGCACACTGCTATCTAAAATGACTGCTATCTTGTGCAAAAAATATCAGCCTGAATTAGTCTAAAGTACACTATCCGTAGCAGCTATTAAAATAGGGGAAACAAACTTTGTCAGACTAGACAATACCAGCTTCTGAAAGTTAAATGAATGATTTACCAAATATATAAAATGTAAAAAAGTTATCAGCTCTTTTTTATACAATTTACCTCTGAAGTTCAGGAAGTGAAAATGGCCAAGTCAAGCTAGCAATTTTTTGAAAGGTTTACATCTGGAGTAAGACCAAGCTGTATACCCTATGACCCATATTGCATCCATCAATCATTCACCAAACTAAAGTGAATTAAAGGTTCTTTAAACTAGACTTAAGATATACAAGGTCTTTTTAAATACCCAGTATAACCAGTTAGGAAAGCTGGAAAATTATTTTTCTTTAACATTCTAACTCTCTACAAAATATGAAACTGTACAGTACTACCATATAAGTCAGTAGATGAAATACAGTTGCCTGTTTTTAGTGGCAGATCATTTATGAAAGTGAGGAAAAGGAGTGGGCTCAGGATTGATCCCTATGGTATTCCACAGGTAATTGGTTCTTCTTTGGAAAAACTGCCATTTATTTTGACATGCCATTTTCTCATTGACAGATATAATATAATCCAATCATTGAATTGTCACATTGATAAATGGTCAATTTGTTAATAAGGATATCATGGGCAACAAGTTCAAAGGTTATTCTGAGATCAACTTTTATGGATCCAACTAATTTCCTTGATTTTTGGTAATAACCCATCTATCTATGATGGAGACCAAGGCTATCTCACTTGAATAGTTTGTCTCTGAACCCTAATTGGTTTAGGTGATTTAGATCATTGGTTGACAGATGCATAAAAAAAAATTGCAATGCCAGGCAGTTTGGAGAGTATTGGTAAGATAGATATAAATAACAACCGTATTCATAAATAACTATTAATCATTACATTTACATAAACCAAATATACTCACTTCTGAGTCCAACTTCAAACTTCACAGACCAAGATCTACCATCACTTGATGCAGCAGCTAATTTGGGTCTGTGTATTATGTTGGGAATAATTAGTAGATTTGCAGTTTTATGTGACAGCAGATCAGGATCTTTGCAGATTGACAATAAGTGAGTATATACATATATCCATGAATCTATTTCTGAGATATTGTATACTGTTACAAAATTAAAACTATTTCAGCTTTATCATACAAAATGTCTTGTGACATGATGATTGGCACATGTTTTGTCACGGGCAACAAACCTTCTAATTCTAATTAGATTTTTCTAGAAGAATTAGCATAGAAGCTGTACATTTTTTGTGTTCATTTTGTTTTAATGTAGAATGGTTTTATGTGTATTTAATTTGCACACTTTGTTTGTTTGGGGTTCTTTTTCTTACTTCATGATGTGTTGTGGCTTATGTAAAATTGTATCTATTAGCTGACCTTCTCCAGAATCAGTGACAGTTTTGTAGACAACATTACCTTTTCTGTCTGAAGGATAAATGTTAGGATTATTATTTTAAGTTGAATCAAGAACATTTGTATTGTTCATATAGCTAGACCTGGCATAAATGATTATTGTCACATGTTTTGTCATGGTTTGGGCAACAAACCTTCTAATTCTAATTAGATTTTTCTAGAAGAATGAGCATAGAAGCAATCATTTTAGTTGGAGAAAATTGTGTCCTGCTTTAAGACTGTGATGATGTGCTTCATTGTGTCTTGTTTCAAGAAAGTAATGATGTGCTTCTTTGTCTTACTGCAAGACAGTGATAATGTGCTTTGTGTCTTGCTGCAAGACAGTGATAATATGCTTCATTGTGTCTCGCTACAAGACAGTGATGTGTTGTTTCATTGTCTTGCTGCAAGACAGTGATGATTTGCTTCATTGTGTCTCACTGCAAGACAGTGATGATGTGTTTTATTTTGTGTCTTGCTGCAAGACATAGATGATGTGCTTCATTGAGTCTCAATGTAAGGCAGTGATGACATCCTTCATTGTTCCTTGCTTCAAGACAGTGATAATGCATTTCATTGTGTCTTGCTTGAAGACAGTGATAATGTGCTTTATTGTGTCTTGCTTCTAGACAGTGATGACATGCCTCATTAAGGCCTGTTTTCAAGACATTGATGATGTGCTTCATTGTATCTCACTACAAGACAGTAATGTGCTTTATTGTGTCTTGCTTCAAGACACTGATGATGTGTTTCATGATGTACTTCATTGTGTCTTGCTTCAAGACAGTGAAGATGTGCTTCATTGTGTCTTGCATCAAGACTGATGATATACTTCATTGTGTCTTGCTACAAGACAGTGATGATTATCTTCACTGTCTTGCTACAAGACAGTGATGATGTGCTTAATTTTGTCTCATTGCAAGACATTGATGTGCTTCATTGTATTTTGATGCAAGACAGTAATGATTTTCTTCATTATGTCTTGCTGCAAGACAGTAATAATGTGCTCCATTGTGTCTTGCTTCACAATAATGATGATGTGCTTCATTGTGCCTTGCCGCAAGATGGTTATTTGCTTCATTGTGTCTCATTGCAAGAAAGTGATGATGTGCTTCATTGTGACTTGTTTCAAGACAGGGATAATGTGCTTCATTGTCATTGTGTTGTGCTGCAAGACAGTGATAATGTGCTTCATTGTGTCTTCAAGACAGTGATGACTTTCTTCATTGTGTCTCGCTGCAAGACAGTGATAATGTGTTTCATTGTGTCTCACTGCAAGACAGTGATGATGTACTTTATTTTGTCTTTCTTCAAGACAGTGATGACATACTTCATTGTGTCTTGCTTCAAGACAGTGATCATGTGCTTCATTGTGTCTTGCTGGAAAACAGTCATGATGTACTTCATTGTGTCTTGCTTCAAGACAGTGATGATGTGCTTCATTGTTTCTTGTGTCAAGACTGATGATGTGCTTCATTTTGACTTACTGCAAGACAGTAATGATGTCCTTCATTGTGTCTTGCTGAAAGATAGTGATGGTTTGCTTCATTGTCTCTTGCAGCAAGACAGTGATGATGTGCTTCATTGTGTCTTTCTTCAAGACAGTGATTATATGCTTCATTGTGTCTTGCTGCAAGACAGTGATGATGTGTTTCATTGTGTCTTGCTTTAAGACAGTGATCATGTGCTTCATTGTGTCTTGTATCAAGACTGGTGATTTTTTTTATTGTGTCTTGCTTCAAGACAGTGATGATGTGATTCATTGTTTTGCTTCAAGATAGTGATAATATGGTTCATTGTCTTGCTGCAAGACAGTGATGTGCTTCACTGTGGCTTGCTTTAAGACAGTTATGATTTTCTTCAAGACATAAATAATGTGTTTCATTGTGTCTTGCATCAATACTGATGATGTGCTTCATTGTGTCTTGCATCAAGACTGAATTTTACTTCAGTTTGATTTGCTTCAAGACAGTGCTGATTTGCTTCATTGTATCTTGCTGCAAGACAGTGATGATGTGCTTCATTGTGTCTCACTGCAAGACAGTGATGATCTGCTTTTTATGGCTTTCTTCATGACAGTGCTGATGTGCTTCATTGTGTATTGCTTGAAGACAATGATAATATGGTTCATTGTGTCTTGCTTCAAGACAGTCATGATGTGTTTCATTAATTCTTGCTTCAAGATGGTGTTTATTTTCTTCATTGTGTCTTGCTGCAAGACATTGATTATTTTCTTCTTTGTATCCTGCTTCAAGACTGATGATGTGCTTTATTTTGACTTGCTTCAAGACAGTGATGATGTGCTTCATTGTGTCTTGCTGTAAGACAGTGATGATGTGCTTCATTGTGTCTTGCTTCAAAACAGTGATGGTTTGCATGATTGTCTCTTGCAGCAAGATAGTGGTGATTTTCTTCCTTGTGTTTTAGCTGCAAGACAGTGATGATGTGCTTCATTGTCTTGCTGCAAAACAATGATGATGTGCTTCATTGTGTCTTGCTTCAAGACAGTGATGTGCTTCATTGTGTCTTGTATCAAGACTTTTGATGTGCTTCATTGTGTCTTGCTGCAAGACTGATGATTTTCTTCATTGTCTTGCTGCAAGACAGTGATGATTTGCTTCATTGTGTCTTGCTTCAAAACAATGATGATGTGCTTCATTATGTCTTGATTCAAGACAGTGATGATGTGCTTCATTGTATCTTGTATCAAGACTGATGATTTGCTTCATTGTGTCTTGCTGCAGGACAGTGATGATTTGTTTCATTGTGTCTTGCTTCAAGACAGTGATGTGCTTTATTGTGTCCTGCTTCAAAACAATGATGATGTGCTTGACTGTGTCTTGCTTCAAAACAATGATGATGTGCTTCATTGTTTCTTATATCCAGACTGGTGAGGTGTTTCATTGTGTCTTGCTTCAAGACAGTGATGATTTGCTTCATTGGGTCTTGCTTCAAGAGAGTGATGATGTGCATCATTGTGTCTTGTAATCAGACTTATAATGTGTTTCATTGTGTCTTGCCTCAAGACGGTGATGATGTTTCATTGTGTCTTGCTTCAAGACAGTGATGATGTGTTTCATTGTGTCTTGCTTCAAGACAGTGATGATGTGTTTCATTGTGTCTTGCTTCAAAATAGTGATGATGTACTTCATTGGATTTTGCTTGAAGACAGTGATGATGTGATTCATTGTGTCTTGCTTCAAGACAGTGATGATGTACTTCATTGTGTCTTGTATCCAGACTGGTGATGTCTTTCATTGTGTCTTACTGCAAGACAGTGATGATTTTCTTTATTGTGTCTTGCTGCAAGACAGTGATGTGTTTGATTGTCTTGCTTCAAAACAATGATGATGTGCTTCATTGTGTCTTGCTTCAAGACAGTGATGAAATGATTCATTGTTTCTTGCTTCAAGACAGTGATGATGTTCTTCATTGTGTCTTGCTTGAAGATAATGATGATGTGCTTCATAATGTCTTGCTTTAAGACAATAATGATGTGCTTCATTGGGTATTGCTTGAAGACAGTGATGTGATTGATTGTGTCTTGCTTCAAAACAATGATGATGTGCTTCATTGTGTCTTGCTTCAAGACAGTAATGATGTGATTCATTGTGTCTTGCTTGAAGACAATGATGATGTGCTTCATTGTGTCTTGCTTCAAAACAATAATGATGTGCTTCATTGTGTCTTGCTTCAAGACAGTAATGATGTGATTCATTGTGTCTTGCTTGAAGACAGTGATGATGTGCTTCATTGTGTCTTGATTCAAGACAGTGATGATGTGCTTCATTGTGTCTTGCTTCAAGACAGTGATGATGTTCTTCATTGTGTCTTGCTTGAAGACAATGATGATGTGCTTCATTGGGTCTTGCTTCAAGACAGTGATGATGTGCTTCCTTTTGTCTTGCTTGAAGACAGTGATGATTTGCTTCATTGTCTTGCTGCAAGACATTGATGATGTGATTCATTGTGTCTTGCTTCAAGACAGTGATGTGAGTCATTGTGTCTTGCTTGAAGACAGTGATGTGCTTCATTATGTCTTGTTTCAAGACTGTGATGTGCTTCATTGTGTCTTGCTTCTAGACAGTGATTTGCATCATTATGTCTTGCTACTCAGTTTTGAAGACAGCTTTAGTCAGCTCAAGGAACAAGGTAGGGCTGAAATAGACTTGTTAGAATGGATATAAATCAAATTTACATTTTACAGTGTTTAGAAAATATAAGAAGTTTATTCATCTGTACATTACTTAAAAGAAAAACATCTTTTTTTGATGCAAGATTGATTTTTTGTTGCAAAGATGATTTTCAATAAATACTTGCAGATTTCTATCACATTATATTATGAAGTCTGACCAACCTATTGTATATTGAAACATCAAATAGATACAGAAATGATGCAAGTTACACTTTTTACATGTTTCCATATTCTTTATTGAATAGAATTCTATTCACATCTAATTTAGGTCAAACTGTAAACAACATAGACCCTGATTTGTCATCACATAATACACAGTCAGATCCGGGTCAGTGTTGTACTGCCTACTCCATGCAAACTGGATAGAACCAGCCAATACACAGGCAAATCAGGTTATGTACATTTTACAGTGGTTAGAACATCTGCCTCAGATGTAAGAGGTCGTGGCATTGAACTCAGGCCTAGTCATATCAAAGATTTATAAAAATATTACTAACTGCCTCACTAAACTCTCAGCATTGAGAGTTTAATGTTAGTACTGGTTGGTCTGGTGTCAGAATAATGTGATTTGGAGAGACAGAAAAAAATCTTATAGCTATGTTATAAATCCAAATTACACACATGCACACACCTCCACCTCTCACAACTGGAAGCCAGGCTAAGAGAATCGACTCAAGTGTGATAATTGGAAGCCAGGCTAAGGGAGGCCACTCATATGTGACAACTGGTATCCAGGCTAAGGGAGGCACCATTTGGGATAATTAGGCTAGAGATAAAGAAGCTAATTGTCAGTGTTACTTTTCTAAGTAAAAAAAAAATATTAAGTTTTCTGCATCACCAAATTAAATAATGCAGTTTACTTACCAACATCCTAAATGTCTTTTCTTTCTTTATCAGATATGATGATGGAGAATCAGTGATCCTTGACCCAGTGACCTTCAAATCAACAGCTTCCTATGTTGTACTACCTCAGTTACAAGCAGACAGCTACTTTTCAGTGTGCTTTAAGTTTAAAACTTTAGGCCCAAATGGTTTGATTTTATTTAACGGAATTTCAGATTATGATTATTTAGCTCTAGAACTTCACAATGGATATTTGTACTATTCATATGATGTGGGTGGGGGCTCACAACGAATATATGTCAACACTGCAGAACCTTTGAATGACAACAAATGGCATGATGTATCCCTTATACGACCAATGAAGGAGAAACAAATTATTCGTGTTGACAGTTTTCCAGCAACAGTGGAAAATATGGATCGTAACTCTCCAACTGAATTCAATCTGAAGGGCCCACTCTACCTAGGTGGTGTACAAAAGACAATGTATATATCACTTCCTGCAAACATAAAATCTGGTCATGGATTCCAGGGTTGTATGGCAACACTAGATATTAATGGCCACAAGTACAACATCCTGAGAGATGCCATTAATGTTGAGTACTCAGTAACGGTAGGATGCAAAGGTAAATCTAAATCATAAAATTCTGTAAGATGATAGTTTTAATGAAAATAACACAACTAATCAGCTGAATCCCTTGGAGAAGACAATAAACCTGTTTGATCATATGTACAAAGGTGTTTAGAATTTACCTGTATGATCATATGTACAAAGTGTTTAGAATTTACCTGTTTGATCATATGTACAAAGTGTTTAGAATTTACCTGTATGATCATATGTACAAAGGTGTTTAGAATATACCTGTATGATCATATGTACAAAGTGTTTAGAATTTACCTGTTTGATCATATGTACAAAGTGTTTAGAATTAACCTATTTGATCATATGTACAAAGTGTTTAGAATTTACCTGTATGATCATATGTACAAAGTGTTTAGAATTAACTTGTATGATCATATGTACAAAGTGTTTAGAATTAACCTGTATGATCATATGTACAAAGTGTTTAGAATTAATCTGTATGATCATATGTAAAAAGGTGTTTAGAATTAACCTGTATGATCATATGTACAAAGTGTTTAGAATTAACCTGTATGATCATATGTACAAAGTGTTTAGAATTTACCTGTTTGATCATATGTACAAAGTGTTTAGAATTAACCTGTATGATCATATGTACAAAGTGTTTAGAATTAATCTGTATGATCATATATAAAAAGGTGTTTAGAATTAAAATGTATGATCATATGTACAAAGTGTTTAAAAGTGATTATTTGCATTGTATAAATCGACATCAAATATGATTTGAAATTTATTTTTTTTTTAACATAAAATGCATAACAATATTAGAGCCATTTGTATATTCCATATTATTTGTAAATTAAATTTTTTCTATCATAACTTTGTTTGTAGAACCTGAATAATAATCAATCCATCAGTTCTATTGAATAAGCAAATGTATCAGATCTGATAGCAATTTCCTGGCTTCAGCACAGTGGCTTTACAAAACACTTAATGAGGAAAGTGACAAACTATTTAGACATAACTTTTAAACATCATAATGTCTTGGCATTGCAACTCTCAAATTCTACCTTAACCTTATATGACATATTTCAGAGTCAGGTATATCATGCCAGCCTAGTTCCTGTTTCAATGGGGGACGCTGTGTCCAGCAGTGGAACTCATACATATGTGACTGTGAGATGACTTCATACACTGGACCCACCTGTAGTGATGGTTAGTTAACACAATGCATATAAATGCAGGCTGTTTTTATAATATATGAACTTGCTTACAACTGCATAGACCCAGACCTACTGTCACATATTGCACCAGCTGATCTCTGTCTATGCAGTTTGTAAGGAGCAATAAAAAAAACACAAAAGGTAGGCTTTGATTTGCTGACAGATTATGTGATGACAGATAGACCTTGATTGACTGGCAGATTGTGTTGATAGATATGGTTTATCTAGTTTGCAGTCAGACCCAATTTGGGTCAAACTGCAAACTATATAGACCACATCTATCAATACATAATCTGATAGTAAATCAATGTCTATCTGTCATCAGATAATCTGTCAGTAAATCAAGATCTGTCTGCCATATAATCTGCCACTAAATTATGATCCATCTGTTATCAGATAATACTGTCAGTAAATCAAGGTCTGTCTGTCATCACATAATCTGTCAGTAAATCAAGGTCTGTCTATCATCACCTAATCTGTCAATAAATCAAGGTCTGTAGGTCATCACATAATCTGTCAGTAAATCAAGGTCTGTCTGCCATATAATCTGCCACTAAATTATGATCCATCTGTCATCAGATAATACTGTCAGTAAATCAAGGTCTGTCTGTCATCACATAATCTGTCAGTAAATCAAGGTCTGTCTGTCATCACATAATCTTCAGTAAATCAAGGTCTGTCTGTCATCACATAATCTGTCAGTAAATCAAGGTCTGTAGGTCATCACATAATCTGTCAGTAAATCAAGGTCTGTATGTCATCACATAATCTGTCAGTAAATCAAGGTCTGTCTGTCATCACATAATCTGTCAGTAAATCAAGGATTATCTTGTTTTTTTACTGGTTGGACCCAACTTATAATAATGAGTAATAATGGTCCATCTCCAAAAACTAGATGGACAAACACATGATAATACTGAGATGCTTGTGTTGCCCTTACAAATTCATTGATGCAATATTTTTGCATACCCATTAAATCTAGGAAAGATTTGATAATTTTTTTGTATATGGACAGGTATCCCTTTGAGAGGTTTAATTTGTATGTCAAATGAAGAAAAGGTATTGATAAGCATTGTCCTTTATGAGTAGTTGTCCATTATATAGAGGTACTTACTGAGACAGACATAAGAGTACAATCAGTCCTAAGAATGAAAGTTGTCATCCATATATTCTTGCTGGATAAAAAGGTTTCTTTTATCTGCAAGGAACACACACACACACACACACACACACACACACACACACACACACACAAGCATGTTCACCAGTTTCCTTTGTCAGTTAATTAAATGTTACAGATAATGGCATGTTACAGATACTGATATGTTATAGATATTAACATGTTATAGATACTGACACATTACAGATATTGGCATGCTACAGATACTGATATGTTACAGATGCTGACATGTTATAGATATTGACCTGTTACAGATGCTGACATGTTACATATACTGATATGTTACAGACTGGCATGTTACAGATACTGACATGTTACAGACTGGCATGTTACAGATACAGATATGTTTATTCATTCCAAAGAGGCTGAGATAGTTCACTTGGTAGAGCATTGGAACTTCTAATCCAGGGGTACAGTACTCTCCAAGTGTGGCCCAGGTCAGCTGCCCCAGTGAGTGCATAGGAAATTTACTTGACTTCTATTTACTTGACATGGCATAGACATTAATGTGTTTAAAGTAACATTCAAAACCAATGAACCATCTTTACAATGAAAGACAAAATGACAAATTAATGTTGTTTGATAAAAACGGCCTCTTAAAACAGTTAGTACAATTGGCAGATCAGTTGCCAGTTCTTTAAATGGTGGAATTTTTGTTCCACATAGATGCTTTTATTACAAATGAAAGTTTGAGAAAAAAAATTGCTTTCTGTACTAAAATTATAAGCTGGTATTAAATCTAAGCTGAAATCAAAATATTCACTTATTTTTTGTGCTTTTTATAAATTTAATGTTTGATAAGAAACCACAATTTATCAAGTTAAGGATGAGAATATTTTAAAAATGATTCTATCTTGTTTTTAAAACTTTTTCATCTGTTTAGTGAGTAGTACATACCGGTTTGCAATGGGGAAAGGACTGATTACATTTGAGTATGGAGAAGGGAAGGATGTGAGCACAAACAGTGACTATCTAGCATTTGGCTTCAAAACAATACAGCACAATGCCAATCTGGTTCGTGTCGACAGTAGCGGTGGGGATGACTATATCGAAATGCAGCTGGTAAAAATAATATTTCATTTTTGGTATTTTTTCTTAGGGCTGTCGCTTAAAAGGTGATTGTTTTCTATACTTTCACTTGACATATCTAACAGTGAATTTGGATTGATTCTGTCCAAACAGTAAAATAATAGGCATGGAAGAGATAGTGAAAAGTAAGTTGTGTTGAGTATACCTGGTATTAGATAACTGCACACATTCATGTAGACTTACACATTTAATGAGCTGTAAAAAAAGTTTGTTTCTTGTACTATCAGCAGGGACTAGTGATTTAGAAAAATAAATGTTACATTTATAATTAAAAATTTTTTCTTGTATAAAAATTTGTAAAAGATAATGAGTTTATCAAGAAGTATGGTCTTATGAAATAATGGTTCTTGATGACTTTAGTCAAATTGTTTGCTTTCCAGGCAGGAGGAAATCTGGTTGTTGCATATAATATGGGTAAATTGGAACATCCTATAGGAGAATTTTACCACATGGTGAATGATGGGGCTTATCATGTTGTGCGATTCACAAGATCTGGACCTAATGCCACACTACAGATTGACAACTGGCCACAGCAGACAAAAACACCTGCAGGTCAGTATACTGAGTTGAATTAATATGTCTGCTTAAGTCTAATATATATTTAGCCTAATTCTTTCATTCTAAAATTTGATCAATGATTTTCATTAACAAGGAAGCTGAGCTGTTTACTTTACTTTCACTTCAGAAATTATAAAATTACTAGACACTTTGCAAGTCTTCCTTGAAGTATACTGGAGACTTTTGTATTCTAAACTAGGTGGGTGCGGGGAACTCCAGAATTAACGAATTCAAATGTGGCCTAGAAATCATGTTATATGTGTTATAAAAAGCTTCTAATAAATTAGAAGAAACTCTGCAGTGTGCATTGTAATGTATACAGTAAAGTACCTTTCTTTTCAGTCATTCTTAGGACAACATCTTAGCAGGACCTTAAGATAATTGGATCTTGTTTGTCATTGAGGAAACCTGTCTTAACTTCCCATGTATCCCCTGTAATAGCTGAGGACCAAATATAGATGTTACTTTTAGTGGTAACTCCCCCATGGATCCCCTGTAATAGCTGAGGACCAGATATAGATATTACTCTTAGTGGTAACTTCCCCATGGATTCCCTGTAATAGCTGAGGACCAGATATAGATGTTACTTTTAGTGGTAACTCCCCCATGGATCCCCTGTAATAGCTGAGGACCAGATAGAGATATTACTCTTAGTGGTAACTTCCCATGTATCCCCTGTAATAGCTGAGGACCAGATAGAGATATTACTCTTAGTGGTAACTTCCCATGGATTCCCTGTAATAGCTGAGGACCAGGTGAAACATTAGTATAACTTCTTTCTGGCAAAAACAGGTCACAGTGACCTTACATTTCTGTTTGCAGCTGAAGAATCAAAGCAATCTTTCTGACATTGGTAAAAATGGTGATGACATTGTAAATGTTGAAATTTTTTGTGTAGTTTCAGAATATCAAATAAGTTATGTATAAATTCCTGAAAATTCAGCACATTATGACTTGTGCCTAAAAATTTACCCTTCTATGCTAGAATTATTACCTCACTGTGTATTGGAGCCTTCTGATAGTGCTGTTTCAAGCAAGATGTAGCAATCAATGGAATCACTGTTCCATAAAATCAATCAATGGAATCACTATTCCATAAAATCAATCAATGGAATCACTGTTCCTGTGTCATATAATGCCATAAAAAGGGAGTCAAATTAAAAATCACAGCAAAATTAAAAGATTTGATTGAAACCTGAAATCATTATTAGGTCTTTCGAATTTGATTGAAACCTGAAATCATTATTAGGTCTTTCGAATTTGATTGAAACCTGAAATCATTATTAGGTCTTTCGAATTTGATTGAAACCTGAAATCATTATTAGGTCTTTCGAAATTGATTGAAATCTAAAATCACTATCAAGTCAGTCTTAAATGCTACAGAATTGATGCTAATTTCTCAACAATTGCAGCAAAACTCTGCCAAATTTCTTTATTATTTCTGTCCTATATTAAGAAAATTCACTGCCTTATTTGCTAAGAGAGATATGAATTTTCTCTCTTGCCCAGCCCCCATTTTCAGTCATAGAATAGACCCATATGTAAAATAGAGATTGTATGCTATGTTGAAACAGCCATTTATCAGTAAGTTATTTCTGTCTACACTAGATTTAAATATTTATGGACTTAACATTATAAACACGGTGAGCTATAGTAGTCATTTAAATATTTATGGACTTAACAGTGTAAACACAGTGAGCTATAGTAATCATTTAAATATTTATGGACTTAACAGTATAAACACAGTGAGCTATAGTAATCATTTAAATATTTATGGACTTAACAGTATAAACACAGTGAGCTATAGTAGTCATTTAAATATTTATGGACTTAACAGTATAAACACTGTGAGCTATAGTAGTCATTTAAATATTTATGGACTTAATAGTATAAACACTGTGAGCTATAGTAGTCATTTAAATATTTATGGACTTAATAGTATAAACACTGTGAGCTATAGTAGTCATTTAAATATTTATGGACTTAATAGTATAAACACTGTGAGCTACAGTAATCATTTAAATATTTATGGACTTAACAGTATAAACACTGTGAGCTATAGTAATCATTTAAATATTTATGGACTTAACAGTATAAACACTGTGAGCTATAGTAGTCATTTAAATATTTATGGACTTAACAGTATAAACACAGTGAGCTATAGTAATCATTTAAATATTTATGGACTTAACAGTATAATCAAAGTGAACTTTGGTAGTCATTTAAATATTTATGGACTTAACAGTATAATCACAGTGAGCTTTGGTAGTCATTTAAATATTTATGGACTTAACAGTATAATCACAGTGAGCTTTGGTAGTCATTTTAATAATTATGGACTTAACAGTACAATCACAGTTAACTTTGGTAGTCATTTAAATATTTATGGACTTAACAGTATAAACACAGTGAGCTATATTAGTCATTTAAATATTTATGGACTTAACAGTGTAATCAAAGTGAGCTATAGTAGTCATTTAAATATTTATGGACT
>JAEAOA010002332.1:1650000-1745000 GCA_016746295.1 Potamilus streckersoni | reverse complement strand
AATAAAACTAAAATCCTTACGCGCAGTATTCGACTGGTTATTCAGTATATGCATTGTGACCTACCTTAAGTCCGCCTGTGCTTGAATTCTCGTCGCTGCCAACCTGGGTGAAATAGTAATGTCTTATATAGTGGTCCGTGATCCCGTGCCGCAAGGATCAAGGAACAGAGGTATTTATATAACATTTTGGCCTTTTGCATATTAAGTTTGATTTGAGATAAACGCATACCCCAGTAGAACTGCACCGACATTACGCATTGATAGTATTAAAAAAAATACAGGCATCTTGTGATAATATCATGAAGTTCTACTTTAGGTACGTTGATTTAGGTGTAAGTAAATAACATGAAATCCTTCAGAAGATACCTGCACTTGAATAGGGGTGCAATATTAGATAATTTAAGATAATTTGGATTAAATATCGTCAAATCGATATTTACCTCTTTGATTCATACTCCATTATTGCCTGTCCGCAAAAAAATAATCTCATACCTTCTGCCGGTTATCCTCTTTTAAGATGGCAAAAATGTTAAAGTCCATTAAAATTTATAATGTATAAGTAATTTTATTTGAAGTAAAATAAATTGCATGACTAACGTTTTTTTTTAAATAAAAAAGAAATTTATGCTCTCACATGGATTTCTAAAATGGTTTTGTCAGATCGAGGGTCCCGGAAGGCAAAGAGCTAATGCACTTGCTTTGCGATATTTCAGTCTCAAGTTTGCTCCATATTTTGATTACGTTGCCTCTCTAAATTAGATAACTTTTATATGGATCCTATGTTTGAAAATTTTTTAAAGGGCTTCTTTAGCTGTGCACAAGGTGTCTGAAATATTTGGCTTTCGTGAGTAATCTATACCTTTAGGATTCATCCCAGCCTCAACTTTCTCCATACCCATGAATATTGCAGCCCCTATGTTATACTTTTATCAATTTTTCTCCATGTCCCTTGCATTTTGCAGTAACAGGAGTACACAAGTTATAAAGATATTACGGAATCATTATTTCCAACATCAGGCTGCCAACGATTTTCTCGTCAGCAGTGGAACAATTTAAGACAACTCCAATATGTTTGGAATACCTTTTTTTAAAAAAGAAAGTGATATTCAGCCATACTCAAAAGTAAACAAAAATGTGTTTTAAACATGAACTATTTTTTTCGTCCAGTTAATTGTCCTCGATGGTACATTATAATTTATCCCATTTTTATTTACTCCTAAATGTAAGCATAACTCAGAAAAATCAAAATAGTCAAACATATTATAAAGTTAATTTTTACAATTATATTTGTTACTGTCATTAATAATTTCGAACTAAACTTGAAATGACAAAACTACTTCACAACACTTGTTCACAACACTTGCCTAAAATAAAACAAAGGTGAACCTATGCTCAGAACTTTGAATGTGGAGCCAGCATCCGTCAAAGTCATCTTAACAGACAGCCTAAATGTGTATGACTTTCTTTCGACACAACATGCTTGGTAACTGAAAAATTGTAAAATAGTACCGTGTCTGCCGAATTTTTTTATGAAACCATTTCTGATTTTTTTTCTTGCTGCCAATGACATGTACTGAAAGTAGCCACTATTGTTTCATTTCAGGTTTGAATCGCAAAAACGAATTTTTTTTTATAGTTTTAACCTACGTCCGTCAAGCTGGTCGGCGTAGGGATAATATCCAAATCTGGACAGTACATTGGAAGGGAGCATAAGAGCTTACCTAGCGACGATTGTGCAGAGCGACCAGGTCCAATTCTATTTTCGAAAAGTTGTTTAGAGTTATTTCCCTATTCGTTTAGACAATTACGGAATTATATCGTACAAGTGATAGAGAATATTTACATTTTGATTCTGGCAGATAAGTAAGTCAGTTTGAGCACAAAAATACAGAAATACCATGTATATCCAAGCCAACATAAATTAAACGGCAACGTTTTAAAGTCAAACAGGGGTCAACTACACATTTTAAGCAGGACACGGCTCCATCAATTTATTTTCCTAGAAAATGAAGCAAATCTAACTTGGCCTCAATCTTCTTATTGCAAAGCCACATTCGAAAATAAATGTAATTTTAATCTTCGAAGTTCTTTAGACGTTCGTGAGCAGAAATGAAACTCAGGGGCCACTTTTCAAATTATACATGGACCATAATTTCGTAACATCTAGCCGGTAAAGCTTTAAAATAATTGCACTTGATGTTTATATTATTTTTGGTCAGACAGTACTAAATCAATTCCTTTAGTTAATCTACGTAAAACTATAGGTTATACGGTACTAATGCAATTTCTATACTTAGTCTACGTCAATTTATAGGCCATACGGTACTAATGCAATTTCTATACTTAGTCTACGTCAATTTATAGGCCATATGGTACTAATACAATTTCTATACTTAGTCTACGTCAATTTATAGGCCATACGGTATTAATGCAATTCCTATAGCTAATCTATGTCAAACTATAGCTCATACAGTACTCATTCAATTTGTATAGTTAATCTACGTCAAACTATAGGTCATACAGTACTAATTCAATTACTATGGTTAATATACGTCAAAATATAGCTCATACGGTACTAATTCAATTCGTATAGCTAATCTACGTCAAATATATGGCATACGGTACTAATTTAATTCATATAGTTAATATACGTCAAATTATAGGCCACACGGTACTGATTCAACTTCTATACTTAATCTGCTTCAAATGTTATGCCATATAGTACTAATTCAATTCCTATAGTTAATCTACGTCAAATTATAGGTCACACGGTACTAATTCAATTCCTATTACGCATCTACGTCAAATTATATGACATACAGTACTAATTCAATTTCTATAATCAAAGCCAAATTATAGGTCATATGGTACTAATTTAATATCTATTGTCAGAGGCCTTAAAGTACTAATTCAATTCCTATAGTTAATCTACGCCAAATTATATGCCATACAGTGCTAATTCAATTTCTATAATTTACGCCAAATTATGTCATACGGTACTAATGCCATTCATTATTGAAGTCCCCATAACATGTTATTTTCATTACCGAGGTCCCCAAACCAAGTTGGGAAAAGTACTGTTAATGAATTAGTCTTGCTTCCACCTGATTTCATTTAATGATAGGATCAGTAGTGCAAAGATAATTATAAGTAACTTTGACTTCATATTATCAACTAGTTATAGCTCAGTACACCATTTTATTTTGCAATTTTATGTTCACCAATTGTTAGACTGGCTGTCATCCTTTTTTGGACATAATTATTACCTCTAGTCGTTTGATACAGCCATGATGTACTTGGCAACCCGTTGTGTCGTAATCGGCGTAAGCAAAAAGTGTGCATAGTTTTGCATGTCATGATTGCACTAGTGGTATGAAAACATCGGTATTTCAAGAATAATATTTTAGGCAACATTAAATTTGAGCTACATACATTAAAAAAATCAGAAACCTTACTAAAATAAATACATATAACCAACAAGAATAAACCTATATCGCACAGTCCAGAACCATAACTGATGCATGCTTATGTATTTATAAACGTATGTAAACCATAATATTTGTTTCAAATATACCCTTCTTAAAAACGGTTAGTGCCTATGCCGCATATACGAAGTGAACATCACTGGCTACTGATGTTTTGCACTTGAAAACAGGGTTTCCTCTATTGCGAAATTCTGGGTGGTAACCTGTGATAGACTGGAATCCAGAGCAGCTGAAGTCATGGGCGCCCGCAGGATTTTTTTGCAAGGGGGGAGGGTGGTCAGTCAGTCACGGCTGGGAGAGTCAGTATGATGAGAAGTCTGAAGCTAAAACTTACTAAGCGTTTTGAACAGAATGTTGTGACATATTTTCAGGTTTTTTGCATGATTAAACTTATATATATATATATATATATATATATATATATATATATATATATATATATATATATATATATATATATATATATATATATATATATATATATATATATATATATATATATATATAGGCCTACAAGCCTACAACCTTCCCTCCGTCAAAAATAAAACTACTTGTACCGAAGCGAAAATAGCTGACACAGGAGAAAAAAGAATGGCATCGTATCGTTCCAAAAAAAAGGCATGAACATTAATGAAGAAATCACCGGGACATATATTAAGACTGCAAGTATGTTCATGAAAATCTAAAGAAGTATCAGTATCGCATATATATGTAAGTAATTTTATCTGCGATATGATAGGCCTTGCTTAATGAGTGCTCGAGATAGTCATGCGATTTTGAAGGTTGTTAAACATAATAAGATACTCAGTTTGACATAAGTCACTAGATTTTAAAATGAAACAATACCGTTCTCATTATAATTAGCTATTTCCCTTTTATGATAGCATAGGAAAGTGATGTTTGATCAACAAAAGCCAGATTATTCAGCTTGAGTTGTTTTTGCTCTAACATATTGTAAGGCCTAACTTTTGGCATTTTATTCTAGGAGTATCAAGTTTATACGCACTATAATGTTTATAGACTTAGAAATTCTTACACGCAAAATCCAAATACAGAATAGACATCCAATCTATGTATAACAAAACTTGTTGACAATATATGGGGAAATCTTGTACGTGTTTGAAGAAGAAATAAATACTTTGCCGTCAGCCTAGGATTTAATGTACACTAGGCTTAAAGACTGGACAGGTAAGCCAAGCAGGCAGTATACACAGTTATTAACTTGTATTATAATTTGTATTATAACTTATGTTTCACATTTTAAAATCAGGATTTAGGTCATGATTTCAAAATATGGTAATGCTGCTACAGCTTGATCACAGAGATTTGTTTTAGATCTAAAGAGCTGAACAACTATTTGGAATCAACCAACGCACAATTCTCCTTGAACTTTTAAAAGACCTACGTTATGTGCCTCATAACGTTGATTGTACTCGTATCGACAAAATAGCCAGATGTATTACAGTTGAGAGGGATCACTGCCAAATTAGATAAATCGGACGTGGTTTTAGAAGGTGTGTGGATGTATTTGATGTAGAATCATCATTTTATATTTTGGGTAAAAATTCTGACAGTTTTTGATACTGTAATATTTTCTGTCTGATTCTAGCTTTAAGCTTGTTCCTTTTGTTTCTTAAGAAGTTGTTTGAAAGTTACCATTTTTTAATACCTGTGGACATATAATGTACTGAATTGGCATTATTAATTGCACAAATTTTAAAGGTATTGATGTTACGACTCTATGATCTAAACCTTATGTAATAGAAAAGAAGAAAAATCAACAAGTTTTGTAATCCTAACAAATAGTTTATCAAAGTTATAAATGAAACGTTTGAGAGAAACTTAAACGTATGGAAAGTCCTTTTTAATTTTTAATATCGAACTGTACTGGTCCTCTACGAACATTGTCAAGATGGTGTTGTCAAGAATTCCTTCGAATAATTTATAACAGTTCAGAATAGTATTATAGTCCAAATAATGAGCAATTTCTGTTACCACTGAACAGTTGAAGCAAATATTTTCCCCCTAGAAAACTGAATACTTATTTTTCTCCTAATGCGTATACGTATATTGTGACTGTACATCGCAAGACTCCACGTGACAGCATACACTATCGATTTTGTTGAACTATGCATATTCACCTCGCCTCGCGCAACCAATAGTAAACCACAGCTATTCCCGAAACTTCCATATTCCATCCGTCACTGAATAACTACGCCATATACACCATTTTAAGTCTTATTATTACGGTTATTATTATTATTATTATTATTGACTGTCAACACATACGTAAACATCAATTTATAAATCCTACGTAATCTGCATTCCTAACAGAGCCAGGTCCCGTACGATTTATACCAAAAGATATTCTACAAAGTTTACATTTATGAATAAAACTTACGAAACTTACGGATTGAAACCAAAACATGAACCAGGAGTTACAAAAAATATAAATATACATGACATTGCAAAAGTATGTACAAAAATATAGATATACATGACATTGTAAAATACGATTCAGTTGTTTTTGAAAAGATTTAATTTAAGTTTATTTTTTATATTTAATGACGGTAACCATATTTGAAATATACTTACTAACTATAGGAGTAACCATCCTCTTTCACAAAGACATTCCCAAACTTATTTGGATATCGCCAGATGTTAAAATTCAAACCACATAATCCCTAATGGAAGGTGGATCTGAGAGCAATGAAACATGATAGTGTTGGAGGTGAACAGAACCCAGTTGTAACCAAACTCAAACTCAAGCGAAAATGCACGACAATGGAGATATCACTAAAAAATACTTCGACTTCTAAAATCTGGACACCACACATGAATTCGTCTTGTCTATGCAATGATTATCGTCTCCTTGAAGATGATGGACAAATTGAACGTCTGGAATTTAACACTGAAACAGAAGACACATCAAATGAAGATCTTGGGTACACAAAAGGCTGAAGTGAAGAGTGGATCAGCCAATAAACTTGGGAAAAGATTCAAAACAAGAAATGCCCAAGGCACAAATACTGAATACGAAGTAAGTAGAAACGATTTAAAGAGAAACTGAACAAGAAGAGAAAAAGAATTCTTTATTTCAGACTGCATAGTCCATATATCTAAATTAAAATACGGATATAGAGTAAAAATAGAACAAAGAAAATACAGCCATGAACAAAGAAGTACAGAAGAGTACAGAAAGGACAGCAAAATTTTCTTCGAAAATATCGAGACTGAACAGAAAAAACAGCAAACTGAAAGATACGAGGTTTCTCCGCAAAATTACCCAAGACGATGACAGTGGATATATAAGCAGCCAATCGTAACTGTCGAAAAAAAAAACTGACGGAAGAAAATCACATAAGAGCAAATGGTACTAAAATGATGGAAAGAAATGTTATGGAACACAGCAGAAGATGGTAAATATTAGTAATATCTTGTTTAATTGCTTCAGCTATAACAAAGCAACATACAGCTTCAATGGTTTTACCTGATTGAATCAAGGATGTATAATTTACCCTACCTATTCATCCTGAACTAGTCGAGGAAAGAGACAAGCATGGAAAATGATCGAGGAATTCAATGGTCACTAAATTATTTCTTGGAAGAAGTAGACGTTGCATAAGATATTGCCTTTTATCTAGTCGCCATCATGACATTCAACAAAATACAGGCTGGCTGGTAACAATAGCAGACATAATGGGTCTGAAGCAAGCATAAGAAAAGCTAAGAGTTTCAAGAAAACAACACAATTAAATCATAAAAAATCAGAACGTAGAAATCATATAGTGCAATGCAAGGCGTCCTACAACAAAGTGACAAAGTGCAAATGCAAGGCGTCCTACAACAGAAGTCTTAAATGACAAAGTGCAATGCAAGGCGTCCTACAACAGAAGTCTTAAATGACAAAGTGCAATGCAAGGCGTCCTACAACAGAAGTCTTAAATGACAAAGTGCAATGCAAGGCGTCCTACAACAGAAGTCTTAAGGACGAATCTAGTATTTGCACGATCTTCACTAGATTGACCTTTGCATGCCATCACAAGCAATAAAGTAATGGGGCTGGTGGGTGGAAATATTTTTTACACTCTTTACATTCATATATTTCCCATAGCAAGTCGGTGCATGGATAATATACAAAATTGTATAGTAAACCACAGAATAGCAGAAGCACTTAGTTTGCGATGATTGTGCAGAATGCCAACAAACTGCTATATGCTATATTGTATAGGATAAAGCACTCTGTTCAACGCTTATATTGGCGATTGTGAGTTAAGGGAACTACGGCCACACATGTTGGAAAATCGAATATAATAAAGCTACATATCTTCATCATAGTTTTATTTTCTTCACGTCAGATTAGGACGGGAAAAGCCCAAAAACTGGATTTTTTCCCACTGGAGATTTAAGAGTTAAGTACCATTGTTTTTAGACATTGTTGTACAAACTATAATTACTTGTTTTATTTTCAGGATAAATGCCTAAAAGTTTTGCCTAAATAGATACCTGGTCCTAGTGGACACTTATTGAGAATTGGACACTCTCTTACAATGAAAAAGGTTATGCATGGCAACATACTTTATCTCCTTTATCAGTATTGTTCATCATTGTACATATGCACTTTTTGTATTCGTACTATCGTTCCATAACAAATGCAAACTATTAAGAGCTTTTTCTTTATGCCCATTCAAACATCATCACGTGGTTCGTCATTACTAAATCAAATTAGAAAAAACTACAACAAAATTTAATAGGTAATCCTGTTAAAAAAAATGAAAACGTATACATATGCAGAATTTAAACAGAATTGTTCCGTAAAGACTAGATTTATTTATAAGTTGCTAAATAAATACAGATTTCATAAATCTGACAATTAATATTTGCATAATTTTGTAATTGCATTGAGGAATGTCTGAAGAAGATAATCATGAGATATATTAAACATACTGTTCCATGAAGATTAAGTCATATCCTTAATAGATCGATTTATAAAGAGACCGGTCTATGAGGTCAACAAAATTTAATAGGTAATCCTGTTAAAAAATGAAAACGTATACATATGCAGAATTTACACAGAATTGTTCCTTAAAGACTAGATTTATTTATAAGTTGCTAAATAAATAAAGATTTCATAAATCTGACAATTAATATTTGCATAATTTTGTGATTGTATTAAGGAATATCTGAAGAATATAATTATGAGATATATTAAACATACTGTTCCATGAAGATTAAGTCATATCCTTAATAGATCGATTTATAAAGAGACCGGTCTATGAGGTCATTTCATAAAGTTTGCCACAGAATATAGCCTTTAAATATTGGCAAAATGGATACTATCATTGAAAATGCACAGGAACCACGTGTGGTCATGAAATGTGTGTTTTACAGCATTGATTATCTAATATCGCACCTAGATATAGCTCTTACATAGACTTGCCCAAATATGCTAATAACAAAAAAGTTTCTTAAACGTTGAAAAAAAGAGATAATATATATATTGGTTTATGCTGTACAAACAATATTAAATACTCTCCCAAAATACTCAAATACAATTAAAATACAATTTGGATGAATACAATTATTTCTATGACACATATTAGGTAAAAATATAGAAATTAAAGTAATTTAAATTTGACATATATGTGGGTAAGGCTGCAAAGCTAGAGTACAGTTAAATCAGTTTATTTAATATCACGTAGTAGTCATTAATACCACTTAGAGTTCGCTAGATGCAAGACAGAACAATATGCATGGATTCCTGGTTCTTACTTTTGGTTCCTGTATTTTACATATTTAGATACTATCATAACGTTACCAGTTTTAAGACATAAACATTCTCGCTATATGCAACCAGTAACAGAGGTAAAACTGTATTTGCCAATTGAACCGTCTGACAGTTCCAGACGATTAGAATAGCTAAACACATTGTTTTGCTTGTACCTTAAATTATTCCAGAAAAAGTTAGATGAAAACTTTGCAGTTGCACATACTGTATTCAATTATTTTAGTATACGTTGAGTAAGACTGCAAACTTAGTGCATTCAAAATTAAGATAAATATATGTAAAATACTTGGTATCCCCAGACGAATATGAAAAGCATTTCAACGTAACAAATGTTTAAGGAAGAATATCAACTTATGCTCTGCCTGACCGCATAGATTTAATTGACAAGTATAGAGGCCAAGCACCTATCAAATGCAATTTAAATTTTATATATTTGTCTTGCTTACATTTACACTTTGATAACTTGTGCATTATGGCAAGAAAGAGTTCATCAAAACATTGTTTACAAATTGTTCTAACGATAGGTTCGTACATTTATTTTATGCTCGATAGGTTCAGAAGAGAAGGAAAAGAGATAACTGATTGGTTCATATGAGAATGAAAAGAGATCGTAGTGAAAGAGAACCCAAACGAAAGCACTGAACGGCTGCATGCATTCTTTGTTAGTGGAATTGTGAGAAGCAGCAAAGAGGATGCACCCTACAACATTGTGCTCGAGCCCTTTACCTATAAAAAGGTTCCTACAAATGGCTGAAAAAGGTCAATAACGCTAAACCGGTCTCTAACCGAGTATATTGCATACGGTTAAAAACAGGTAATATAAATCGTTTAGGTTAGCTCAGTTTTGTTACCCTATTGTTGACGTATTTTTTGCGATTTTGTTTATTTGTCTTGGTGCTCAATTTTTGTCGTTCACCCTCCCTGCTATAAATTAAACATCTATTATAAATATTATTTAATAATGAATATTGGAGAACCTCACTCAGTTAAATTAGCTTGAGAGCGACTAGAGGCAATTGAAAAATATTTATCTGTTAGTGATTCTGTTAAGCAACAACTACAATCATGTCAGGAATCTCAAGTTGCTTTTAAGAGGATAGAAAACAATTATTTAAACCTATCACTGAGACCCCTAAACCTCTTTTGCCTGCGTTAGAAAAAACCGTTGAGGCAACTGGAAAAATAGCAGAAAGGACAAAACAGACAAAAAGAATTTACGGGGACTTCCAGCTGATATAGCTGCATTTCAACCATTAAAACAAATATCTGAAGGCGCTAAAGCACCAGCCCCTAAACAAAAGAGTGTTGCAATGAATAATACTGCTGAACTGTGAAATAAATTTAATGAAGATCCTGTTAAAGCAATTAATAAACTTGACCTAGATCAATTGGCTGGGTGTACTTTGGATGGTTTTAGTCGAAGAGATAAATTAACGAAACCTGATATTTAAAATATTGAAAAATGGCAAAAAATATTATATCGCATAAGTATGATCGTTGAAAAAGTTACATATGATGATCCATTATATTGAAGTTATGCAGATGTAATTGGTAAATTAACCCAATTTAAAAAAGAAGAAGCAAGTCAAAAACAAGAAAGCAAAAAAGAGAAGAAAGAAGAGAGGAAAAATCAAATCAAGAAAAAGCAGCAAGACCAAAACGAAAATATACAAAACGACCAAGCCAGCTCCTGAAACAACATAGGAATTACAGCTAGATCCTCAAACAATATCTGATCTACTACCACCATTATCATCATCATCAGAGGAAGAAGCAGAAGATCTAGAAAGTTGGAAGTGTAGAGAGAGAGAGAGAGAGAGAGAGAGAGAGAGAGAGAGAGAGAGAGAGAGAGAGAGAGAGAGAGAGAGAGAGAGAGAGAGAGAGAGAGAGAGAGAGAGATTGAACAGAGAGAAAGAGAGAAGAAAACAACAATCATCACCAACTCCACAAATATTACCATAGGAGAGACCGATAAAAAAAACCCAAGGGGATTTGGAGGATTGGACGTAGAGGCGATGGCAACGGAGATTCGGGGAATGGGCGACTGTGAGAAACTGGGAGAGGAGGAACGGAAAAGAGCTACAGAGAGAATAGCAAAGCTAGCTGCAAGGAAAGATGGACAGGGGTTTCTACTTGGAGCGGCCATAATCTTTGTCCAGATAGCGTTCTCTCCTATTTTGAATGATTAGAAACCAAACGAGCTGGTAAAAATTCCCCAGAAATCATAAATGAAGTAGCTGACATTTATATAATATTATTTAAAGACGGTATCAATGTTATCGATGTGTATCAGTCTCTCATTAATGAAATCGCCGATGATTCTTATAGCGACTGAGTATGTGATTAAATATAATGACTATAATAAAATGATAGCACATATTACACAACGTGGACAAACCATGATCAAGGTGATAAATTCTAGATTACCAGTATATGAAAAAATCTACGGAGATGGATTAGGTGATGTTGTTCAGGGTTTGTTTATAAGGATAACCCCAAAAGCAGTACCAATTCCAAAGCAACTGGGCATGAAAGCAATTGATTTTGTTCTTGAGAAGGGTATAGGTGCTGTTGATAATCTTGCTAGTAAAGCATTCTCAGCTATCAAAGATAGACTAGAACGATTAATACGCAGACCGCAGGCGGTCAGACCTCATCCACCAGTAAAATTACCTAGCTCTGTGATGCCTGCAAATGTAAGTAAAATAATAAATCAGGCTGCTAATCAAAAGCTAGCAGAGTTAGTTGATGAGTCAATATCAGAACACGAAATTTTATAACCGCTAGTCTGATAGCAGAAGGTGGTCTCAATTCCTAAAGTAGTCTTCATTTTAGACGATAATAATTATAATAAATATGTTCAATCGAATAACTGATCCCGCATTCGACATGGACGCACCGGTACTCAAAGATGAGTCTGTGCGTGATTATCAGTATTATTCTTGTGATGCACGAACTCCAGATCAACGTGGAAGAATTGAATTTCATGTTCAGGTTACAAGCAGATGTTTCTTACCCGCTGAAGTACTTATTGAGGCTGAAGGTGAAATTTTAAATATCGCTGATCCTGTTATATTTGATTATATTTGAGGACTCCATCAATATCTGAAGAAAATCTGTTACTTATCTTTTATGAGTCAAAGTGGCAAATCAACGTTATCATGGATTTCAATGACCACAGATGCTGTGCTGAACACTGTTAATAGTTTATTTACATGGCAACAGGGAATAGCTGCACCGCGACATATAATTATTACTTTTCAAAATGTTGCACGAATAAACAACCAAGAACGTAGTATTATGATATTTGACAATATTGGTGTTTCTGAGGTTTCATTAGGTGTAAATGGACACCAAGAACTATCCGAGTATATATTACTGAATTTCTATCAAAATCATGTAGCACGTGTATATCATCAGCTTATGATGTTTGTGGGGCGTGATCAAAACATTGATACTGGTTTACAAATATCACAATTGAATTTTACAACCATATATCCGATTTATTACTTTTCGCTTGAACATTTAGATTTGACCAGACAATCTGTAGTCAATATACATTTTCGAGCTAGTGTTAATAGAAATATTTTAGATATTCCTAATTACAGAGCAATTGTTGTCATCCTTAGCAATAAATCAATGTTCCTTGAAGGTGCTGGTGGACGAATGAGAGTAGTTAAGGCTCCAGTAGAAAATATGTAACACGTAATTAGATCGTTTATAAATATTAAAATGTCGTATAATCATGTTAATGTTACACTGACTCCTGGACATATCAAAAGACTGCAATCAGTATCAAACACTAATTGTGCAATAGAAATATCGCTAATAAAGGATCAAATGAGCGGTTCCATTAAATTATCGTTAACCGAGCGTCGATTCAAAAACTTCAATATAGCAAAAATATCAAATAAGGGCGTCAAAATTAATCCTTCTGCTGGTGATATCAAAGATACTTTTAAAATGAGTGGTATACTTCCCCTTCTCGCAGCTATAGCAGCATTAATAGCAGCTTCAGCACCAACTGTTGAAAAAGCAGCGCATTAGGCGTTATTAGAACAGCTGCTGGAATGGCATTAAAGAAAGCAACCGGACATGGAATAAAACGAACATCTACAAAAGGAAATAGGTCTCAGATTACCAGGGACCCCACATTCATGGCACGGAAAGTTTCTAAGACTTCTCGGGACAGTTTATGGTGCTGCTAAAAAAATAAAAAATAAAAAACTTCAGAGGTGTTTTATGCGCGATCAATTACCAAAACAACCAAACAATACAGAAACAGGTATTATTAATCACGACAAAAGCTCTGGACCTGGCACGCATTGGGTTGCGTATGCAATTGATTCACGTAGAATTATTTATTTTGATTCATATGGATTAGCGCCTCCAAAGGAATTTTTAGAATATTCTAACAACATGCAAATTACTCCAATCTGGTATTCAACGTTACCTATACAAACATTAACTGATCCATCAATATGTGGTCATGAAGTACTTAATGAACTTGATGCTATATCTAAATCAACAAAACTACGTCATAAAGTCGTGCATGAATATACCACATTGTCACATTTAAGCAGACATCAGTAAATATAATGATACATATTTACGAAAGATCTGCTCGTGGTAAAGCTTAGCAGCAAGGTGATTTATCTAAACATGCAATCTTCGATCAACTCAGAAATGAGATTAAAGATTTATTAAATATTACAATTGTGGATCAAAATGAAGTTGTTTTTTAGGAGAAAAAAAAGACGATTAAAGACGAGTAATGTATAACTGCCAGATGTACTTGTACGAATTCCTGCTGCAGTTGTTGATAATATGGTTACTTTTACTGATCAGCGTAAAATACAAGATTCCGGTTTACGTCAGTTTACGATTATGTTAAAAAAAGCTGGCGATTTATTCAAAGGGACATTATTATGAATAAAAATAAAATTTCAGGTCTTGGAAATCCAACCGCAGATAATGATGCTGCAACGAGAAAATACTTCGACAATCAAGAATCTAAATACGTATTAAACAACGGCGGTATAATTCGTGCATTTTTCAACATAAATAATAATGGCATTAATAATATCAGAACACCAGAATCTGATTTTGATGCTGATACGAAAAAGTACGTCGATGTTAAGGACGTTCTAATAACAACTTCTTTAACAACAATCAACAATGAAATCGCCACACTCAAAACTGATTTTACCAACCACATAGGCTCGTTTGTAAATTTTCTCAGAAACATGAACAGAACTACTAACGATTTTTTTGGGAATCCACAGACTGTTGAAATAAAACTCGCCGTTATTAATACAAGATTCAACGATATTATCAGTGGAATTCCTGATAATGTTATAAAAACGAGTCTGATTAAAATTCCTCACAATCAGATAAAAAATATCGTGTATACAGTTGCATCTGAGTCTGGCATATGGACACCAGAAAATAAAACTATCAAACACACCGCGGCAGTCGCAGCTTTATATAGGCTGTCTGTGTTTAGGGGCTTAGAATTTAGAATACTTACCACATCTCAATTAACTAAAAAAATTTCTAGAACTGTGTCTGTACTGTTAGGTAAAGATTCTGAAGAAACATTTACGCATCGGATAGAAGTTTGGCCTCAGCTAATTACTGTTGGTGTCTGGAATATATGAATAAATTCTTTAATTAATTACTTAACGTCATAGTATAATGAAAAAATGACTCCGTCATCAATCGATGTTCAACGTCTGAAAGATAATCAAGCTTGTGAATGTCTGTCCGAGCTAAAAAAAACCCATCGACAACTATACAGTGAAAGAAAAAATATCTTAGACGTCTGGTTGTCATTGATATAGTTGTTTATTCAGTTTCTGCTATTGGTGCTGGAGCCGGATTAATATTATCAACTTTATCAATGATAGTTCAAGCAGTCATAACAATTATCGATTCGACTTCAATGACTATCGCAAGTATTCTCAGTATTATTGCTAAAAGATAGCTGCATGTGCAAATGATAAGTTGCGTTAGTATATGATAAAATTACACACAACAACAGCAACCTATTCTAAACTATCTGGGTATATTGCCATGTATCTCAGTGATGGTAAAATATCTGATGAGGAGTTTGCAAGAATAATGAAAACCTACGTGATTTTGGTGACAATAACCAAAGTAAAATAAATGGAGAATTAAACAATAACAATAATAATTATGACAGGGTCTGAACATAGTTCGGAGATTGAGTCGAGAGAGTTATTTCAACAGATCGTCACTAATACAACTCCATAAAAAACTACGATGATATCAATGAGCTCGATTAATCCCGAATTTAGCGTTAACTTTCCAACCGCAATTTAAGTAAAAGAGATAGCATTAGCACAAGTGCGAGTTTATTATAGCTGGCATAATATTTATTCAAAACATTTTGGTGTACTACAGCCAAATAATTGATTAGTATTTGCAAACAAGAGTAAATCTGATGGAATTCCCGATTGGCAAGTAGTTAGTTTTCCAACTGGCAGTTATCAAATAGAGCAAATCAATGAAGAATTTTAACGCAGAACTAAATCTATTGTAGGAGAAGAATCAAAAATAGCAATTACTGTTTACGAACTAACATTATAATCAGTGATTGAAATACATTCTTCTGATCATGCTGTAGATATTTATCAACGTTCTATTATATCAGTACTAGGATGGCCTGAAGTTGCACCTGCTTATCAGGTTCCAAGAGAGCCACAGCGATCCGACTTCGTCATAGATGTTAAGAAATTTATATACCTTCCAGAATATCGAACAGAAGAAATACTTATCCATGGCGACAGCATTTTGGTGATGAAGTTATACATTATATAGATAAAATAGAAGCCCATTTTACAAAAACTAATTGATGGTGAAAAAGGTAAAATAATTGGACTTGATGTTGATGAAAAAAATTCATATGCTAGAACAATTAAGGCTGAACATTTACTTATCGAAAAATTTATTTTCAAGCATTAATGTTCTTACAACGATGATACAAAAATTCAAATAATTGAAACTTTGCAACATTTGAATCAAGTTTATTCAGACATAAAGTTCATGAATGATATTATTATTAACAGAGAAAAACGATTAGTAAACCCAGCATATAGAATATATAGAGCGTATATAGTTAATGAAGACGATCATTTTCAGCGAGTTAGAGCAAAACGTCTGTTCACGACAGTATTCTAAAACATTTTGGAAAATTTTAACAGAACAGCTATCAACATTTAATATCCGGGATTTAACTCGGAGGAGATAAACAAATCAGTTAATGATCTTATTGATGAACACTTTAAAAGAATATATGATGCATGGACAAAATTAATCCCGCTACCATCAGTTCTCGGATATAATAATGACCCATTTGGAACAGGTCGTCATATTTCACCTAAGATTGTTAATATGACATCGATAATCGCAGTGAATATAGCATGCGATATAATTGATAATAGTTACCACATAGATCTTTCAAAGTCCAACCAAGCCCAGCAAGGATATGTAATATATTCACCCGGGTGCGTCTTTGTATTTGAACCAATAGATCAAGTCTATCTGCGTGTACATAATCCATTGTTGTCAATAATAAATTTCAAACTCACAAATCAGGATGGCAATATTAATTATTTGAAAAAGGAAACGTTATATATTAGTTTTTATATATGCTCATAGAATGCCTAAATAAGTTTTCAAAAAATCTGATTTTTGACTTTGAAATTCGACACTCACCTTGACTTTTGACCTGGACCTTGAAAGGTGATCTTCACCTTAATTTGACCTTTTGCATATATGGTAGGATGGTTAATTTATTATTATTATTATTATTATTATTATTATTATTATTATTATTATTATTATTATTATTATTATTATTATTATTATTATTATTATTATTAATTTTAGTACTATTAAAAATATAAAAAATAGCCAGTAGCGGATACTCGACATTGTGGCCACTTGTTTGTCTTTCATGTTATTTTTTGCGCTATGTCTTTCTTATGACCATTATTGGCACCCCATGTTCTATTTCTTATTGGCTAACATTCTTTCTGAATATTTTTATCGGGGCTCTTCCAAATGAGGCACACATACATACACACATACATGCACACATAGATACAAACATACATACACACATATAACTCACATATATACAAACACATACACACACTCATAGATACACCACACAAACTACTCATTATTCTAGAGCCTACTTGATAGCCTGTGTACCTTTCAATCATGGGGTCCTTTTCGCGCTATGTCTTTCTTATGACCATTATAGACACCTCATATTCAGTTTCTTTTTGGCTAACATTCTTTCTAAATATTTTTGGGTGGACCATACAATGAGGTAGAGATCTCAGGCATGCTACTGTTTATTTTGGAGAAGCACCTTGTATTGCGGTTTCATATTTCCCACCAATTCAAACCCACGGTAAAATTTCAAAACGAAACGCACTCATCACGTTGTTTATCGTGATGAGGATATGAAACCATGGGAGGTGCGTTGCTCCCCATCCTTAAAATAATTTTAGGAAATCCAGAACCATACCCACTACATATGCCGGCCGTGGGAATATTACTACGGACCTTCAGTACTATACTCAAGCATTCTTGCACTGAGCAACGGTATTCTGTTACATATATACGCTCGAGAAATTATTATATAGCTATTACTAACACGAGAGTATTACATTTCTAAGCATTATTTTTCTCATTTTTATAAATGAATCTAGAAATTTATGATTTTATTAAAATATATCACCATTTGTACGTATAAAACGATTTAATTATATCACAATTTGTATCAATGACACAAAATTATACACACAGGTAATATACATACAGTAGAAAATCAATAATATATGTATGTATGTATGTATGTATGTATGTATGTATGTATGTATGTATGTATGTATGTATGTATGTATGTATGTATGTATGTATGTATGTATGTATGTATGTATGTATGTATGTATGTATGTATGTATGTATGTATGTATGTATGTATGTATGTATGTATGTATGTATGTATGTATGTATGTATGTATGTATGTATGTATGTATGCATGTATGTATGTGTGTGCTCTTTTATACATATACATTTGGGTTTCAATGTTTTAAAAATAATATCAGAACATAACTTAAAGCGCCGTTGCGCCATTCCAATGTTATAATTCGGGTTTATGAAAACTATTAGACTATGAAAATTATTAGACTATATATTGTAGGCTTTCCTGTTATGGGTCAACACAGAGTTCACATTATTGGCAGGGATCTATCACTAAGTTTGATTTTTTTTATAAAACTTTAAGGATAAACATACAGACTGATATTCTTTATAGAGATTAAAACACATTGGGTTTACGGAAAATATACAGCGTGCTATGCAATGATTGGATGTTGAGAAATGCATAGGTAATGTGACGCATTATATGACGGGAAATAATCTTATAATTTACTATGTGGATAAGATTTTTTTCCGGCAGGAGTTATGTTGCTTTATTATATGTCCAATTGATTCGCAATGTTAAAAATTTGAATATTAATTATTGGTTTAATATGCATATATATATATATATATATATATATATATATATATATATATATATATATATATATATATATATATATATATATATATATATATATATATATATATATATATAATGAGCAGTGAAAACATTATTAATATTATTTCTGCTGTCAACAAAATTAAAACATGATGGAGTAAATTGATTAGGTAATCTTGATCCTCAAATTATTATTTGTGATTTTCAAAAATTGCAACAAGCAAATTTCAAAATAAATCCACATTACCTTCTAATCACCGATTCGTAAAATCAATTTATAATACTATATTAGATTCTTTGGTAATGGTAAACGACACACAGGTAAGGCTATTTGCGCCTCTTTCTCGTTCAATCGAAGATATGAGGATTGCATTGTCTCGCGAGTACGAAAGAAAAAAGATGATAGACAATCGTGTAAGGCAATTTAAAAAATGTTATTTGATTTTGTCAGTGTCACTGAGAGTAAAAGTGGACCCCTGAGCACCTCAACGTCTGAGCGATAAATAAAACCAATGTCAAAATTTACAGAATTGAAAAATACAGTAAGAATATCAATCTATTGTTTTGAGGTAAGAATACACAGTTATTTGACGTATTAAAATATGATCTATTGATCATATTTTATGGAATATGTAGATTTTCGTATATGACGAGCTACATGCTTAAATGAAGCAGAGATGTAATCGAACTGAATATAATTTCTTGTCCGGTCTGTACACTTAAAGATTTAATAACTCTTGCTCTCTTACAATGGTTATTAACGCCATTTTTTCCATCTTTGCAATTTTGACTGTGTGACAAGTCGTAAGTTATTTACAGAGTTATCGAGTTTATTAATATTGATGTGATCAATTACAAAGCCTTCTTTAAGGACACCAAAATAACACTCTTATATGAATTTAAGTGATAAATAATGTTTTCTATCAATATTGAACCTTAGATAACAAGCATTATTAAGACTACAGACTGTTTGTTTTAATCTTCAGTTTATATTCAAACTATCTTGAAACGCCTCGTAATTTGTATTTATTGGATGTCTCACAAATTCCTTTTATTTGAATGTATCATCCTTTTATCCATTTTTATAACAATAATTGTTTAAATTATAATTTTGTGATCTGGTCATATATTCCATTTCTGTCTTTATAGGAGATTTACCTGTCAAGGTATTTTTTGTCATAATAACGATTCAGTTCTCTATATTTTTACGGCCACATTTTACACATTGTGTTTTTCCTCTTATTCCGATACTACACTGGACACATGATTTTGGTCCTGTACTTCAATGATTGATGCTCTGCATATGATTTCCCCAGTATCTGTTTACACATGATTTATTACAATAAAAAAATGTCCAATTTTCAAACGAATGCACTTGTTTTCTCTTTCAATCATTTTATGTATATATATATATATATATATATATATATATATATATATATATATATATATATATATATATATATATATATATATATATATATATATATATATATACTAAAAGTCAATTTAAATATTTTTTATTTTTTTAATTAAAATAATGGAGGAATTATCTGCAACTTTACCATCCTCCGTCAGATTTGATCTTGACAGACAACCAGAATATAAATTTAGTGTTTCGATAAAGGATCTAGCTTAAACGATTGAGGACAAAACTAATGGTACCCGTGAAGCCAAAAAGAAATTTCGTGACGATGGTTGGTCATGTGTGGTCAACTTTCAGAGGTGGAACTACTGTTAATGTGATGAATGACGAACGAGGAAAAGTAATTATTAACCACACTGATAATCAAAAATATTTTATTTTAATAAAATGTATTGTAGTGATAGATGATGATAGTTGGATAATTCGTGATAAAAAGGAACCCGTTCATGTACAGTGGGGAAAGAGTATCGTTTATTAAATAATAAATCCAAGTTTAAAATACTCTCTGGTATTGATTGGCCATACTTCAAGCGAGGTTACTCATTAACTGCACTGGTCTATGCAATGTACCTGCTGAATGATAACTTTAACGTTGTGGATCTCAAACCGATGAGATTGTCTGAGTCAAGAATAAACTGTGTAGGTTAACGAGTTACAGAACATTTCACAACTGCGATACGTGATAAAGGCTTGACAGATTTAAGAAATAAACGAATATGTGAATAGGCAGAGGGAGTTAAATATACTGGAGCATATTGTAAAGATGTTGCTAAGTTAGAAAAGTTATTAAGATTTCCAGTAACTATAAAAAAATACTAACCGGAGAGAAATTGTACGAACCAAAACATATAAAAATGGAAGCCCTATGACGATTATTGATCATAATGCTCATATATGAACTGATGCTGTAACAATTTTTTCCCCGTGACAGAATGGTTAAATTTTTTAATGGTCATATATTTGAATTTTATCAAAATTATCAATAAAAGTGACTCTGTATCTGTTTGGTTATATAAAAATCCAGAATACGATTTTCGTGATCAGTTTACGCGACCTAATGGTGATATTTATCGTACAGAATCTCTTTATGAAACAAATGAGAAATCTTGCAATAAAATATATTTCTGACGATGTCTATTTTAGACAACTACTAAATAATCGTTTTACTGTACCATATGTTGCGGTATATTTCGCACAGAAAAACATTCATGGAAAAAGACATGATCAGAATTTCTTGAAGATGTGCAAAAAAGTTATATAGAATATGGACACGGTGGATTATGGAAAATTAAATACGATTATAGTGACGTTATCTCCGTGAGATGGCTACAAGCTATCCTGGGAGTTTTCTTGGACATGGAGAATGTTCTAACTACTTTAGGAGAATCAGGAGAATCTGACATCCTGGGCATGAGGTGATCAGAGTTTGAATAAACGGATCCTTACCAGATTTTGACTTAACAGGATTTGCCTGTATAGAATAATTCGAGTTCACAGAAGATCTCCATCGGACTGCTTGTGCTTGGTTTGGAAGACATTTTTCAGAAAAATGTTGCACTCCAATAGTGCTATTAAGATATATGCTTGATGCTAGAATTTTAATATCGTTGAGGGTAAATGAAGCAAGGATATCCTATAGTCCACAAAAGTAAGTTTGGTTACTAGAACCGAATAGATTTAATACCAATGATGCCAGTAAAGAATTTCCTGATCTGAAGGAAGATGACATTATCAAAATTACGTATGTGACATTCGTTCACGTGTTTGAATAGTATCGTGCGGAAAAAAGCATAATTGCTGCTTGATATGAACTTCGTTAGGAACACTGACATCAAAATGTGCGTATTTGATTTTTTGAGTGGTGGCAGATATATTTGCCATATTGCCTGTCGTGCTAACCAATTTGCAGCAACAGAACGTGAAAACTTTTGCTGCTTCAGTAAGTTTAGTGCTTTGCTTCTCCAATACCCTCTTGGGCTATAATAAATAGCAAGTTTTTCTCTGAGAGCTATTAGGTATATAATTTAACGCATGTATTAATTTTACATCTGCGAGATGCCGCTGCTGAAAATATTTACGTTTATAAGCAACGTCATGAATATGATATGCTTGATCAATCTTATTTATTGGAAGCTTTCCTAGTCTTGGTTGGTCTTGATCATCAAGTAGGTTATCAAGTCGAGTTCCAGGACCAAAATAATTATATCCTGGAAGTTGTGTCTCACCTGCAACAATATTTCCACTGGTCTTTGTCCCTAAATCAGACATGGAAATATATTCATTTGTGAACCATATTTTACACATTTTCCTCTTAATACATGTCGTTTATGTTTCGCTGTTATTGTAGTAAATCTAGCAGTGGGTGTAGATAATCTACATCAAGCACAATATAGATTCATATTATTAATAATATGAATAGAATAATTGACTTTTCGGCGGCATGAAAACAGGAACCAGTAAAGCACAATCCAGCATTGCCAAATTCGATAAGGATGGTTATATTGTGTTCATCTCTATCAGGTAAAACACAATTATTATTAAATTTAATAACGAAATGGTTGAGATGGAGCAAACTACTTTTAATTGCACCGTCTCTATATGATCAGCATTGTCACTAAGTACTTAAATATTTTAACGAGAAAGCGAAATCAATTAAAATTGATGGTGACGATATTATTGATTTTAACACAGATATTGATGAAGCCCCATCTGTAGATTACTTAGATGGATTCATTAATAATATCGTACTATATAATGATTTGATGCTGTACAGACAATGAAATCCAGCTAGAATATTTTCCAGAGGTAGACAAAAATATTGACGTGCTTTATGTTATTCAGAAATACACATATATACCTAAGGTGATCAGAGATAACTGTAATACTCTAGTCTTATTTAGCAGAGTAGATAAGTATACTCTATAAAATAATTATTATACTTGGTGTTCAGGGGATATGGACATAAATAAATTTAAAAACTTTTTTAAAAGCACAAGCTGTCCCGTTCGGAATTATAACAATAAATCTACATGACCCAAGATCAAGATATCGTATAGGTGTGGATAAAATCTTTGGTTAATTCATATTTGCAGGGGAGGTGAACGACAAAAATTGAGTACAACGACAGGTAAACAAAGTCGCAAAAATACGTCAATAATAGGGTAACAAAATGGAGCTAACCTAAATTATTTATATTACCTGTATTCAACCATATGAACATATGCTCAGTTAGAGATTTCGGTTTAGCGTTATTGACCTCTTTTTTCAGCCATTTGTAGGAACCTTTTTTTCAGGTAAAGGGCTCAAGCAAAATGTTGTAGGGTTCACCCTCCCTGCTGCTTGTCAGAACAACAAATCAGTGAGCAGAATGAACACTTGCAGTTAACAGTATTACCTGGAGATTATACAGATATGGAAAAAGAACACACATTTTTGACGCTTCTATGGTTTGCAAATCTGATTCGCAAGATAAATTTAAAGACAGCTTTATTACTGATGTTAAAAAATTACCCCAGTCAACACAGTTTCAATTTAACGACGACAAATTAACCAATCAATACAATTATCGATTTAACGATGATAAATTACACCAAATCAGCACAATTAAGGATAAAATATGCCAAATCAAAACAAAGCATAGAGAGAGAGAATTGATAAACATATGGTTAAAAAAAGTATTTATTGAATGAAATTGATATGCGTCTCACTCATAGGAGCAGAATGTACCCTCACGTGACAGCTAATTATAACGGAAGTCAAAACCCTTTACAAATGTTGTTGGAGTCAGCTCAAAGATTGAAAACCGCTTATTTCATGACAACCCAAACGTTCCTAACTGGGATACTAAGCAATGTATCCATCAATGGATCTACGGGTCAACCCTTTCCAGGTGAATCAAGAGAAGGTCTCCACCTCAGAAGACACCCCATGTCAATAAAATCGACTAGGAAAGACCTGGGTAGTGTCTACTTTATGAACGACTAAATAATGGAATATTTCACAAGATATGTATTACCATCGATGGAGGATAATATAACATATATTATGTGAGACATATGAAGCCTTAAGATTAACCTATAAATTCACTTACAACAAATTATGCATATATACAGATACAAATATTAGCACTTACAATTTTTATGAATATTAGACTCGAAATATATATTTTACTGACATTTATTTACAGTTACGTGCTTCGAGTTTCAATCAGATAAGATCTTGAATTATAAACTAAAAAGTTCAAACTAAAATTTAAATAAAATTTACAATATCCTTTAGTTTTATAAAATATTGGTAGAGTCTTATCGCACAATCCTTTTATATCTGTTCTGAATATCAAGCTAAACCACTAAGTAGAATAATCAATCATTTATCATATAATTGCAGTGGATCTCTAGAGGATATATAGCTGGTTTTGCCTCTTAATTCAAATTAACGTCACATTGTTCTGCTCAAACTAGAACAAGTTTCGTATAGTGCATTTTTAATTCTATATTAATTTGTATAAATCGAGATAATCCCTCAAATTGATTTCTGAAGGTCAGTTGATGTTTCTGTTCCTCAAATGGAAAACAATTTAGCTGAACAAATGTTCTAAATCATTCTTTGTGATTATAGTAAAGAGATCGCATATTAAAATATTATAAGCATGATTGGAATTGAGAAAAAACACATATCACAATCTTGGGACAAATCTATACTGTTGTTAAATTACTGATATTCAACACATTTGCCCAAAATGAACGGTTTTACTTGTCATTGCTGGCTTCCATTAAAAACACACCATAATATGTTTTAGTTTATCATATTATTATAACATATCATTTTTAAGTTCATTATTTTAGCTCACCATAGAATAGTTTAGTTCATCATATCTACACACCATTGAATGATTTAGTTCATCCTATATGCAGACCATAATATGCTTCAGTTTATCCTATTGACACACCATAGCAAGTTTTAGTTTATTCTATTGGCACACCATTGCATGCGTCAATTCATCCTATCGACACATCATAGCATGTTTAGTTCTGATTGGCATCCATTGAAGAAAGTGCTATATTATCCGAGCAAAATTTAGATTAACTTTCTGTTATATTTCTATGTCCTGTACATTGAATGCCCAGGTGTGGCATACTGCAGAAGGACTCTAAAGTGTACAATGAATGCCCTGGTGTGGCATAATGCAGAAGGGGGTATAAATTGTACAATGAATGCCCTGGTGTGGCATAGTGCTTGATGGCTCTAAACTTTATAGAGCAATATATAATATAATTTAAATATAGATTTAATATTCAAAAATTGGATTCATTGTCAGCCGTATCAACAACCCTACCCTCAGGCGGATCAGGCTAGAGTTGTCTTCCATTGACCGAAATAGCATGGGAGTTCGGCAGCCACCTGAGCGTCCGAGCAACCCTTTTTAGGACTACACTGCTCGCCTCCATAGCAAGAGAAAGGGACTGGAAAAGGTGTCCTAAACATTGTCTTCTTTATCTTACCCTGGCCAGCTTACCGCGGCTGGCGGAGATCCAACCACAGCGGTAAGAAAAAAAACAGATCAAGGTGACACCCGCATGGAACGTGCCCTCACTCTTGAAAGGCCTGAAAGAATGACTACTTTGATTACCAGAGAGCTAGCCAGGTACAAAGTCCAGATTGAAGCACTCAGCAAGACCCACTTACCAACGTTTGTCAACTGTCAGAGGTAAATGCCGGCTACACCTTCTTTTGGATTGGATTCAGCGAGAAAGAACGTCCTGAAGATGGAGTTGGTTTTGCCATCAAGTCAAACCTGGTCAACAAGATAGTCGGCCCACCTAAAGGCATCAACGATCTTCTGATGACCGTTCGACTGCCACTCCCAAGAAAGCTTTATGCCACACTAGTCAGCGCCTGCGTCCCAACAATGACAAACCCGATGAGATTAAGGACTAGTTCTACGATGAACTGTGATCCATTATTGCTGCCGTGCCCAGAACAGATAAACTGATTATCCTTGGTGACTTTAACGCCAGGTTTGGCGCAGATCACACCCTATGGATATTAGTGCCTGGACACAATGGGATTAGCAGCTGAAACAGCAATGGCCTCCTACTGCTGGAAACGTGCAGCGTATGAACTGCTCATCACTAACTCTGTCTTCCGCCTTCCACTTCGCAACAAGACGTCTTGTATGCACACACGCTCCAATCACTGACATCTGCTCGAGTGATGAAGGCTGTGTGTGGAGCTGAGTGCTGGACTGGTCACAGGCTGATCATTTCCAAACTTAACATCAAGATAGTGTCTCCTAAACGTCTTCAAGGAAGCAAGACACCGAAGCGACTGAACGTCTCTAAGCTGAAATAATATTCATTAAAACAATCCTTTGCAGACAAGCTAGACAACAGGTTGGAAGTCATCACTCTAGACATGTATCATGTAGAGTCCGATTGGGTGTCCCTTTGGAATATTGGCTATTCCACCGCCGCCGATGTATTTGGCCCTACCTCACGAAAGCACTAGGACTGGTTCGACGATAATGAGGACCGCATTTAAGAACTGCTCGAAGGAAAACACAGAGCGCTGCTAAAGGACCCTCACTCCAACTCTAAGAAAGCTGCAATAGCCAATATCAGAAGAACAGAGCAGAGTTAGCTCCAATAGATGAATGACTCTCTGCTGAAGTCTGACGAGACACAGTCGCATGTAGATCGCAATGACACGAAGACATTATACAAAACGCTCAAGACAATCTACGATCCCATTAAATCAGGATCTTTCCTCCCTCCTCAGTACAGATGGGGACACGCTAATCAATGATAAGGAAGAGATTCTCAAGTGCTGGGCAGAACACTTCGTTAGAGTCTTCAACCGACCTTTCTCCATAAACGCTCAAGTCATCGCTCGCCTGCCTGCCCCAGGTCCCAACCGGCGCATCCCTCTCGTATTCACCAAGTCTTACAGAAGCAAAGAAGGAAATTAAAAGCATATTTATTGGCAAATCTCCGGGCTCTGATTACATCTCAGCGGAAGCCTACGCAGCTGGTGATCACCGACTGATGCAGAAGACTAATGACCTCTTAGTTTCCATGTGGAACTAGGAAAGGATTCCACAGGAGTTTAAAGACGCCTCTATTGTCCACCTCTTCAAGCGAAAGTGGAAACGGCAAGCATGCGACAAACGCCGTGGTATCTCTCCATTATCCATTACAGGGAAGATACTGGCCAGAAGTCTGCTAAATCGACTAACCGTCCACCTGGAACAATGCTTGCTACCAGAGAGACAGTGAGGTTTTAGGCAGGATCGAAGCACCGTGGACATGATTGTGTCAGTCAGACAACTCCAGGAAAAATGCCAAGAGCAGAACGTCGGCCTCTACATCACTTTTGTGGATATCAATAAAGCTTTTGATAATGTAAGTCGCGAATTTCTGTGGAGGATCGTGGCAAAGTTCGGATGCCCCGAGAAGTTCATCACCATGGTCAGACTATGCCCTTCCCAGTCACAAACAGTGTCTAACAGGGCTGCGTTCTAGCTCCGACCCTGTTCAACGTGGTGTTTACAGCGATGCTGACCAACGCTTTCCGTGAGAGTGACATTGGCAATGATATCCGGTTAAGAACTGATAGGAACATCTTCAACTTGAGAAGACTGCGGGATAAGACCAAAGTCAGGAATACACCATCTGCGACTTCCTCTTTGCTGACGACTGTGCGTTGAATGCTTGTACTCAGTCTGATATGCAAGAAAGTATGGATAGGTTCTCCAAAGCCTGCACAGATTTCAGACTCACCATAAGCTCACTACTGCTGACAAGTTCATCTATCTTGGCAGCACCTTGCCACGCACAGTCTCCATCGAAGAAGAAGTCACCATCAGAATTGCTCGTGTAAGTGCAGCTTTTACTTTTTCCTCTTGTGTGGAACAGAAGAGGAATCAGCTTCCAAACCTCCAAAGGTGTATCGCGCAGTAGTATTACCATTCCTCTTGTACGCCTGTAAGACATGAACGGTGTACAGTTGCCATGAAAAACAGCTAAACTCCTTCCACATGCGATGCCTCAGAATGCTGCCTCACATCAAATGGCAGGACAAAACTTCTGACACAGAAATTTCTTAAAATCTTTGTTATTAAACTCTGCTAAAATAATATTTTATTGATCACCAATAAAGGCCCTATTTGACGTCAGAAAAACAGACTTTGAGCAACCTTGAATTGACAGCCTGTGGTAAACGACTAATTGATTAGACATGATAGAAAAGGCCTTGCACAAAAACAATTTAGTCGAGTCATTTAATTTCTAACTTAATTCACATGGTTCCTAACCGCATTAAGATGCATAGTGCCATGTCTATATGGACAGTTTATCATGGAATAAACGTAATTATTCCTGCTATCACTTACACTGATCAGAAAGAGCCCATCGAATAGAACTGGGTATATAATATGGAAGAACCTGGTCATTAACATTAGCATAGTGTGGAAGAACCTGGTCATTAACATAAGTGTTTATCCAATGTTAACAAAGCATAACTTATTGACCAATTTACTCTTTTATATTCGAAGGGTGAGGTACTAGCAAGTATTATTAGACACCTCACCCAATAAATTACCATAAAACACAAAATTTCAACAAAGTTACTTACTCATTAAATATAGGTTACAAAGACCCATATTTTGCCATAAAGATATAGAACATAAAAGGTCATCCATAAACTACGTTTAATGATTTTAGATACCATGTAGCACAAATTGAAAGAAATTCTTAATAATAAAAGTACAATACAAAATATAGGGCACGATGAGCTTCTTTGCAGTAAGGGTGTGGAAACAAAAAAGTCAAAATGGATCATAAAGACCTACTAATGAAATGAAACCGTAGTGGTGTTTCAGATGCACCCACTCATCCAATTTCATGATTCTAGATATAATAGTATGCAAGTAACGTGCTACAAGGGGTTGAATGCAAAATATTAACCTAAGAAAGAAAAATGTTAAATATGGGTAATTTTAACACACTTTATAACGAGGTTGTAGCAATCATCAAGATGAATCACATGGCAAAGTTTCATGATTCTACATACAAAAACCTTAAACTTTGCCTGTAAAATGCTAAATTTAGGCCACACAATATATAAGTTAGTAATTCATAAAATATTGGTCACTTTTATCTACTTTTTTAGTGAGGGTGTAGAGTCCATCAAGATATATATATATATATATATATATATATATATATATATATATATATATATATATATATATATATATATATATATATATATATATATATATATATATATATATATATATATACATATATATATACATATATATATACATATATATATGTATATACATGTATGTATATATGTATATATATGTATATATATATATATATATATATATATATATATATATATATATATATATATATATATATATATATATATATATATATATATATATATACACGCTGTATGAATGATAAACTACGAAATGTATCAAGTTTAAAATAAAAGGTGAGGCTTGAATAATTTGTAAAACGTGTGGTATATCATTTATACAACGCACACCATATACATATATTTTATTTATATCACATGCAAATACATATCTTTGCCCTTTGAACGAAGTTAATATTTACTACAGGCAACTGTGTATTGACCGAGTGAATGAATGAACTCACATCCCTGCAGAGTGTATACACTACAAAATGTCAGACATCATGATATGTGTCTGAGGAAGTGATTCCCCAGTGCAAGACATCACTACTAGCAGATATCGTAGCGATAAAGCTACATGGAAGCTATGTTAAAATTCTAAATCACACATACACAGCTTCGCAGAAAGAATGGTTGAGGGTCATTCAGATCTAAGACATGTACATTTGTATTCTTTTGGACTCCAATTGTAAGGCAGACGATAAGCTGCGGGTACTGAAGTAACTCTCTTAATGGTAGAGTCGAGCTCAAAATGACTAACGTCTTTCTTTTAGTGTGCACTATCGGTATTGAGGACAAGAAAAACTATGATTTTTAAATCATCTTCAACTGGTTTAATATTTATTGTATATTTGAATGAGTAACGTGAATGGCTTGAGGTGAGAACATTGTACTATGCTTGTGCAGGACCACGCTTGCAGTGGAAATTTGAAGTGAGTGAACATCAATGAACAATATCGAGTAGTTACATTAGTTATTATCCCATGTTGTTCAAAGATTGTTATTCACATCCGTTAAATTTTGTTTATAGAGTGGAGAATGACTAAAACATTGAAAGCTCATTTTTCAAAGAAAGAAAACACACAACGTCTCATTTGTTTAGCTGATAATAGCAGTAGACCGGGTGGTCTTGTGGTTAGTGTGCTAGATGAATGATAGAAAGTGTGTGAGTTCGAATCCTAGCATTAGATCGGTTACCTTCTTGTATCCTTTACTCCAAATTTCAGCAAATCTTGTAGACACTAAATAATATTTTTTAAACTTATAAATCTTGTCGCTATATTGGAGTAAATGTTGAAAGGGAGGCAACTATGTCGTCAGTATATTTACATAATGCGTTATCTTAAAACAGTTTTGGAGAGTCTTGAGGTGCCCAGAATATATCTTTAGTCTTCCACGACCAACAGTTGGCAATATCCAGTTTTTCTCCTGTTTCTTCCGAGTAGGGAGTAAAACCTAGTTTAACCATATTTTTCAAGGCGTCAAGAATAAACTTTGTTGTACAGGCTGTGTCGGGTCTGTTCCTGAATTCAACCATGATGAACCATTCCATAAACAAGTATCGAACTTTCACATGTTTGAAAAACTCACTTGAAGTTCGTAGAGCTCTGCATTCGTAGCCCTCTGAATGAGAAATAGAACAACGTTGAATTAATCATTCCATTGTTTTCAAAGATGAAAAAACCTAATAAAGACAACGAGGGTGAAAATATCCCTTTGCTAGAGACCTTATTTTTGAAAAAATAAAGGTTCCTACGATGCTGAGAAATGATGCTAATGACGTTTAAGCCAAAAGTTCTCTAATTGGTCAGATTATTTTTCGACCCTTTTGCTTTTTCATGATGGTCACTACGCGTTGATTATTCACCCTTTCTACTGCTATAAATTAAACATAAAGCATATATGTTATCAATATAACACATTTTTTTGGATAAACACATTCATATGCACCAGGGGGGCGGAGTCGAGATAATGTTGATGAAAAAATGTTTTTAAAGATTTTTTAGACATTCTTAAATCTGAATACGATAAAACCGTTAATGGTTTAAGAAATGTATTTATTTCATTATCACAACATTTTGATGATGGTGTAAAAAATCAGATAATCGAGTCATCTAAATGGGATCTTACTCGATCGCCAATCAGTGTTATAAAACGCACGACAACACCCAAATGAAAGTATTTGCACAACTCCAGAACTTAACCAATTATTTCTTAATCATTACAAAATAACAGTGAAATACTTACAACTATTCATTATACTAGATTTAAATAATGCTTAAATGAAGAAAGCATTAACTGATCTTATTGAAGAATATCATCCGGGAGTAATTGAATCATGGAGAGACATAGCCCAGCACCGGCTTTTCGTTAAACATATTAACAGCCCATTTCACATATCGCCGTATACTGAAAATATAACATCAACGATCGCAGTCAATTTCGTATGCGATGTTATAGACGGTAGTTATCAGATAGATCTTTCAAAGTCTAGCCAGGCTAAGCAAGGGTACATATTATATGCATTCAGTCCTTTAGTCCCACGGGCGTGGTTAACTGTATCAGAACCAATAAACTCCGTGTACTTGCGTGTACATAATCCGTTTTTATCAAGAATATATTTCAAACTAACACACCAGAGTGGTCGCATCTTGGACTTACGAAATGAAACTCTAAGTATAAATCTGTATGAGATCATAATGCATTTTATATCACAATGCGAAACAAAATAAATAACAGAGTCTATTACTTGTCAATCTTGTCAATAATTGTATGGTAACAGTTTGAGAAATCCACATCATGTGTAGGTTAATATTTTTATTGCATTATATTTCAAAAACATCCAATTTAACTCGGATCATAATACATTTTTTAGATGGTAGGATATAAATAAATAAGTTGTTAGATTTCCCAAGGGTTTTGTTAAGCTATTACCATAGCCACTGGTTCACCACTTTCATTATCGCTTTATCGCTCCCATTTTCACAATGTTTCCTTAACTGTCTTATACGAAAGTCTATAATCTTTTTCTGTTTGTGTTCATGAAATAATTCTAACTTCATTTTGTCAATAGCGTTTGAAAATGGCACAAACAGCTTTACCTTATTATCCGTGAATGTTATCAGCGACTTTAACATTGCATGCTGGATAAATTTAATGAATTTGCAATAAAATGGTAGCGTGAACATTTCTCGTTTTCGCGTTGTTGTAATGATTCAAAATCATATAGACTTTTTCAGGATTACGACTATCAGACACATTTATACCGTTATGTTGTAATTTTTTAATCGCAGAAACAATAACATTGATATTCTCAAAATTAATTACATAATGAATGTTTGTTTAAAAAAAATAAAACAAAAAAATAAACAGCGGGGGGGACGACATTCGATCCACCTTTCCATGAGTTATATCAGAAAAACCTAATGATGTCCCGAATCTTTGTTTAGACATTACCCCAGGAGAATTCCTAAATAGTAGTAACTAAAACTTCTGAGCTGAAGGTTTTTGTAACCAGGAATCTTATTGTTTATTTTTAGTCTCGTGATTGTGTATTTTTGAATGGCTTTTGTGTGGAGTACACATTTAGTGAAGTCACAAGCTGATGATCTTACATCATCCCCCGCTGTTTAATTTTGATGATAATGATGATGATGATGATGACGATGATGATGATATGATATGATGATGACATGATAATGTTGAAAAAGCCTTTTCTTCGTGTGAGCACACTATGAAGCCAAGAAGGAATTTCGCGACGATGGTCCACATTCAGGATTGAAAATGTCGCTTATGTGATGAATGACAAGCGAAGAAGAAATATTATTGACTACTTTGATGTTTGGAAATTTATTTTTTTAGTAAATTTTATTGTAAGAACTGATGATGATGTTTGGATCATCTGAGATAAGCAATAATCCACCCAGAAGTCAGGGAATAATATTGTCATTGGTGAAAATTTCAAACCAGGCATACAGACTGGAATTGAGAAACATTATTATGAGCGATCTTATCCATCAACTGCAGTGGTGCACGAGCTATATTCGATAAATGTTAAACCGAACGTTGGGGATCTCAAACCTATGAAACTGTCGAGGATAACTTGTGTAGCTGAACGATTTTTAAAACACTTCACAAACGCGATACGGGTAAATGATTTAACGGATTTACCACGTAACAAAATAAATAAATGGGCCGAAAAAGTTAAAGATACTAGATCAGCGACGTTGCTGGGCTAGGAAGGAAACTAAAATTTTCAATAACAGTGAAGACGTTGACAGGAAAGATTTAGTACAAACCGAAATATGAGAAGGAAATATTCGCAGACTTTAAGACAAAGGATAGATCCCGTGAATGGGCTGCAAGGTTACCAAATGTGATAGCTGCATTGACTAAGGAAATTACTCGTGCAGCTTCTATGAAACCGTCAAATGCGATCACAAAAAATATATACCAATTAAACGTGAACCTTCCTCTCAAACAGTACTAGGTAATGTTACCGTAAGGTATTTGTATGAACCTGGCGAGCTAGAGGGGGTGGCAGAAAAATAGCAACCAATCCTATGTGGAGTGTGACCACACAAAATTTCCAGTATGATAAGGTCCACAGGTAGATCTGCAATCTACAGATTAGATTCAACTGCTCCACAGCGTGGATTTGTACGCGAACAATTACAAATAATTCCTGCGGATACACAATTACCACCAAGCAAACTTTTATAATCTAGCTTCCTGACGTCGATTAAATTCAGAACAGGTCAGCATCATGTTGTCACGTGTGTGACCAAGCCTACTATTAATTCTATCAACAGTAAATTGTTTCTGGGTTATTTTCTCGAGTACTGCCATAACATTACTGCATTACAACTTGCACAATGATTATTTAGTCGTTGTTTTAGCGTTATACTAAGTTCAGCATCTATATCAAAATCGCAATTATTTTTGCTTGTCACACTGCATATAGCTGGATAATTTTACTTTTATTTGTCGCATGTAGACCTTAATGTGCTGATGTGCCATTTAAAGCTAACACATACTTTAAGAAACATAGGCAGTCTAATATTTATTGCTCTTTATAGTTTTATTAAATTTTGGTGACTATTTGTTTGATTATGAGGAGTCGGTGTTAGGAAAATATTTTTTAAACCAATAAATTAAGCAATTATTAGGATCGTACCTCACAATGTACAGTCTTCATGGTAACATGGATAAGTTTCGCTAAGAGGAGGGTCCCTAATGTCTTAACATTTGGGATTCTTTGCATGTTCTTACTCTTAAATGCTTAGCCATTTGAGATATGACGTCGTATTAGGTGTTTTCGTCACTGTTCACTTTTTATTATCAGAGTTGTGCAGTACCCTACGATACTGAACGCATTGATATTGTACGCACGCGCACGACATGTGTGCCTAAGAATAATACTGTGTATCAGGAACTACTTTGTAAACAAACCATATACACCCATGTAGTAGATTTTAGGTTTAATTTTATTTTATTTGCTATTTCGCCTACTTGAAAGTAGAAATGATAAAGTGAACAATGTGGACGAGTTTACTGAGTAAATTAAACTTTTAAACAAGTAAATGCACGAACATGGTATTCAAATATCCACAAAAAACGTGAGAAACGCAGTACTGAAAATACCATTCTGATAATTTAAACAGATATTTAGAAGAAATGTCCATAACGTTTCGTTAATAGAATGTTTCGGACTATGACCATTTCTCTAAAGAAAAGCATAATGTGGGCAAAGGCCATCGCATGTCTATCAGAAACGCGCCGTTTTTTAATTGGAAATGCTAAATTCTTTGAAAAAATGCAACTGAAGGGTTTTGGTGGAAAAGTAGGGGCCTCAGAGCCAATAAACCTAGATAACGAAGAATTATTTTTTTTTTCGCTGGTTGAATGGATTGTGAGACACCAGCTGCTTTGCAATTTTCGGCTTAACGTTTTTGATACAATGTTAGAGATTTAGGTTAGTGATACGCCATACATTTCATAACATAGCTGGGGGAATATACAAAGGACCATGCACAAACATGCCTACTTTAGCTGGTAATAAGAATCTTCAAGACTATACTTACACTTTCTAGAATTTCCTCAAAATGAAATTATTTAGTTCTGCAAATCCGAAATACATTAACTATGTAATGGGTTTTAAACTTTGATTACACATTTCAAAATTGCATTGAAATTTCGACTACGTTCCAATTGCAATATCATTCTCCTTCCTGTATTCAAAATAAGATGAACGTTAAAATCCATAGCGTCTTTTGATAATTACTATTGAAACAGTTCATATTTTCCTCACATTATGATTCAAAGCATTCAATAAAAGAATGGAAACACACATGCAGATGATTCAAGACAGGTCCATCTCTGCTCAAATCACGACCATTGGTTTTTTTTTGGGATTGACACAGCTAATAAATTCAGGTCCATAATCAATCAAACTGAGTATAATCGATACCCCACCCCACCGCCCAAAAATAAAAAAAAATCAACAAAATCCATTCATTCCAGACAAACTGGAAAAGACCCTAAATTTTCATTTTAAGCTGACCAAATCGACAATTGTTTTTGAAAGTAATCTCGAGTTCAAAATTCTTTTGGCGGAGTTACGTGCGCATTAATATTGTTGCTGTGTATCAATGAATCTGCGCTTGTGTATTTATTTTGGAATACATTAGAAATTCAATTGCTTTGTTTCTTGTAGTGTATTTTGTGAATATAATTAAGCCTCGGGTAGAATAAGAAAAAAGTAGGTAATAAAATGGTCACTGCGTTTGTATGGGAAAATATGAACTCGCTTTGTTGGATGGATATTTAATCTCAAAGGTTGTGCAGTAACTATCCGAAAGAATTCGTCCATATATTAACATACAAATGCAGTCACACACATACATACATACATACATACATACATACATACATACATACATACATACATACATACATACATACATACATACATACATACATACATACATACATACATACATACATACATACATACATACATACATACATACATACATACATACATACATACATACATACATACATACATACATACATACATACATACATACATACATACATACATACATACACTAAATAGGTGATGATGTGCCTAACTCAGGCTAACTGAACATATCATTTAAACTGATGCAAAGAATGTATTTCTTTGTGGCTCGTTACTTTTTAAATAAAGCACTACCACCAAACTTATCTCAGCATGTCCAGGTCGACCTGATTAGCTCCGAGAAATGCCGGTGTTGGGACTAAAATATTAACAATTAATAACAAAGTTTTTATAGCGATGCTCACGTTCTTTCATACGTGACAGATTACTAACATAAAATATGCTCAAATAGTTTTAACTGTCTAAAGTCCTTGAACAATTTGAAAATATTAATAGATCTGCACATCGTCTGAGATTATAAGGGGACGGCAAAAATTCGAGCTGACCATTTTAACTGGTCAAGCTTCAATTCAAATTTGAGTAGGCAGTATATAATTGTATAAACGACTATGATCATTTGGTCATTTATTAACATCGTCCACACTATCAGTGTGCCGAAGAACATAGGTATAGAAAACTAGTTTGGATTAAGGTAGTGTCATATTTGCTAAGCACCCAGCTATAAGGTCGTGCATTTGCTATAATTTACATGTCCCGGGAATATTAATGCGGCCTTGTGTTTGACCGGACATTTGAGTCGGCAAAGGCGACCGGTCGTGTCCTTTAAGAGTCTTGACTTTATCACACCTATACGTAACAATTAGTTCGAGGATCAAAAGGAAAGTACACTGGGTGAACGGTTCCTGCTCTTATCCATCCCCACGTTGACAGACAGCAAAAGGGACTGCTAAGTTTGATTTGAACAGTTGACAGCGACATCCAATCAAAACTGAGATAGAGGAGGTTATTACAATGCAGAACAGAATGATACCTTCCGAAATCTTAAGGGTAATTTATTATTCCCCTGCAAGGATTGCAGATCAATAGGCTTTACTCCAAGAAAGAAGCTGATCATAATCTCGCTGCAGAACTTAGAGATAGATTCTAAGGAAGGACAAAGCTTCGAAAAGGTCAGTAAGTTATTTACTGAACTTAGCAGAATATTACGGCATCATAATTGTAATTATTTGTAGTATTTACGCTTAATTGCTATGATCGTTTATTACGTAGAATTACCTTTGTAGTGTTTCTTTAACATGCACATTTGAGAAATGGGCTTAAGCCTTACGTGGAGAATTATTAGATGCGAGGCGGATATATTTAGATTGTTAGCTTGTGGTCAGAATAAATTTTGTAATTCGCTATTAGGTTACTTCGCATTAAACCAGTGCATTTATTAATGCGTTATGTTAGAATTTACAAATGCTTAAATTGTGATTTTTTTAAACATGGTTGAAGAATGTAAGATTTATTATTATGAACTTCTGCATACATCAGAGCATGGATATTTGAATATTTGCGTACTTTGAGTTGCAAGGTAAAGAAATGCGTCAGATTGTTGTGATATTGTTTAGTATAACGGCATTAAGAATATGTACTGATGTGACGGAATTTATTAATATGTGTATAAAAAGTAATTGATATCGTGCTGTATTATGACGTTTGTTTTACCATACAAGAACGTATGGATATCTCGATTTGAGCAAATGTGTGACCGAAAAAAATGAACAGCCGTTATCTGATGATAGGCTGTGTGTAGTATGAGATGAGAGGTCTATGGATAAAGATCTTACCGTCCTTGTGTTTTCACATAAAGCTTTTTAGGTGAGATAGAACTTCCTGTTACATTGGTCCCAAGTCTTCAAGCGTTGGAGACGGAAATGAGACTATAACCCTGGCAGCCTAAGTCTACAGAAGTGTAATCGAGGGGGAGAAAGTGGAAGAGGATGAGGAAAAGTCTACAGAAAGTCGAGGAGGACGAGAAGAAGGAATTTAGAGAAATGTCGGGGAGGAAGAGGAGAAGGAATTGGGGGGGGAGAGAGATATATGAGCGGAAATACAGGGACAGGTGGAAATTAATATCACACTGCTAATCAAGTGATGAAATAGGCTTATTGAAGGGTCAAGAGGAAGGAGAAATCTGAGTCATTTGATTATTGTCTTGTTATTAAATTAGCAGAATTTCAACCTTTATGTATATTCAGTAATCAATCCGTCGGCATGGGTGTCTGGGGGCTCGGAGTTTACATTTATCTTTCACTAAATTTAACTTCCAACAAAATAGAGTCTGGATGGAACTTCCATATTAGTTGAAATAAAATACTGGGAGCACCTAACTCCAACCATATAGTTCGCCACAGTCTTCTGCCCGCCATATTCCCCTTTATCGTAATGGTCAAGTCAATTTTTAGACATTATGGTTGCACAACCGTTTTCCATGAACACATAAACATATTACCAATTTTTTTTTAGAAAGTTCTTTACCAGGAATATCATTATACCTATACGTGTAATGAAATGCAGCTATAATATCTAAAGTCTATAATAATTTATATTTTCATTTCTTAAAAAATCGTTACTTGCACGTATTTATTTCAGAGTGATTATATTATTGATTTAATTTTCCATGGGATGTCCTGCTGCTTTAACACAATCTTGCCATCGGAACGAAACTAGTACGAATCTGCCGCCATAATGGAGTTTTTAATAAAAGGAATTATCTATAAATTTATTCAAGTAAGATTTGCTGCGGTTGGGTAGCCCTATACAAGAGTAATGGAAGTACTGGCGATGCACATTATTTCTTGTCAGACTGCGAAATTCCAGACTACTTAAATCTTTGTCGCAGTGGCCTTATATCTCAACCAATCGTAGCAATGGTCAGAGTGTTTCATGAAATCAGAGTCTCTCAGACAAAATAATCGGCCAAAATAAATAGCTTTTAGACGGGTTATTTGATGCGCTAAACCATTTAAATATTGCTTGGAGTATAAATATGGGGAGAAAGCTTGCTTCAAACGGAAGGCTACCATCTTAAAAAAAAAACTTATTCGATTCAAGGATGATTTTGCAAATCTTCGATTAAAGATAATAATGTTTCAGCTATTTATCTCAGCTGGTGTTCTTTCTTTATCAGAAGTCCTCTGATCTTGCGAAATACTTCAACAAACTGTTGGAATCAACTGAGATTTAAAGGTAATGCATAAACCGCAAAAGATTCAAAATGTCCGTTGCTTAAAATACCTAGATTGTTTCTACCGATGTTCCGTTTGCAGCAACCTACATTTAATTTATTAAAGAAGTATATAAAATTAATTATTATTTCATATAAATGACATTACTTTAGGAAATTTACGAATTTGGCATCATTTACATACAAATGTCACACCTGCATAACCATATGCTTATTGGCCCATTTAATACACTAGAGATATGAAAACTAGAATTTATAGTTTACTCTTGTGACGCAGATGTTTTCTGTGTTCTTGTATTAATGAACAGGAGTAAAAGAATAGGGTACACATCGTTTATGATGCCCATAAAGGTTCCGTTTGCAACTCCCTCCCCTAGTGTGTTGTGGATGATTTAGTTCCTAGCAAACACTGGGTAATCCTTAAATTTATAATAAAACAGGACATTTTGATTGTATCTGTCTGCATTTCAAACGTGTTAGAATTCTAATGAGTTCTTGATCTTTTTTCAAGACCATTATTTAAAATACTCCACCAAAAAGAAAATGCAGGTATATGCTTTCCCATCTGTATCTCTTAATATTTAAAAAAATAAAGAATACTTTGGAGTACAATAACAGATATTTTACATGCCGCTTTTCATAGGAAATACCTTACCTATGTCCATTTTGATGATCACCTCATTGGCAAGAACAAGGTGTGAAAGGTCATCCATAGTTACTGAAGTCAAACTGTTCCGATGAATTACATCACGGTTCTCCTCTTTGACGATCGGAACACCTCCTTGGTTTAGCTTATTTTGACCCATAACTACAGGTGTCCGTCTGTCTGTTATTGCATGCCTCAGGAGAAGAATCTCGTCAGAGAAATTGTTGCTAGCCACACTTTCTTCAAGATGTAGGAAGTTTTCATTGACTGGTTCGATTGCAATTACGGCTCGATCCATGGCCCTGGCAAGAAGTGAAAAGTATCCAATATTTGCCCCAATGTCGATGAAAATGGCTTCTGGGAAAGTTGTTAACGCCGTTTGAATTAAATTTGTTTGTCCACTATCCCACATGCCCTGGGCGATCAAAGATTCTGATATAAATATATCCCTTTCTCGTGGGTAGATACAGATTTTAAAAGAAGGAGACGTCCTGGTAGGTATGCAATTCAATGCACTATTCCGGTTAACATGAAATCTTTTCTTGGGTGTATAAATGTGCAACAGACCAGCATTCATTAAATTAATATTACACATGCTCCGGTTTTCTTCATTACCTGTACATATATTTACATCTGAAATTAGTTTGGGCTTCTTCCATATTCGTCCATTTAATAATTGCGACCTATTGTCTGTCTTTAAACTGTCGCCAAAAAGCAATTGCCTAAATGGCACTAGATCCGTATTACTGCTACTAACAAGTTGGTTGGAACCACCACGTATACTTGTTTCTGCCAGTCCAGCCTTCTCGATCTGCGCAGTGGATTCAAATTTTGCAATCAAACCCGGAATTTTCATAGACTCTTTTAAAAGCAAATAAGCAGTCCCTAATCCAGCTAAACTGAGAACTGCAACGAAACAAATATTAACCTCATTACAAATCTGTCAGTTTTTATGTCTAAGACATTTAAATTATTATTTATTTATTAAACACCGTGGGATATAAAACTATTTACAGTTTATCTTCTTCTTATGGTTTAAAAGCAAGCGCAGTATGCGTAAAATAAGCATTATATATATTACCATACAAATACATTAGTGAAAATTATCCAACAATTTGATGAATTTGTCTCACATGTGTCTTTCTATTACGGTTGCTCACAACATTGGAAAAGATATCAATAAAGTTTAATTCTCTTAAGTTTGTGCCAGCATAATTTGCTATTAATTAAGTTTTAAAAGTCCAAAAATTCCATCCACAGCGAATTTGATTGGTCGGTATACAAAGCATGTTGGAGTTATATTTATTTTATAATAGTTAAAAGTCATGATTTGAACATGTCAGATAAAAATGATTGTACTTCTTTAGTTAGCGAATGTTAGTAACAAATGGCAGTGTGATTCTTGGTAAAAGACCAGTCCGATTTACTCTTGGCATTTTGGAACCTAAGAGTGACATGTCAACCTGTCGCTAATGTGCATGAGTATTTTAGAAAAGATTACTGTTTAAAGTCATTACGCAACTCTGAACTCTAGATATACGCAAGGGGAAAAAATTCCAAAAACCTTTAAAAATCTAAAAGCAATAATAGAAATGAATCCCCAATAAAAAAAAGAAAAGAAAATATAGAGCTGCGTCAGCAATAGAACGCACAAAGTGACTTTGAATGTGCAAACCACTAACCCAAGCCTCTGAACCCTAAAGATTACATTCCTTTAAAGTCTCTTGTAACTCGTGTATCGGAGTCTGCAAATAGCTAAAATAACTGACACACGGATTATAAATGACACATCATTTCCGAAATTTATTAATTTACATAAGAAAATCTTTTCTAGCATCTCAAATTATTGAAATTTTACATACTTATTTATGCAAAGATCAGATTCGAGGAAACTGCAGTCAATAATTTTGAGTTTTTGTAACTGCAAATTACTATATAACTGTATTTTAATTCAGTTTATGAGGACCATTCTGAAGGTTGTTCCACATTATGTAAATACTCAGCCAGTCTTCAGTTATAAACTCCATCAGGTCCCTAATTGGTTACAGATAATAGGATAAAGATCAATATCAGTTTACAAATTGCACTGCGTCTCAGCTGGTTATATTTAATGAGGTAAATTTCAATTGATTAACTCCATCCCGTCTATAAATTGTTATAAGTAATGAGGTAAAGACTGCTGAGCAAGGTAAGTGTGACGAGTCAGACAGGTCTATTATCTCCAGGTTTGGCCATTTCAGTTGTACTGACAATGAATTGCATTCGTGATCACTTTAAAGACTTGCTGAGCTATATATAATTTTGCTCCATAAGTTCCTAATAACGTTACTCATCCCAACTTTTATATAGCATATAAGAAATTCGTTTCCCCATCCAATTTTTTTTTTCTTGAAACTATTACACTTGTACATTTTCAAGTCTACAATAAATGTCTCATCAACCTTTAGCCTTCCGCCTCCACCTTCTTCACCCTCCATGATTGAAAAGAAGAAGTTGTTGTTGTTGGGCTTAACGCCATTTTTCAGCACACGATAGGCTATTCATGGCGGCCAGTATTAATGGTGGAGGAAGAAACAGGGAAATCATCGGAAAGAACCACCGACCCACGAAAAGCTACTGGCAAGCTTTCTCACATATCCACATTCGCCGAATCCTAGACTCGAACACACACAGACAGAGGTGAGATGGCAGTGATCCGTAACGGACAGCGCTTTAGACCACTCGGCCACTCGGGGCCCCGAAAAGAAGAAGAGACGGGGACCAATTCTTTCCTTCAGCCATCTATGTCTATTTGGGTGAAGGACGATTACCAGTTTCGTCTAGTTTGTAACAAGAGAATTTGCTTGAATTAAGAGCTGAATACTCTTTGTGCCCATCAAAGCGAAGTTTGCTCTTTTATTTTTCACCATTAAGTTATATTTAAAAAAGAGAAATGCTGTACCTCATTAAACGATAGAGACACTCGTGTTTTGAATATTTAATTACTATAACTTTGCAAATGAATTTGATACTTTGTATCTAGTGCATGTAAGAATTTACTTAACATTACCTGGCTCAGCTATCTGCCAGCTTAACTCCTATTGAAAAGATTTTAATCCCGTTATCGGACCGTGTCCCTTGGGTATGACATGTTACTCCAGTTGCCTCGGCACTAAAAAAAAACTACTTACAAAAGAAACTACAAAAACCCCAAAGAATAACAACAACAAAACCAAACCAATAAAAAAGAAGAAAAAAAAATCCCAAAACAAAAACCACAAAACAGCACTGATATGAATTTGATAAATGCAAGTCATGGCAGGTGATAATGAGTGTTCATATAATCTGCTCTGTGATAACTTAACCATACAGTATATTTACGTGAGGTCACTGATGATTGCATAAGAGTTTTTAAAGTAAATAAAACTTTCAAAATTTAATATCCTGGATTAAAATGTTTATTCGATATAATTATTCCGAAACAAAATATGGAAATGACTGTTTGATTCAGACTGTATTCGTAGCGTAACCATTGGAATATATTACCCACTATAGTTGGCATACTTGGACAAGATAGATAGCTGTTAATTGGGGTGTTTGGGGTCTCAGGGTGAAGAAGTACGTCTGATGGTTGGAACACACAAACACACACACACACCAAACACACACACACACACACACACACACACACACACTAGCAAAGTTTGTGACAATTGGGGTGTGCCGGTACATTGGCTCCAAAGTCAGGATTGTATGTAATATGAAACTCTATCATGTCTATGTCATTAATGAGAGAATGCTAAGTAAATATTGAACTCGTATTGAAAGCATTTTAAACTTCCGGCCTTCATTACGTGGCGATTAAAAATTACAATTAATCTACATGATTGTATTCTAGATAATGCATCAACTATTACATCGTCCCTTAAGGCGAAGTATAATATAATATTTATATAATATAATATAATACAATGTAATATAATATAATATAATACAATGTAATATAATATAATACAATATAATATAATATAATACAATGTAATATAATATAATACAATGTAATGTAATATAATACAATGTAATATAATATAATATAATACAATGTAATATAATATAATATAATACAACACAATATAATATAATTTTAAATTGATATATATGTTGCTGATAAATTATGAAAGATACTCCAACTGGCTAACTTAATTTTATATTCATAACTTATTCAATTAGAGAATTATTTTTATAGTACATTTTTATCGTACAATCTAGATGCAATATGTGCCAGTTTAGGTCATTTCCAAAGCCGGATAAAATGAAATGTGTGTGGGGATTCCAAAATTTCAAAAAAAAGCCTCGACTTTCCTCAAAAGAGCACGACAGCAAATATGTTTTTTTTAATCAAAGCGTTCATAATACCCAAAAAACTTAAGCAATAATAAAACGGTGTCCAAATTTCAAGTGACATGTGACCATACATTTGTGTGTCTGTTCCTTTTTTGTTTATTTATGAAGGGGTGCCCTCTTCCCCAAATCCTATCCCATATTTGCTATCTATAAAAGACATGTTTCCTAAATGTATTTCAAAAATAATTGTTTCACTGTCAGTTGAAGAAATAGACATTATTCTTGCTTGAGTAACGGATGTTAATGACATTCTTATTTCAAGGGTACGCTTTCATCTGCCTGTGACGGTCGGGGTTGGGTGCTCTCGATATTTTAATTAAATTATTATAGAAGTCCTATCCAGGCTCTGTTTTGGTGGAAGTCAAATTTAGTGAAAGATCTATATAAAGCTCCGAGCACCCAGTTAGTAATGACAGCGGTTAGATGGTTAAATATACAAAAAGGTTGAAATTGAATGAAAAACAATTTAATAACAATTCAATAATGAAATGACTCAAATTTCCAATTACACTCCTTCCTCTCAATCCGTTAATAAGCCTATTGCATCACTTGATTAGCAGTGCGAGATTGATTTCCACCTGTCCCTGTATTTCCATTCATCTCTTGTATCATTTCTCTATCTCTTATTTTTGCTAATTCCTTTTACACTTCCTCCCCGACATTTTTCAAAATTCTTTCTTTTCCTCGTCCTCCTCAACTTTCTCAAGAGTCTTTCTCCTCCTCCTCCACTTCCTCCCCAACGACTATACTTCTGTCGACTTCGCCTGCCTGGGCTATAGTCTTAATTCCGTCTCTAACTCTTGAAGACTTGGGACACAATAGAACTGGAAAATGTATGTCGCATAAAAGGCTTCCCATGAAAACACAAGGAACAAGGACAGTACAATCTTTGTCCTTAACCCTCTCATCTCACACTACACACAGACTATCATCAGATAACGGCTGTTAAATGTCTTCAGTCACGCATTTCTTTACATCGAGATACCCATATGTTCTTGTATGGTAAAACAAACGTCCAAATACAGCACGATATCAATTACTTTTTATGCACATATTAATAAATGCCGTCACATCAGTACATATTCCTAATCCCGTTATACTAAACAATATCACAACAATCAGACGCATTTCTTTACCTTGCAACTCATACAAAGTACGCAAATATTCAAATATCCATGCTCTGATGTATGCAGAAGTTCATAATAATTAATCTTACATTCTTCAACCATGTTTCCAAATTCACAATTCAAGCATCTGTAAATTCTAACATAATGCATTAATAAATGCACTGGTTTAATGCGAAGTAACCTAATAGCGAATTACAAAATTTATTCTGACCACAAGCTAACAATCTACATATATCCGCCTCGCATCTAATAATTCTCCACGTAAGGCTTAAGCCCATTTCTCAAATGCGCATGTAAAAGAAACAATACAAAGATAATTCTACGTAATAAACGATCCTAGCAATTAAGTATATATACTACTAATAATTACAATTATGATGCCGTAATATTCTGGCTAAATTGAGTAAGTAACTTACTGACATTTTCGAAGTTTTGTCTTTCCTTAGAATCTACGAGTGACTTCTTTCTCTGAGTAAATCTTATTGATCTGAAATCCTTCCAGGCGAATACTAAATTACCCTTACGATTTCGGAAGTTATCATTCGGGTATGCATTGTAATCACGCCTTCTATCTCAATTTCAATTGGATGTCGTTGTGGACCGATAAAATCAAACTTAGCGGGCAATGCCCTCCCTCTCGCTGTCTGTCAACGTGGGGACGGATAAGAGCTAAGTGAACTTACCTTTTGAGCTTAGAACTAAATGTTAACATATATGTATGATAACAGCAAACCTTTAGTTAAGTGACGCGGCCGATCGCCTTTGAAGTCTAAAGTTTTCGGTCTCTGGCTAGTCATGGTAACCTTGAGCAAGAGTTCAACACTAACCCTGTAGCACTCTTTAGAGATCAAACACAAGGCAGCGTTTTAGACTGGTAGATTATTGCTTATACATGACTTTATTTGGGTGCTAAGCAAACGTGACAGTGCATTTGAGAACGTAATAAGACAATTTTTTAAGTATACCAACAGAACCACATTCCGGTAGTTAACGATATTGAAAAATTTCTTCTTGATTTGAGCACGAATTTCAGTCAATCAAAAGGCAAAACCATTGTGAATACTGTCGTATTTAGTAGTAAAGATAGACAAATCTTAAGAAAAGCTTGTTGTATCCAGCATGTAATTGGCAAATGGTCTTTTTTGTAATAATCTGGGAGCAAGAACTTCTCAAGTTTGGCCTATACTCAATAAGAGGGAAAGAAAGATGTAGGCGATTCGATTATTGGTTACCAAAATAAATTCTGCTACACCGTTTGGACATACACTTTCCGTCTCCCATGTTGGTCAAAAACTGCGGTGCTAAAAGAGCTTGATCTGTATCATCCGACTTTAGGTGACTATCAGACCTAAAAATAAGCAAATACGACCAATCATAACAAATATAAATATAACAAATCATGACAAATTTTGCCATTAAGGTCCCATAATAACACAGTACCGTTCATTTTGTTCTTACCGTGATACTATTTTATCGTAACGCTATCTTGTCGTGACACTATATTATCGTGATACTGACTTATCGTGATTTTATCGTGATACGTGTCATGATACAATATATCTTTGAGAGATGAAAAGATCCACATTCAGCACGACTTTATGTTTACATGCTTTCCTAATCTAGGAGATTGATTCAAACATTATAAAGGCATGCATTACTACGACACACTAAGGAGGACTATAATGTTAACACACCGTTCAGAGCATGGATTACTAGGACCCCTTCAGACAGACTATTATGTTAACACACAGTTCAGTGCCATGATCGCTATGATGCTTTCAGCCGGACTATAATGTTAGCGCACCGTTCTGAGCATGGATCTTTAGGATTCCCTCAGGCGGACAATAATGTTAACACACCATTTAGAGCATGGATCGCTACGACGCACTCTGGCGGAATATAATGTTAACACACCGTTCAGAGCATGGATCGCTACGACGCCCCCAGGCGGGCTACAATGTTAGCACATTGGTCAGAGCATGGATCGCTACGACGCCCTCAGGCGGACTATACTGGATCGCTGCGACATGTATAAGGTTTCAGGATTCACGAAAGGATAGCATGAAGATAGTATGTAAAAAAAAAATTGCGTCGTCATGAACTAAATGCATCCGCCCAATAAATAAATAAAAAAAGAACAAAACAAAACAGACTTCACCTAAACCAGGAATAATAATAATAATAATAATAATAATAATAATAATAATAATAATAATAATAATAATAATAATAATAATAATAATAATAACAATAACATAGAACGATGATAATGCTGAAAATGTCAGACACGTTGAATGGTTATAAAACCGTCTTGTTCCTCCAGTCTTTCATTAAATTAGCAGATAATTCAAATCGCAATAATAGTAAAAGCAATACATAAATGGTGTTGATTTAGGAATTAGTTATATAATTCAAGATTTATAATAGTATTTTAAGTACTGTCATAAAACACCAGATATAATGACTTATTATACACCAAACACCACGATTGACTACTAAAACGGGAAGACAGCATACCGACGTGAGATGAATTTTGAGTCTCAAATTCTTGGCAACAGTGAACGAACTTCCTTTATTATATCTACCAGTGGCTAGTATACCGTTCTGAAAGCGTAGGCACCATGCCATGCTAGGTGTAGTATGTACCGTTATGTACTAATGATAACAAATGGTATAACGGTGCCAATTGTACAGCCCACAGGTTTGCGGAGCTTAAGGAGTAGAGAATATTGTATTTAGAAATAAACAACAAAACTAGCTGTGATTGGTTAATTATATGAGTTGTACTTTCTGTTAGGTTTAAAAACGTCGAGCCTCTTGGCAATATGTGCGATTATGTTAATCATTATCTAGATTGCATTTTGTAATTTTTACGATTTTTAAAATGTGATACATATGACTGAAAATGTGTCTGGTGTGAATAGATAACTCTTACTTTTGTCTAGTTCCGGCAGAGCTATCTCTCTTAAATGCAATGGAGTACCTGTTTCTGTCTTTGTCAAATTGACAATCTAACATAGTTCTCTATGACAGTGCGTGGCATGCATCCTGAAGTAGGATAGAAAGTATATTTATTTCAGAAAACATTAACATTGAGTCTTTGGAAAAACAATTGGGACCGTTATACTAAATGGAAATATCTGAGAAAATAGATGCATCTCGAATGACGTCATCAGTAGCCATATTTGTGGTATATTTTCCGTTGAGTTTATATGGTATTTAAAAATTGAAAAAATGCATTGAATTTTAATATATAGTTACTAAACATACATAAACAGAAAATAAATCAGCCTTTCTCTTAGAATCTATATTTGTCATTTGCCTCAGTGGTCAATTTTGCTGGTCGCATATAGGATAAATTGAAAGGTTGCCCAACGTCCAGGTAAAAAAGGCTAGTGACCTTAATGAAAAGCATTTATAAAAAATATTTTATTTTAAACACATAAGAATAATATAATGCCTGTGAATCATAGTTATAAAATGTAACACGTATTGATTATTTTCCAAATGAATTCTTGATATTGCGATATATGTTTTCTGTGTCTGTTAATTGGTGTGACTATCTAGATTTATGTATCATGTTCTCCATTCGTATATATTTTTCACTGCAACTGCACAACAACTTAACTTTTGTTTTAAAGAAAATATGTTTAAGATAATTAGTTCAAGCCTTGTTAAGTGCTAATAATAATAATAATAATAATAATAATAATAATAATAATAATAATAATAATAATAATAATAATATAACCTCCGTTCCTCTCTCCTGTGTCATATCCCGGATGGTGGTTCAAGATTATATTACCATTTACCATGTCTACATTCCACACCCAAATCATACCCCATTTTTAGATCTATGTCTCTGTCCATCTCTTGAACAATGTAAAGACAATTGAGGGATATCACAAATGTACGCGTTAATGGCCTGCGAAGAAATTTAATCATACCCCATTTTTACATCTATGTCTCTTTCCATCTCTTGAACAATGTAAAGACAATTGCGGGATATCACAAATGCACGCGTTAACGGTTTGCGAAGAAATTGTAACAAAATATTCTTGCTGACTTTGTAAATAGTTCCCAAAGCAAGCCTGTTAAGTGATAGAGATAACTAGGTTAGGTTTTGTTTATTGGCGCTGTAAAAAATGGAGAAACGATCTGATAAGGAAACAGGCTACATGATGCGTGTTCTTTTGGGAACAATATTGTTATAGGCTTAAAAAGCAAGATTAATGACCTTGTGATCTTGGAAACGATTGTAACATGTCACTGTCAGGATATGGGGATAAATAAATCAGAAAATCTAGACTTTAGGTCAGTATTAGAGTACATGTTAAGATCTAGACCGGGTTGCATGCTACTGAACTAACAATTTGGGACAACTCAGTCAAACGATTAGGAAAACAAAACAAAGATGAACCCTAAAGGAAATTAAACACAAAAACAAAACGAAAAGGGAAAGGGTACAGATAAACAAAACGTGGGAACACTTTATAAACACTGGGTGTTACTTCCTGACCTTACCAGCTTTGTGCTGGGACGGTTGGGATAGTGTCAACAGCTACACAATTTGGTGGCAGCGGTGGGACTAATTTTTCATAAAGTAGCTGCTGAAAACCCTGAAAAATATCATGAATAAATGAAAACAGCGCAATCACAGGCAGTCTTGTGGATGATCGATGCACAAGAAAGTACTAATCATGAAATTCGGCAAATGGAATGCGAAACAGAATAAAATACACGTAGGACAGACACTCAGAAATGAACATTAAATGACGCCATCGAGACCCCTGGAAAGAAGACAAGCTCCCCAAGGACGATTAGAAGTTTTGGAGCAAAATAAAGCAAAACGACTACTTGTAACACCATAAACCTTCAACGGTACCACACCACTGATGGACTTTTCAGCGCATTTTAGTACGTGTGCCGGGATAAACAAATTGACTTGAAAAGAGAAAGAGCTTTATCTAGCAGTGAGTCCCAGAATCAGACTACAAAACTACTGGGATCTGGAAATCCAGATTATGACAGGCTCAAGGATTAGATAGAAAGAAGGTTCGAGCCAAAAAAAAATCAAACGGAAATTTACAGAGTAGAACTAAAAAGCCACATGAGAAAGGAACATGAAGCACTCCGAGAATTGGGACCAGCGATACGCCGACTCGCTTCCCAAGCATGTCCCAAAGCGCCAGAAGAATTATTCGAAACACGGTCGAAGGAGCTATTTATCGATTCTTTAATTGACAGCGAACTTAGGTTAAGAATACAACAGGCACGCACTAAAACCCTTGCTAAAGCAATTCAGATTGGAGTAGAACTCAAAGTCTTTAATACAGCCGAACTTCAGCAAAAGTATTTGGGAAGATATACACGAACCGTGACAATGTCTGGTGCAGGGTTAAGTGATATCCAGGAACTTAAGAGAGAAGTTGTGGAACTCAAAATGTTGAATTTGAAGGTAAAATCTGCAGGGAAAAAAAGGATCGAAGGGAAGATCTTATTAAAAGTGTTGAGAAATAGGGCATTTAAAGAAAGACTGTCTAAAAAACAAGGCCAAACGATCAGAAAACTAGGGTGGGTCCACCCCAAGGTCCAGGGCTAGATCAGTGATTCCAGGCCTAGGAATATAACTGGTCAGGCAACGATAAAAGTTGCTGAGATGTAGCTTCCAAGATCTGTACACGGAATTGGTGTCACCGTCTTAATATACACAGGTGCTACGGTTACCATAATAGCAAAGGCTGTCTTTTAGAAGATGGAGGCTACATGAGGTTACTGGGAATGTTCTGTGTGCAGATAGGAAACCGCTAGAAGTAGTCGGAAAATTAAAGTTTATTTTGTCGTTCGAAGGGAAACGTCACGAGCATTACGTTATCGTTGCATTGACAGCAGGCGTGTTTGGATTGGATTTCCTAGAAAAGGTAGGAAGCATAATTGATTTTGTTAATCACAGTTTGACTATTGGAGACACACTTTTGTCAAACGATGTGATTAAATAAAATTCGATGGAATGTACTAGAGTTGTATTATCGGAGATATTATCGGTCCCTACAAGGCACTAAATGAACATTTCTTGTAAATTACAAACAGCAGAGAATAACCACTCGTTCGGTTCGAACGGGATTGTAGAACCAGACGAATGATTTATTGAAAATAAGAAACTTCTGGTGGGAAAAGTACTTATTATGGATACATCCGACGATGTAATTCATCTAATGGTCGTGAATGTTACCGACCAAACAAAAGTTGTCAGTGCTCGAACCATTATAGGTCTTTATGTACCGGTGGATGACGGTGATGTTGATGGCGTTTCTGGGGATTTATTGGCTCACTTGGAAACCATCAAAATGCCTGAAGACATGAAACAGTTATCTTAAGAAACGAAAAAGGGTCTTACATCGGCAAAGTTGACCAGCTTCTTTGCACGTTATTTGCTAAATCAAAATATGACTTTGGCAGAACCAATCGAATACGTCACAATATAAATACAAGTGATGTAAGAACAGTAAAGCAACCGTTACGTAGAATTCCGATTCACAAAAGAGATGAAATTGAAGCCCATAGAGGATGATGTCCAGAATTCCAAGTTAAACCGCAATTTGTACTGTACTGTTCCAATTTAGAATGAATTTCACTGAATGTCTTTGTCATAACAACTTGTATAGTTCTCCAGGGAATAAATTATTATTTTCTAAAAAGTAGATGAACTCCTATAGCTGTCATCTATAACAAGACACATTTCGAGCTCTATATATGTAAAGAAAATACACTCTTTTCAGCACAAGATACAAAATACCTTCTTCTTAAGGTATAAGAACGAATCTTGACTATTTCACAGAGATATGAGTGTTTTGAAACCAAACTAAGACGTCACTTCATGCAAGTGCATGAAGAACGCGCGGTTATTTTATCATCTAAGAATCGCAGTACATGATATAGACAAATATGGTTATAAATGGCAATTTGAAAAAATGCCTAAGAAAGCCTAGAGTCATATTTACGTTCTAAATGAACACAACGTTTCTTTCGCCATATCAGATGCCGTGAACATAATCATCACCATAATAAAATATAAAGATGCAAAAATAAAAAACAAAAAGAATTCAAATTTTAATACATAAGTAATTAAACTACATGGTCGTAACATAAGAAACAATTAAAAAGCTACAACTTGAGGGGCGGAAGATTCCATTTATAATTATTGATTATAAAACACAGTTCACCAAAAGTGAATGGAATAAAATTTAACTGTTTGAGTCGCACTACAGTACCTTTCATAAGAATGAAGGGCCAGACTATGAAGATGAGCAAGAAATTAAATGGAAATCTTTGGATTATGTAACGAGTTGGCAGAAACAGGTAAAGAACTTAATCATTTGTGACTGTAGGTATGTTAATTTAATATTGTTTGGATGCTGATGCAATAAATGGAAATACTATACAGCTGTAAAGTATCCATTGACATGAAAAAATAGAAACTAACATAGAAAATGCTTGTCGAGACGTACCTGCTCTTCAGCTTCAAAATATCATGTTTTCGGTGCACAACTGGTATTGAATTACAGGAACTGTAACATAATGCCGAACATATGATGTCTCTGATAGTTCGTACCTCTTTGAAGAAAAGTCACAATGTGTATGTAGTTGCCATACTCTTTTTCTCACAAATGTTGCCGTCTGCCTGATGAGCGTTTTCTTGCAAGACGTCATGTAAATTCTGGAAAACTTTGACCCCCTTACGTGTACTTTCGTCTTGTCTCGATTACTACGATCTCTCAGAGGAATGTACCACAACTGAAAAAATATCTAGACTGGGTTCTCCTAACGATCACCGCAGACAAAGAGTGTGCTTTTGAACAAGCCAGACCACATGGGGCCTGAAATGCATGTGAACAAGACTTACGTCATTAGAGTCCTTTACATTCAAATGTAGAGGAGCTGAGAAAAATAATTGTGTGAACAGGAGTTATCTGTCAGCCAGCTTGAAGTGAAATGGGGACAAATGTTGAAAACATTCATTAAGAAAACATCCAATTTGAATAAAACATTTCCCTGCATATTGATAGAATGAAGCCTTGCAACGAAATTGTAGCCATACCTGTTGCTGAAAGACTAGGAGGAAAACATGGATACAAATTACTTCCGTGGTATAGTGGCAAGTATCATGGGGTTGTTATTTCATCGTACTGCACAAATGAGATGTTCAGTTGCAACCTATAATAGATTTTACAAATTGTACGATCGAAGTGTTATTTACAAAGCTACAAATCAGGCTTTACATAAGCATCCGCTTATGACAGTGAGACCAGGAAAAGGGGGTCAGATGATAGTATGATGACTACACTACGAGGATATACTGGACAACGAAGGAGGATTTCAGAATTTTATCAGACAATTAGGATTAATTCTTAGACTTTGTACCAGATGACATTAGAATGTGATATTTATAAGATACTGCGTGAATAAAGAAAATGTGGAATTAAGTTCAGGCTTGTGTACGTGTAATACAATTTTCCATTGTCGAGTACCCGGATAAACCGATAGCTAAAATTGACGGGTGACCAATAGAAGTTTTTCAAAATTATGACAGCTTTACCACAGAATACTTGAAGAAACAAATTGATACTCTCTCTCTCTCTCTCTCTCTCTCTCTCTCTCTCTCTCTCTCTCTCTCTCTCTCTCTCTCTCTCTCTCTCTCTCTCTCTCTCTCTCTGCTGATTCAAGGTCTCATGGAAATAACATACATAAGCGCAAAGTCTGAATCAGCATAGGTTATCCTAGAGAACACACAAAAAGCATTCCAGTAGGTATTTATCTGAGGTCAGCAAGGTCGGAGTGTATTATAAATTTGGAGGAATAATTATAGGAGGATTAAACATTTATTTTTTAATCCAAAGTGATTTTCATTGATGAATTTGGCTGAATATATATGTTTGCTCCTATTATATGGTTTGACACTTAATTATTGCCTTGTCTAAAATGTATTGCAACACATATCGTGACCGGATCAGGTCAGGTGTTGATGTGGTGTGGGTTCAAAAATTTCAAAAGGGCACTGACTTTCCTTGAAAGGTCACCAAAGAAAACGTCTATGTGTCTATTTAATCAATGTGTGTATAATACGCAATAATACTAAAACAATGGCCAAATTTCGAGTGACAAGTGACTGTGTGTGTATGTGTGTGTGTGTGTTTAGGGGGTAGTCGGCGTGCATCTGCGTATGTGTGTGTGTGTGTGTTTAGGGGGTAGTCGGCGTGGCCCTGCAAACAGGTATAAACAATAAATATCACATATACAGGAAGGTGATATTGCAAGAATTCTCATGTATTATCTCATTCCTTGGTCAACATAAACTTCACTTTTACGTCTCATATATATATATATATATATATATATATATATATATATATATATATATATATATATATATATATATATATACACAAATCTCAGCTCAACTCGTTCATATTAACAAAGAAAAGATTAAAGCCAGCAAGCTTTGTAAAATCTAACAAAAATAATTTATTTCCCTAGAAAACAATGTACAAATAGAAAATAGGATTTACGGTTTGTGAATATAATCCAAAATTAATTCCAGAATTGAAAAATAAAATTCCTTGCACTAAAATATCCTAAAATGAATCCAAGTTAGAATGCCGACGAAGTTCAAAGATTGAGATCGATAACGTCAGATGAATGAGTATTGATGTGTCAAAAGTTTCACTTTGAACTTTATGTATCACGAAAGAATTGTCAAAAGTTCCACAATGAATTTTATGAAACACGAAAGAAGACTCCGACTTTAGAATCATTTCCACTAAATTGCTTTGTCCAAGAATATGACGAAGAGAAACACTTGTAAACGTTTCCCAGAGAATTAATTATTGCATTTGAAGAATATAAAAACTCAAAAACAAACTCATCTTGCAATAACAAAAATTATGCTGAACTGTCAAAATATTATTTTACGACTAGCTCAAAATCAGTAAATACGTTAGTCTTAAACACAATTTTAAATCACGCACTAGGTCACGTGGTCACTTACTACAAAGAAGAACTAATAAAAAATGTTATTTACAAATGGGTTACACTTGGGCCTACATGACCTTGGAAATAACCAATCGTTATCAATTGATGTTTACAAACTCCATGAACCAGAGTGAGCTAAAAATAATGCTTCTGTAAAAGGTTTTACGTTCCAAAAAATCTTGAAATAAAATCAAATCCTGTGAGAAAAAGAAAATCATTACCATAAAATGTAATGAAGCAAAAGTATATTTTTTAACAATTTAATTACAATTAGCAATCATCAATTTCATTAAATTTACATAATATATCTATTGGAGTGTGATTTGGATTTCAATATGTACGAAATTGACTGTTTATGTAAATTTTGACAATTTGTGTAATTTAAAAATCATCAATAGGAAAATAAATATCAAATTCTTTATTTCGACTTTTTAATTTTCAGTTCAGGCTGCAATATCTGTTAAATATACCTGGTAAAAAGTGATTCTGTCTAATAGAGTTATATGTTAACCTGGTGCTTAGCACATCTGTTTTCATAAGTTCGTGTATTTACCATCTTAGAATTTCTAAAATAATGTGACATTTATTTTAAAATACACACTCATTGAAATTTTAAAATTGCAGGTGCATCACTCTTTAATTACAAATTTGAATGTGGGGATGTAACAACATGTACATGGACCATTCATAAAACCATTTAAAATGTTCATATGTGGCTGGAGAAAATTAGGAAGTAATAAGCCTTTATAGTCTACTGCAATGCATGTAAAATGACATCCATTATATTGTGACAAACACCTTGATCAATTGCAAGCTTGGTCATTATGTGAACTAATAATCGGGTGCATACGGTAGTTTATACCAGGCTGGAAGAACCCATCAGGCTCGCACAGTCAGGGGCTTGGGATGTCGAAGGCAGAGAGCCATTCAGCTGGGGTGTCATATTACCATGGAGTGAAACTATCCAAATTTTTGGGTCCTGTCCTACAAGCATAATCATGATGCTATAGCTGTAGCTAGTGTGCTTGTTGGAGAGATTATTTGCAACTTTGGTGTGCCCCGTCTAATTTATTCGGATATAGGGACATAATTGGAATCTGAAATTTTTCACGATATGTACAGATTACTGGGTATCGAAAAGATAAGCATAATTGCTTACCACACACAGAGTGATGGAATGGTTGAGATGTTCAACAGAACGCCTGCTGTGATGATTTCTGCATATGTAAATGAACACCAGGACAACTAGATGAATCCTTGCCATATTTGACAACGGCAGCTGTCTATGAGTCTACAGATTTCATTCCAGACTTCTTAATGCTGGGTATGGAAGTGACCGTTCCACTCAATATTCAATTTCGATGGCCACCAGATACATATTCTCGAAATACTTGGATTGAAAACCTTTAAGAGACTGCGTTTTGCTCATCAATTTGTCAGGAACCATCTAATCTAGGATACGACTTGGCGGGCCTCATACGGCTCGGGGGCCGCGGGTTCGAGACCCCTGTTCTAGGGCGAGATTAACGGAGACCATTATCCATAAAAGTCAATAATTTCTAGCAATGGACTCGCTTATGCTCTTCAAAGCTAAGGATAATAAGCCAAATTCGTTTTCGGGAGCTTACGGAAAATTATGAAGTTGCTTCGTATACATTGATTTTCCTAAGGCAGTAGGCGATAAGTCTGCTGCATGACTCACTCGAATTTATTATATTTCCACAATCTGTGCACAAAATTCTAATGTCAGCATACATGTGCTGAGAAGCCAAACATATCGCTGTACTGAGATGGCAAATTCCTTCACGTGGTATCTGGTCTGTAATATTACTTGATTCAGTAATCTATAGTAGAGAGAACTCTGTAATATATACTGGTACAATGCAAATTGTAATACCGTATTTAACCTGAAATAAATATTTATATTGAAAGTAAACAATTTTGAGTTAAAACAATAAAAATTACATTTTGTGAAAATTCCTAGAAAATTCAATCGTAACATGATCATTATTTCTGATTAAAAAGAAAGGGGTGCTTGTGGTGTGTGTGTGTGTGTGTGTGTGTGTGTGTGTGTGTGATGGATTTGATGTTGCTGCCTCTAGGCACTGTCAGAGTTGCCCCTCCACACAAAACAAGAACCAAAGTGTCAAAACCTTAAAACTGGAGCGTAGAAAGGCATTTGCCCCCTCAAATTTTAAATAATGGAAATATTTAACTATAACATTCCTTTTGTGGAAAATAAATATTGTTCTGAATAAAGTCAGACTTGCATACTTCAAAATCCCCCCCCCATTTAATCACCCTAAGTAGATGCCTCGTATAAGGAATGAGAAATATATCACTCGTAGTGTGTGTGTATGTGTGTGTGTGTGTGTGTGAGAGAGAGAGAGAGAGAGAGAGAGAGAGAGAGAGAGAGAGAGAGAGAGAGAGAGAGAGAGAGAGTTTGCTGTGCTACAGCTACGTGTGGATGATTATACATAATTAATTTTCTTGTTCAAAAAACGTCCTCAAACCAGAAGGATAACCAACTCAGTGGCTAGTCCGAGTTTCCTCTGAACCTTGACACCCCATTTTTGATATCTGGTTTTTTATGTTGGGGTGTAGGGTCAGAGTCTATTCCCTATCAAAAACTTGGAATTTGCCGACACCATTTGGTGTCGGCATAGGGTACTCGCCAACTACCAGGCCTAGCAAACTTAAATGACCTTACATTGACCCATAATTACATTAAATCGATGGGGATCATTTATCTTCTCAGAAATTACAAGCATAACACGATTTTGTTTTTAATCAGTTGTCTGACGAGACGTAACTACAGCGTTGATGAATTTTGACCTCGTTCGCACCATTTTCATTGCTAGTCACATGAATAACCAAATCTCGCAGCCGATATGCATAAACGTCATAGGTCAAATAGTCACGTGATAGCAACAAAAAACCGCGTTTTCCCATAACCCTTGTGGAAGACGGCAAATGTGTCACCTTCATTGATAACTGATTTTATTACATCATACTGTAGTTCTTTAATATTAAAATAGTATACCTTTTCTTAAAGTATCTCATTGGCAAGAGATTCCGTGTATTCGTCTTTACCTGCCATGTTGCAATATAGGTTTATGCATAAAACCTTCCATTCCAGTATTGCAGAAAGAAGACATAAACTCGAAAATATTGAATGAAAGTCACACAATGTATACAATAACAAGAAGAAAAAAAAACACGTATAATTCAACATATTAATTGGGATAACAGCAGCCCGAAACATGTCGCTGTCGCATCTTCCTGGAAAGAGGCTGACTGATCACGCAGAAACTACATGTCAACGCACTTTGTTGTTATCACGTGACTATTTGACCTATGATTTATGGAAGGTCTCAGCTTATGACACTTGTTTCAATTGGTACAAAAAATTGTCCCAGCATCGTTTCAACTGTGTCATTTCTTCTATACTTAAACCACCAAACTGACATTACTGTCTGACCGTTATCAACAGACATTTATTAAATACCATCCAAGTTTATTTTAGCAAATCATGGAAACGGTGTATGACGTTATAGTTATATATAAAGCCTAAATTTCCCCCATAATGAGATAACGCAAGAATTCAATTTGGAAAATATATATTACAATATACATCCAACATGAAGGACGCGAAAGCAGTGAAACTAACAATAATTAGCTAATGGCGTATACTCATTGAAAAATCATTAAGGATGCAAACATAATCTTGTTTTTAATCTATGGAACAACGACCCATCACAAAGTAATGCACACCTAGATTTATCTCTGACATTTACACTAATATCTATATATATACGGCATTATATATATATATATATATATATATATATATATATATATATATATATATATATATATATATATATATATATATATATATATATATACATATTACGCCTTGGTTTATCTCTGAGATGTACACTAATGCACATAGATACAGTATTTTACATTGATATGAAAAACTCCAAGATTTATCTCTAACACGTGCAGTGCACATACATATGCATGACGTTCGCCTTGGTGCATCTGTAACATTTGTTCTATTGTGCACTGCAGATTACATATACAATTTGTTCGGAACTCTAAAGGTTCAAAGGAAAATCATACTGAAGGTCGTCTGTCGCAGATCGATCAAACTGGCTGTTCACGTACCACTGCTATGGCAAAGTGACCTTTCAGACATTTGCTTTCAAAACCGTCTACGCTCATGTGCATAGCAAAATCTTATTTAATGTTTATGTTATTTATGACAGTTTTAGACTCAAAGAAGGAACAGTTTTGAATCTGAGAACCTCAATACTCCCAAGACAGGCCACATGTCTGAATTTCTCTGGATTCTAGTGCTGGCCTGCCAGACGTTTTCTTTATCTGTAATCACCTTGTTATTAGCAAGTGTGAATTTCACTCATGTCAAATATAATTGCTTTTAGACTCCCAGTTAACTGTCTAGTTATAATGCCCCTATTTCAGTTCCCTGTTTTTGAAAGTTATCTTTAAATATAATATTTCTTAATTGTATCGGGCATAATTGATTCTAGATTTATATTTTGTACCAAACTAAAATTAGCTGCTTAATGTATATTATAATTAACATTGACAGAGACTATGATAATTGGCATATATGTTTGTGAATGAACATGGATCTTTATAAAATTATTTATAGTCATACAGTGGATCATAACTGACACCAGACTTGTGTAAATAACATTCAGGCAACAAGCGGAAACAATTGATATAATGGTCATATGTTTTTGAAGTCTATATTTTTGTCCATCTACTTTATCAGTCATATTTGTAGTCTTGTAACTTCCAATATATAACATCTAGTACCAACATTCTACCTGTATATTTTAGGCAAATATTTTGTTTGAATTATTGACATCAGATAGTTAAATAATTTCATTCTTCAACAGTTTTTTTTATTTGTATACCGTTAACGGAGTATTTATCTTTTAATAAAATCGAAGATGGAACCTTCATAGCCATAGACAATCTTGTAAAGTTACTTAAATCTAACCATTCAATTCATGACAGGAAAAATATTGTGAAGAAAAAAAATATTTTGAAAGAATTACAGAGACATTAATTATACTGTTATAACCCAGAGAGAATGAAAAAAAAGTTGCTTTCGTTATCGTATTTCTTTCGATATATGTTTCATCAATATGATGAATTTCAAGTTTGCAAAGTTGTATTTGATGAGCTCTTTTAACAACCAACACAGTTTACATCTTCAAACAAATTGAACAAATCAACATGGAAATTTTATCAACAATTAACGTCTGTTACGTAACAAAAGAAAAGAGCGAAGACAACAGGCTTTGTGAGTTTTAACAAAAATCATTTATTTCCCTAGAGAACATGGTAAAAAGGTGAAAATATGAAATAGGTCTTACGGTTTGCGAAGAAAAACCAAACATTTATCCTAGAATTGTGAAAATATAGAAGTCCTACCAACAAACAGTTCTAAAGAATCTCGTTTGAATCTCATGTTTGTTCCAAGATGGAGGATGATGACGTCAGATAAAGTCTTTACACAAATGTTCAGAATTTCACGTTGAACCACAATTTGTACTTTACTGTTCCAAGTTAGAAGGAATTTCACTGAATGTATTTGTCCTAAGCCACTTGTATAGTTCTCCAGGAAATAAATTATTATTTTCTAAAAAGTAGATGAACTCCTAAAGATGTCACCTGCTCCAAAGATGTTAAAAAACTCTTTCCAGCAGAAAAAATAATACCTTTTTGTTAAGCTATAAGAACGACACTGACTATTTAAAAGACTGTAATTTCTTTCTTCGGTTTCAGTTCACTCGGATCACATAACATAGCTTCACGTTTCGTTTTTGTTTGGGAAGTGGCAGTTCAGATACTTACGTTATCAGCGAAATAAAAGAAAACAATCAACAATCAACAATCATCAATGTTAACCGATTAAATATCAGCACACGGGAGATTGTTTGTGTGTATGTGTGTGTGTGTGTGTGTGTTCGCGATTTGTATTTTTAAAATAGCTTTACAACTGTTGCTGTCATATCGCTACGTTGTCTGAATTGTGGCAGTTTTTTTATACCGTTGTCTAACACTGGGGCATCATTGCTCTAACACGTGGCATTATGTCCCACCAAGTCACATTATCCTGACACCAGGCCGACGAGTCCTAACACTAACCTCTTCATGCTGAGCGCCAAGCTAGACTTGTACAATTTTTAAAAAATCTTTGGTTTTGCTCGGCGGTCTCCAGCCGAGACGGATACTTTATCGACCTAGGTCGTTGGAATGGTCACCTATAGCGATCAATAAAGATTCCGTCATATATCTTGAAATTTTAACTTATACAACAACATTAGATAGCTTAAGGATAATTCCACAATGCAATCGTTACCTCGATCTTCTTTCTCTTACTCTTTTGCTGTTACATACATACATACATACATACATACATACATACATACATACATACATACATACATACATGCATGCATGCATGCATGCATGCATGCATGCATGCATGCATGCATGCATGCATGCATGCATGCATACATACATACATACATACATACATACATACATACATACATACATACATACATACATACATACATACATACATACATACATACATACATACATACATACATACATACATACATACATACATACATACATACATACATACATGGTCTTAAGCTTAAGAATAGAAGAGAGCGAAAATCAATAACTTTAGTAAAATTCAACAAATAATTTTTTTTTCTAGAATTCAGATTGAAAATTAAAAAAAAGTAAAGGTATGCTAATTATATCTAAAAATAGCCTAAAATGTTCTATCAGCAGTCGTAATGAATAAAATTACAATCAAATCCCAGTATTGTTCGAAATAAGATACAACACTGAAAGATTTGATACGCCTGAAATGGCCTATGATTTGGTCATGTTCCAACAGTGTTTTAATGAATTACAGTAATATAATCTAAGATGTCCTTGCTTGACTTCCCTATTATTCACAGTTAACCAGTTAATGTCTCTGTCCAAGGATATTATTTATGAGTACTTTGTATTTACAGTGGATAAATAATTTAAATAACACAGTCCTATACTAGTGAATCTATTGTTTCACAATTCAAACAGTGGGTATTTCTTCAAATACAGGTGGGAAATTTACGTGATCCCGCTTTTCTGTTTAGACAAGTGTCTACAAGAGAATGATAAACCCATAATCCATACAAATCACAGACAGTATCCAAACATTAATATATTGGGCAGTTTTCGGAGTCTGAAAGTGAGAAAGATTACATATACAAGATAAACTTCTCTACCTGGGTTACATTATATCAGGTAATTGGGACATTTTGTGTTGCTATTCAAGGGTCTTCAAATAAATGTTATTTTAAGAGATAAAAACACACGCTATCATATAAATGAATTCAGGTATTAATTATTTTGAATTAATTACTGACTTTATATTCTTACGTATATATTTGCTGTTCTGTAAATTATAGACCTATTTAGTCAGTTCTTCTTCATCTACTCGTATGACACGAGTTATCATTTTATTATTTATTTTCGTTTGCCTTATAAGCTTAAGTTCAATCTACGTCATTAGCATATTTTATTAAATGGAACTTCTACGAACATGTAACAATTATATTTGTTTAGTATTTTAACGGATGATAAATATAACCTTTTATATCTAAATTGTATGAGAAGTACCTTTTTAAAAAAGGAAAAGTTGATAATTGACATATACTTGCAATTTAGCATCCGTAATAAGATCTCCATCTTTTATGTGTCTTTGAAGAATTTAGGTTAATGCTGAAGTTATACATCGTGGATCGCTTGTATGATTAATGTATAACAGTTTACTGTATTGAATAAAGCATTTTTAAATTTAATGTACATTCGTTTTAACGAAAGATTCAAATTTAAACTAATTACGAACAATATAATGATATGTTTTATATCCTTGTATAATTTTGCTTCTTTCTATTTCAAGTATATTTTTTAAAAACTACATAATTTTTAAAACATTTCTACGTGTGCTATATTTTCATTTATTCACGTATCGCCAGCTGTCAAGTTAGTAACATTAATTGGTAATTTATGTTGTGTTTTCGGTTGAAATTCGATCGTTCGTATACAAATAGTTGAAGCTATCAATATACGGTTTTGCAATTAAACAAAAATTTCATGCAGTTTACACGCAACTTTTTGTTACAAAAATGTATGTATTGAATTAATTGATGATTAAAATTGAGATGCTAATATTAAGAATAATAAGTAATTAAAGCTATGATTATTAAGTTTAATATCAAAACAAATATATTTCCTTTGCCAGTTTTTTGACTGCTACTACAAATTAAAATTAGTTCGTGAAGCAAGTGAAAAAGCTTTAAAAACTCCATTGTGTATATAAATTATTTTTGGCTCACTTGTACATCTTGCCATAAATAAAAAGAGTTCATTTTTAAGAAAAATAAAGAAAAAGTAGACATTCATCGTGGTCAGCATAAATTCATCCATAAGTCATTAATTATTCGTTATATATACACAGTTCATAATTTGAATTTGTAATGTCAAGACGAAGATGCCAAATATAATTATCCCTGTAAGAATGATTTTTTTTTATTATGTAACAGTTATTAGACAGTTTGACAAAGAATGGATGTTTGTGAACAAAAAAAACTATTTAAAGTTTTCATGAATGAAATATAAACTAAAACATAAAAAATGAATAATAAAACAGGAATCAGTTCTTCAATTTTATTTCCTGCATTTTTCCACAGAAGAAGCTAATATTTACTGTTAACTCTTGAATTACTAAATGCATACAGTGTTAATTTAAAGTAAGTTTCCTATAATATTCTTTATTTCGTCTTGGGTGACGACACAAGTAACATTAAGGCTGAGTGATATTGAAGTTGGGGGAAGCTTCAAACAACTGATCACGTGACAGTTCAAGTGATATTATTTATATATATATATATATATATATATATATATATATATATATATATATATATATATATATATATATATATATATATATATATATATTGTATTGGTGTCACGAAAAAAATAGTCATGTTTCACAACTTGCATTGTCTGGAAGAATTTACTTCTTATGATAATACGGCCTCCCTTCTTCTTTGTATAAGAATTGATGTACATGTATGTTTGTTTTCTTTTAATAGCAATTATCCGTTGAAAAATCTTCCAGTTTCGTTTGTCGTATTCACGCTCTTCTGTGTGGACGAAAATCAGGTGAAATATCATTTGTTTTTTAAATGACTTATTTGGTAAATAAAACTGTCAAATTAGGTTAACGTTTTATTCCTAAATGGGGGAGCTTCCGCATTCTTTATGAAGAAATGGTGTGTGATGTGATTATGATTTTTAACAATATTTCGGGGCCCCGAGTGGCCGAGTAGTCTAAAGCGCTGTCCGTTACGGATCACTGCCATCTCACCTCTATCTGCGTGGGTTCGAGTCTAAGATTCGGCGAATGTGGATATGTGAGAGAGCTTGCCAGTAGCTTCTCGTGGGTCGGTGGTTCTTTCCGGTGATTTCCCGGTTTCTTCCTCCACCATTAATACTGGCCGCCATGTATAGCCTTTCCTGTGATGAAAAATGGCGTTAAACCCACAACAACAACAACAACAACAACAATATTTCAATCATATTGTTATGATGTCAGCAGTGTGGCAGTTTGTAGTGATGTCCCACACAGTCACATTATCCTGACACCCGACATGTAACCTCTTAATGCTGAACGCCAAGTGAGGAAGCTATCAGTAGCATTTTTGTAAATCTTTGGTATAACTCGACCGGGGATCGAACCCACGACCTCCTGCATCCGAGGCAGACGCTCTAACCACAAGGCCACCGAAGCGGTTATGAAAAGATGGTACTCTATTCTTCCATAAAGGGTCTGGAAATAATTTATAACTGAATTCTTCAATTAAGCTAGGGAACTAGATGTAGATATTCAATTTCATATTGCGATCAAAACGAAAACTGAGTATATTTCAAACGAATCTAAAAAGGCAACCAATCGACAAATAGCACATCACTTGTTCTAGAAATCACGTTATATAGAGAAATCCTAAGCGTGGTTTCATCATGGAACGAACATGTTTTTTTAAAAGCAATTCAAAACAGAAATTTTGGCAGAAAGAACCTTCCATCAGCTGGAATATCAACTCTGTTGTAAACCTGTCATCGGTTAAGTTGTTTGATTCAGACATTAATCTCATCGTTTAGGGTCTCCACTTTTGTTTCCGGCAGAAAGCGTAAAATCTCCTTTAATTGAAAGAAAACTTTGCGAGTGTTGCAAGGTGAACAAGACTAAAAGGAAATTGTTAGCGACAATGCTGGAAATTTCAGTGGTGTCATCAACAATGAGTCTCACATATTCCGCAAAAATAAAACGCGATTATATTCCACCATCTAGTAATATTGTAGCTCTAGAGGCTGTCTTTCAAATAGTGGAAAATGAAAAAAAAAAATCTCACAAACAGAGCCCTACCAAAAACGAGAATTTAACCCGACAGGAAAAATTGTCGCTGACAATTTTTTATCAAGAGGAAAGATACTCTGATTAGGCCAGCGGACAAGGAGTGTTTTCGTCATCAATACATTTGACTGCATCTCTGAAGGCAGACGGGCGACGTTCAGGACACATTGATGACAAATACTAACTTCCCTCCTACGCATTGACCCGAAAACCAGGTAGAGTTTATTAACTCCCTAACGTTCACAAAAAATGGAACCGGGGAGACCAATCGTTTCTAGAAATAACCATCCCAGTAAACAAATGTCTTAATTCGTTGATTATCGAAAGATCAAAAGACATAAAAGACGAAACAAATCACCAAAAAACAAATCTTCCAAAACAATCTTCTCGTCACCATGGTTATGCACCAACATCCTCACGAGAAAGGTATCGCAAGCCGCAAGGAAGCATGGGATAGTCCACTTGTCAGTTCCAAACCAACATTCTATTTGGTGAAATATTTAATACATGTTCCCAGGTTTACAAATTTTATATTTAACAACCAACACCTACTACAAATTAACGGAACCGCAATGAGGACTAAAATGGCACTTTTATATGTCAATATTTTCCGGAGAGAATCGAGCAAAATGATTCTCAATGAGCTACCCAATAGATATCTAATCTGGTCAAATTCACTGACGACATAGAATAGGAATGGCTCAAAACGGGCGACAGTTTCAAAATATGTTTCAATTCTTCATTAGCTTTCATCTTACAACTAAATTTATGTCGAAGTCATCAAACAGGTCCAGCATCGTTTTCAATACTCATTCTCCCCTCCTGTAGGGTAATGTATAATCTGACCCCTATTCTATACCTACTGTCTCTCACCAGTATCTACTCCCAACCAGATGCCACCACCCAGCAAGTAATAAAACAATATTACCAGCTGCCACCACCCAGCATGTAATAAAACAATCTTTTTAACGGTAAGTATGTTCGTACCAAACGCATATGATCTTTTTCTGCTAACTTGAAAAGACGCTGCGTCATATCAAGGGGTTCATTGGGAAAGGCATACAGAAGGAGCTACATTGATAAGACCATGATAGAAAAGTCCTTCTGAAATATAGAAGCAACCAAACCACCAACCTGGTCCCCTTCTTGATCACTTTCCACCCTGATGCCCCAAATCTATAACATATACAGATAATATGGTAGCATTGGCACTGTGTTAAATCGTCCGAACGTCTGAAATGTTTTTTTTTCAAGAAGTTTTTATGGTTGTGTTCCGTTTATCTAATATTCTCGTGGACCATCTGTACGAGCCAATGAAACTTCAGAGAAAGACGACGGATTCAGAAGCATGCTGAATCAAAGACAAACTAGGCCTAATTGCAAAGTTTTGCATGAGATAGAATTGTTTAGAAGTTGTTCAGCAAACAACAATAAGCTACACAATCAATCAGAAGTAAGGATATCGAGCCAAAACGAAGCCTATCTTCTGACATGAAAGATCTGTGTAACTCAATGTGAAACCGTTCTATTAAGGAAACGAATGAATAATCACAAAATCAATGACGATGTAGGCAACCTACAAAATCTCGACTGGCATTCTGTAAAATCAGTCGAGATGCTAACGATTGAATCAAACCTGTGATGTACTTACATTGAACGCACTCGTAAGGAACTATACTGGATAATACAGTTGAAAGATCTTGTGGAGTTCGGCCTAAATAAAAATAAATCTAAAACTTCAAGTTGCAGTCGTAACAAAATTACAGCCAGAATCAAACGAATCGAAAAAGATAAAATGAAAAAAAAAATCAAAGCATCTTTTAGTGTCCAAGAGATAAACAAAGCAAGGTGCATGACGAACACGCCAGCTACTTATCTATTGCTTACCCATCTCACACTGTTGCAGCAAACCTGCTTTATATATATTACATCTTGTTACGCGTAATCTTAATTCACAACTGTTTGCATTTAATATCTTATATATTCGAATGAATAATATGACATCGCAACTGTGAATTTTCATGTACAAAGTAAGCAATGTTTTTTTTTGTCTTGGAAATAAAGAATTTTGGAATTACAGTTTCTTTCTTTTCTCTTTTATTGTGCATTGACAAAACACGTTATATATATATATATATATATATATATATATATATATATATATATATATATATATATATATATATATATATATATATATTCCTGCTACCGCACCTATGCACGTATTTATATATATATATATATATATATATATATATATATATATATATATATATATATATATATATATATATATATATATATATATATACGTGCATAGGTGCGGTAGCAGGAATATATATATATATATATATATATATATATATATATATATATATATATATATATATATATATATATACATGCATACATACGTACACACATATGTATCAACAAGTAGTGACGTAGATCGACATGTTCAAAAATGATAACATTTTGAAGGCTAGTTCATCCACATCGCCAAAGGTTCGCAACTTCTATTGGTTCATTTAAAAATACATTTTAAAAATTAAACACCAGGGTGCCTAAGAGTAGCGATCACTATGCATGAAACAAATGGATAATAGCAAGGGAACACACTAGTTGATTATATTACACCAATTCACCTCAACCCCATACCCAATAACAGCCGCCATTTTGTATTACTGTAACTAGAGTCGAGTACAAGAGATACTGTAATTTGTGGCGACGAAAAGGGTACCGGTAGAAACCTCAATGGCATTCGGCCTAATCCCTCAAGTCCATCGCACTAAATAATACTTGCACGAGAGAATATTGTCAATTGATTTACTGTCGGAATCCGGCTTTCTTTCCCATTTTTATATAATCAACTCAGGTTTTGCAACCTAGTTCATACAGCTATCCCCATATGTCCTTCTTTCCCAGCAGCTGGTGTTTCTGTTTTAATTTCTAACATCCAGTCTTCAAGCATTTCTGACTGCTCATGTAATTGTAATGTATGTGTTTCATGTCAATAAATACGCCAATCATTTTCGACCACTCATCGTGATCGATATTTGGACTGTTTCATTCTCCAACAGACGTCATTTATACTTGTGATGTGATGTTAAGAATGACCGTATGACCGTTGTTTCCTGTAGGAAATTTTACTTGAATTAGAAAACGTTTCTACTGTCCAGCCAAAGTTACATGTAAATAGTGCATTGACTTCTTTACTGAAACTTGTTTATATTATGTTAGAATGCATTTTGAGAAATTTACATCTTCAAAATATTGCCAAGACATGTCAAATATACACTGCTTACACCACTATGATATATCTCTGGACTTCATCTGGTGCGCAACTGCAAAGAAGACTAGTGTGTTCTTTTGTTTTCTTTCTTCCTCGAATTGACTCAGTACTATCTTTTTGAAATTTGATGTTTCTTCCATTGCCCATTTACAAAAGGGCAAAATAAATGTTTTCCTACGACCATCATTTCATTCTCTGTATCGAGTTTATAAAACCTTCAATGACTTTCTCTTTTTTCTGTTTCTTATTGAAATCTAAACTATTCCTCATGCTGATTAATTTTTTTCCCAGCAACTGAAATATTTTTTAATTGTTCTAATATAGAATGACACTATTAATATAAACTATTGTCTATCCTTACGTTAATTGCTAAATAATTCTATTTCGAAATTCTCTCTCTTCCTTTCTCTCTATGTGGGGTCTCGAGTGGTCAAGTGGTTTAAATCACTCATTGTTACGGATCACTGCCATCTCACCTCAGTTTGCGTGAGTTCGAGTCTCAGGTTCGAGCAATGTGGATATATGAGAAAGCTTGCCAGTAGTTTCTCGTGGACCGGTGGTTCTTTCCAGGTTTCTCCCTGGTTCTTCCTCCACCATTTATACAGGCAGTCATGCATAGTCTATCTTGTGCTGATAAATGGCGTTAAACCCTATAAAAATATCAACAACACATCTGTGTGATACAGATCTATCTAACTGGATACAGCAGGCAGCGTCTGACTCATTTATCTTTATTTCTCTTCGTAACGCCCGTCCGTGGCGTAACAGTTACCGGCACTGCATAACCTAGCCGTGTGTATCCGAATACAGACAATTGGAATATAAAGTTGAGAAAGTTGACATCATACAATAAATGCGAAAACAAATGGGATTCCTACCTTGCTCTATTACTGCTAACATTGTAACAAGCATGCAAATGGCGACATAGAAAAATTAATAATTAAAAATTAATAAAATTAAATCAGGAATTAAATGAACAGACGAGCATAGACAAGTGCGAGACAGTGCTGATGCGGATGACAATAACATCTCCGACAAATATTTCCAAAATTGGATAGTAAATCGCCAGATAGCAGAATCGATTACTTAGCGGCTAAGGCGCAGAATGACCTTTTTGCTGAACATTGTTTTCTCTGTGATGCGCAACTGGAACTCATGAAGTGTATAAACTGTTTGCTGAACATTGTCCGTTTTTACAAAATACATAACGCCTAAAATGTGTTGAACAAATTGGACAATTTTAAATCTTACTCGAATTCCTGTGGTGAACTTACACAACGGTCAAGGAGAGAACTATAGTGTAGTATGCGTTGTGAATAGTTATTGTCAGATAGCAAGCAATCATACTTTGTCTGCTGCTGTCACATGCAATAAGTATCATATCTGTGGTAATTTTTACAAAGTTCAAGTTTAGGAACTGTTTTAAAAATACAACAAATGGTTTAACAGTGCCTTACTAATTAGCAAAATTGTCTTAAAGGTATATGTCCACTAATTACTTAAAGAATGAAAAGACTGTTTCAGACAAACAAAACTAGTCGTTCATTATATTACTAAATGTAATGGCTGCCCCCCTATTGAAGTTTTAGTTGAAGAGGATTGAGGGTGTGGTGTTTCCAATATTTATTTAAATTATTGTAGAAGTCCCACCCAGGCTCGATTTTAGTTGAAGGTGATTTAGTGAAACTTAGATGTACAGCTCTGAACCCCCAGTCAGCAATATCGACGGTTAAATAATTAAAATACGTACTTATTACAGTATTACTTAACCTAATTTTTGCATTAGGATTTGTGTTATTTAGCAACTCTCGAAATTTGAATACATTTACATACTTTTGGATACATCTTGTATATTGTTTTCCTATTTTAGCAAAATGCTGGTATTAAAAATGACAGTACATTTCATATCCTATATTTTTATGTGGCATACTGTTCACATTTTCTTTCAGATATTCTTTTGAAATGTTTACAGCTTTGAGTTTAAACTGGAAACATATGATTCATTTCAATGAACTTTGTTAAAATTATTTTTACTGTCTGGGCATATATTTTAAAAAGCATGCAAAATTTAAATATTTTAACAATATCCAACAAATGCCACATTTGTAAATTATTTTAAAAACTTTTAATTGTTTACCATTTGAGGTCCATTACCTAGAAGAGTTGACAGGTTCCCGTTTCTTGAATGCCATTATTTTGGTTTTATCAGTATTACTTCTAAACTCCACTTATTCTTAGTGCAATATATTTTGATAAATTCAGATTATGGTGAGAATCATGTGGATTTAACAGCTACGACCAAATCTGCAGCAAACGGAACCCCATCAATATAAATGTGAAGTCTTCTGTTGTTGTGCCAGAAATAACATTAGCCGTTCAAAGTTATCCATGTAAAGAGAAAATTGATCCGATTACTTTTAAATCAATAGATAATAAAAAGTAATACTCTTCTAAACATTAATGATATTATTTTACGTCATGTGACAGCGAATGAATACGATATTGTCTCTCGAACAGCAAACGCTACGCAATTAAAATTGCACAGTGCAAGGTTAAATTTGACTGACATAACACCGATCCAGACAAATCATCAATTTACCAAGAAAATGCATATACACTACCTATCAAACAATTATGATATAAAAAAAATTATAAACATACTTTTTTAGTTGGAGTTAGAGTCTGGTCGCCAATGAGTAGCTCCAGAATGCAAATATATCCTTCCTGCTTATAGAGCAAACAATCCACGACTAAGCAACACGCGGTATGTAAGGAAGTCTTGATGCATTATGCTGTCAATGGCGGACTAATAATGAAGCCAGTCAAATACAGTGAGTACAGCTGCACGCGTGAATCAGTTAAGTAATGATCGCACTACAACCAAGACAAGCCTAATGGGCAGAACGCTCTCGTGAGAAAAATAAGGTCAAACACAGTTTATACCATATAGAAAAGAAGTATGAGAGCTTTGCGTTCTTAGATTTTTATAAATATAAATAGACATCAAATTAACCGCTCAAATATTCATGAGAGTCATTTGTTCAACTTGCTGTTTTCATTGTGTAATCAGACCAAGGTAATCCAAATATTCCCGAAGCTCCTATCATGCTCATTTACTTTAAAATATCCTTAGGAAATATCACAAATATGAAATCATACATATATAATTGCAATAAAAGTAAACGTGACGCATTTTTAAAATTGAAGTCAATAATAGATGTAGATTGTGAGATATTATGGCTTCAAAACTTCTTAATTTTATCAACAATCTTCATGAAGTCAGCAAAACGTATTTTACAGGTTGTAATACAATGGATATATAATATGGTGTTATTTTTTTATAAAGAAAATCAGAGCGAGATATATTTCCATCTATTTTAGATTCCTGGAGTCTCACCCAAAAATTAAAATTGATGGTCACTAATAAAATTGACGTGAACCATGGTATGTAGAAAGATACTGCGATATACCAGGGCACAAAAGCTTTCGTTCTATCACACAGTATTGTATGCCTGTTGCACTCAAGGATAAATAGTACATATTTTTTTTAAACAACCCCTATTAAGTACATAAAGTAATGAAATTTGTTAAGTAGCGATTTTAACTGTCATCACAAAACAATGGAGGATTCAGGCATTGATTAGTGTCGAATGTAAACCGAAATCAAGTGACAACCGAAATTTGGATTCAGCGCGTTACCGAAATAGATTGCAAGCTTGCCACCAACACACCAAGAATTCACGTCTCCAACACACCAAAATTCACGTCTCCAACACACCAAAACTCACGTCTCCAACACACCAAAATTCACGTCTCTAACACACCAAAAATTCACGTCTCCAACACACTAAAATTCACGTCTCCAACACACCAAAATTATTCACGTCTCTAACACACCAAAAATTCACGTCTCTAACACACCAAAATTCACTTCTCCAACACACCAAAATTCACGTCTCCAACACACCAAAATTCACGTCTCCAACACACCAAAAATTCACGTCTCTAACACACCAAAATTCACGTCTCCAACACACCAAAATTCACGTCTCCAACACACCAAAAATTCACGTCTCCAACACACCAAAAATTTACGTCTCCAACACACCAAAATTCACGCCTGAATGCAGAAATGAATTAAAACTGAAACCACTCAATGTGACAAAATACACAACTGGAAACATTATACATACAGTTTAAATAGTGAAAAGTCGATGTACACAAATTGTTGGAAAATTTCGGAACTTTAGTTCTTATCGAGGTAGTAATGCAGTCGGTTATCGCACTGGCATAGTATAGAAACATATCTATGCAAATTGATGGCTTTTACATTTAAAAAATACACAAATACAAAGAAAATCTACGTTTGTTGAGAATGTATAAGGATATATTTCTCTCATGAAGTGAAGGATATATTTCACTCATTTTTTATGCACACTCGAATCCTTGCTTCTCGTGACAGTAAAACGTTTGCACTTCACATGAGGAATATATCCTTATATCTAATTAAAACAAGTACGCATATGATGCTATTTATTACATTTAAGATTCCCTGAAAGTGAAAGAGGTAGATGATATTGGAATAGTAAAATTTCTACCTTAAAATTAAGGACTACAGACACCAAATGAAGAATATTAGAGTCAATACAAACTTATTCAGATCATTAAGAAGAAAACTGATGAATATTTATGTTTATGAAATTTTTTTGCAACAATTAATTAAACATTGATGAGCAATTCCTTTTAGAAACTATTCTTAGTTTCATCAGAGGACTTGTTATTAAATATGGAACAAATATGAAAAAGGAAACGAACGCACATAAAACTTCCCTCCAGAACTGAAACTCTTTATGAAATAAAAAAAATGCAAGAAAAAATTTATCTTATAGTGATGTTCCTATTCGTCAGTAAAATTTTTTAAAAAATTATATGCAACTGAACGACATGGTTTAATATTGACTTTAAAAAACTTATATATTGATGGTGGTGATGTACAAATAAATGTTTATTTTAGTTTAATTTTGCTCTATCTCTACCTAAATGATTAGATCAGGGCGGTCCAACATCTTGAACTCCATGAGCCACACGGATGAGAAATGTTAAGTTCGTGGGCCATACATACATATTTTATATTATGGAAAAAAAATGACTGCGGGCCTGTGATTTGGATCACTCTCGTTTAGACCATTTATTACTGTTGCAAAATTGAGTTTTTAACTTAACCGTTATGTACATTAAATGTGAAACAATGTATAAATATTAAATTAGATTAAAAATGGACTACGTAGAATATTGCGAGTAATTGTTTCAAAGTATGTACATTAAATATTTGATTAAAATTATGAAGCAACATAAAAAAAAATGTTTAAAAATACTCTGAACAGTAGCAAAAGAGGAAGACTGCATTTTTTGAAAACTTATCAGTTATACAATCCCATTTTTTCAAGCTCACTTTCTTCTTCTCTCTATATTTAGCAGTGCTTACCTACATAATCCTCATCCAAACTTAAGACATTAAAAATATGTACAACGATTTTTTAAAAAATTTCTGTCCTTATTTGGTAAAATGAAGGCAAACGTACAACAAAATATTCATGCAAGACAGTTAAATATGTATGTAGATTTGAGTAAATCTATAAATTCCCGAAAATGACACGGTTGAAACGAGTGTATGCAGAGGAACCAAACTAATATTATATGACTTGTAAAAGATTATATTTGCGAAATAAATTTATTATTAATATTCTGATTATTATCACAGAGAGATTTTGGAATGGTGTTTATGTGTTTGCTTAAGTTCAATGAAAAAAGCAAAATAGTGACCATCACCAGATTTTATTTTGTCTCATGTATATGTGATATATTTTGGATAGTGATGTTAATATATAAGACAAAATTGATTTAAGAGTTGTGCTAGGAATGTCATAGACTTAATTTATGCGATTTTAATAATTTATGTGATTTTAATGATTTATGTGATTTTAATTACCTTCCAGTTTGTTCAAAATCTAAAAGCAAACGTATTTCGTCTTTAACATTGTATTTATCTTCCATCTTTTATGTGATGTAATTGGAATGAACTTCTTATTTTTGTAATCTTCTATTTTCATTTATACTGTAATGTAGATTATTGTTATAACCATCATTCTGTACTGTTATAACCATTATACCGTACTGTCATAACCATCACATTGTACTTTGATAGCTACCATGCTATACTGTTATAACCATCATAATGTACTGTTATTAGCATCATTTCGTACAATATAAACATACCGATCTGTTATAACCATCATACTGTACTGTTGCAACAATCATACTGTACTGTAATAACCATCATACCGTACTGTTAAAACGATCATACTGTACTGTTTTAAAACCCTCATACCGTACTGTTTAACTATCATACTGTACTGTTATAACTATCATACTTCCAACGTTGTCCGTCTTGGTAAAGAGGGATGGTTAATTATATTTGGCTGTCGTTATCTAGAGAATGATCTCCCTCGATTTTATTGCTCTCTGTGAGTGGATAGATAGAACATTAACAGAGAACTGAGCAAGACTATTGAGCTCCCTTTAGACAAGAAAATAAAAATGTAATCGATAACAAAAATAGTGTCAGGTTTAATTCAAACAAAGTTTACGTTAACATAATTTAAAAGCATTGTTTTATTTTGCATTTATTTCGTCATGATACTTGACTTTTATCAATTGGGATTTAAAAAAAACAACACAAACGCCGATAATTCCGTGCAACTAGTTTCGCATATAATATATGCGAAACTGGTATCTTGACTTTTATCAAGAAATACATACCCCAGTGGACGGCACAATCGTCACGTGGGACGGAACACGTCTATATACGTCACCTACCTAACTATACATTAGAAGATATGATCAAATAGACCTTTAAGGATTATTTTATTTGTCAGATTTTCAAGGAGTGACCAAGAAAAACACCTGTGATATTAGAAGCTTTATAGAAAACGCAATGAGTAATATGTTGCTGCAAAGAGGTAAACGTACGTTGGAAAGTTTATCGACCTAGTGTGTATTCTTCGACTATAGCCTCACAAGTCATCGATTATTAAAGAAACAGAAAATATCGCTGAATCTTAGTGTATATTCGAGTGTAAAATATTCCTACATAAGTTCTTTCAATGTTTGTCGAAAATGTTTGAAGACACACGATTTAATTTTAGAATTTTAAGTTGTGAAAAAGGAATGCGTCGTTTCTTCAGCTTTATTCGAAATTTGTTGATCAAGAAATTCGGTATCGACCACCTTGCTTGAACACCATTTTCAACAAATTTGCACAAACTCAGAACCCTTTTTTAAAGTATAAGGTAAAAATCAAGCAGATTCCGAAAATCACCATGGATGCCATAGGTACTTCTGCATCAATAAACTCCTGGTCTTCATTGAATTTGTTTGTGATCTGATCTGGGTTAATTTACGTGGGTGCACAACAGCTGTCGATAGTTGCAAGTCTTTTTCAAGACAGTGGGAGTCACTTCTGCATTTGTAAGTGATTCACTCCGTTTAGGAGGTTTGTGAGCTTGCTGACTAGCAATGATTTCATGGTAAACCCATCATCAGGTTTACTGCACCCTTATTTACTCGGCGGGATACTCCAGACGAAGGTTTAGCCAGCTCCTACTTCGTTCAATTGTCATTCCTCCAGGCTAGTTTCACCCTAGACAGCTATCTGAATGCTGAATCTGGCCAATTCTCAAATAACTTAAGCCATTATTTTCCCTTGTTTATCTCAGATGCACTGCCCATTAGTGTGCGTATATTCCAGACACCAGTCTTGACTGGCGTTACCTTTGTAGTTTTGTTAGATTTTCAACCACTATGGTGAATCCTTGTCAACGACGATATGCTGACTAGGGGTAATGTGAAGCATGCAATCTTTAAGACACCTTTTCTCGCACTTCCTCCTCATAAGAAAATGAGCAGAGTGATCCTAAATACGGCTGCTCCGAGACTCAGAAGGCTGCGAGTTCCATTTCTGATTCGTTCGAATAAACAGCAACCCAATATCTCTGAGATGCGTAAGTGCAGGTTTACAGCCATAGGTACCAGTGTATTCCTATATGCTGAGTCACCGCTTGCGGATTGCTACAGGGCTTCAAAGTTTCTGGCAATGATGGTGATTGATGCGGTAAGGGAAACAACTTCAGTATCACGACTTAAGTATGAGTTAAATGTAAGCGAAGTAAAGTTACCTCTAGTCACTCTTTCTTTCGTGGAGTCCTTTCAGAATCCAGTAGCACGACAATAGTGTGTGATACTAATGTACCTGAGCTATTGCCGTACTTACACAGCCGGAGGATGAGCTTATCTGCTTGATCGCGTTATTCAAAAGAGAGAACGTTTCAGATGAATGTAAAACTGTCGACTCTGAGTAAATGGTCACAAAAGTACCGTATACTTTTATTTAGGGTAGCCGACATAGCCTGGTATGGCCAAGATAATCAGATACCTTCACACATGAGTATACATTGATCTGTACTTGGTAACAGTTTTCATATCTTCAAATGTCAAGGCAAAATGTATTAATACTGGTTGATTGAAAAGATTTCCATATACTGTTCCAGCGTAAAACCGGTAGACAACAGTTTAACTGGTGCTCATTTACGTATGGAGGAAATTCATTGATATGCGAGGTATAAAAGTTTGAGAGAATATAAAAACTACGAAACTTAAATAAAAAAATTAATACTCTTGTTTAATATCATAATTACCGATACTGAAAATACATACGTTTAATAAGCAAACATTACTGATAATTTCTTATAGTTTTAATATTATTTGAAAGTTGCTAACTTGTCTTACGCAATTCATGAATGTTACTACTGAAACAGTAATAAATGTATATATTAGCAATTTATTATACTTTTATCTCCTTTTATTATTTAAGTATAGCCCAGAATACTATGGTCTTTAAGTTAGCGATCAGGGAATAAAAAATAAATATACTGATCGACAAGATACTATATATATATATATATATATATATATATATATAGAGATTTATATATATATATATATATAGATATATATATATATATATACATATATATATATATATATATATACCTATATATATATATATATACATATATAGATATACATATATATATATATATATATATATATATATATATATATATATATATATATATATATATATATATATATATATATTACTAATCTTTTATCTATGTTGAAAATATTTAATTTCCAGTTTAAAACATGATTTCAGGACAAGATTAATAAACAAGAAACCATGTAGATTCCAGATTATGCATGGGGAGATAATATGATGTAGTGGTAATGCCCTAAAAATGTGTGCAATAGCATATACTTGTCCTGATACTCATGTATATGATGCATAAAGTATAAATTAACTTGATAAATGGATGCTATTTCCATGGCTTCATTTTGCACCTTGTGCACAACGACAAAAAGTAACCTGAGAGAATTACCCCAACACATTTATAACAACCTATGACGTGGAGTGGCGCCGCAATCGTCAGTGAGAATGGGTCCACCATCACAAGCATGAAAGTATATGTTAACCACAGACTGTTTAAAATAATTCAGGTGTTCCAACGAAAAGTAATAAATCGTGTACAACAAAGTGTTTAAGTCAAAACCTGCTAATAAGATAAGCTAAAGCATACAGTGCCGTGCTAATAAGATCAACTAAATCATTCTATAGTGTACTCATAGGATTTCCTAAAACATACCATGATGTGCTAATATGATGAACTAAATCGTGTAATGTTTTCCTAATAGAGACGAACTAAAACATGCACTGACATGCACTGATGTGTTAATAAGATAAACTAAAAATGTAATGATGTGCTAATGTGATGAACTAAAACATGCAATGGTGTGTCAACGGGATGAGATAAAACATGCACTATTGTTCTAATAGGATGCAATTAAACATGCAATGGTGTGCCAATACGACTAACTAAAGCTTGCACTGGTTTGCCAATACGAAGAACTAAAGCATGCAATGGTGTGCTAATAGGAGGAACTAAAACATGCACTAGTGTGCCAGTACGACTAACTTAAGCAAGATATGTTGTGCTAATAGGAAGAACTAAAATATGATATGGTGTGCCAATAGGATCTACTAAAGCACGCAATAATGTGCTAATAGGACCAAATAAATCATGCCAGGGTGTGGTCATGAGATGAACTAAAACATGCAATAATATACAAATAGGATGAACTAAAGCATACTATGGAATGCCAATATGATGAACTAAAGAATGCAAGAAGATACCGACCGGATTAAAAAAAAGTGTAATGGTGTGCTAATAGGATGAACTAAATCATACTATGGTGTGCCAATAGGATCAAATATAGCATGTTATGATTTGCTAATAGGATGAAATATAGAGTGATATTGAGTGCTAATAGGATGAATTATTGCACGCTATGGAGTCTAAATAGAAGGACCTAAAACATGCAATGGTGTAATAATAGGATATACTAAAGCGAGCTATGGTATGCCAATAGGATGAACTAAAGTATGCAATGGTGTGCTAATAGGATGAACTAAAACATGCTATGGTATGCTAATAGGATGAACTAAAGCATGCAATGGTATGCCAATAGGATGAACTAAAGCATGCAATGGTGTGCTGATAGGATGAACTAAAGCATGCAATGGTGTGCTAATAGGATGAACTAAAGCATGCAATGGTTTGCCAATAGGATGAAATCAAGCATGCAATGGTGTGCTAATAGGATGAGCTAAAGCATGCAATGGTATGCTAATAGGATGAACTAAAGCATGCAATGGTATGCTAATAGAATGAACTAAAGCATGCAATGGTGTGCTGATAGGATGAACTAAAGCATGCAATGGTATGCAAAAAGGATGAACTAAAGCATGCAATGGTATGCCAATAGGATGGACTAAAGCATGCAATGGTATGCCAATACGATGAACTAAAGCATGCAATGGTGTGCTAATAGGACGAACTAAAGCATGCAATGGTGTGCTAATAGGATGAACTAAAGCATGCAATGGTGAGGTAATAGGATGAACTAAAGCTTGCAATGGTTTGCCAATAGGATGAACTCAAGCATGCAATGGTGTGCTAATAGGATGAACTAAAGCATGCAATGGTGTGCTAATAGGATGAACTAAAGCATGCAATGGTGTGCTAATAGGATGAACTAAAGCATGGAATGGTGTGCTAATAGGATGAACTAAAGCATGCAATGGTATGCAAAAAGGATGAACTAAAGCATGCAATGGTATGCCAATAGTATGGACTAAAGCATGCAATGGTATGCCAATACGATGAACTAAAGCATGCAATGGTGTGCTGATAGGACGAACTAAAGCATGCAATGGTGTGCTAATAGGATGAACTAAAGCATGAAATGGTGTGCTAATAGGATGAACTAAAGCATGCAATGGTGTGCTGATAGGATGAACTAAAGTATGCATTGGTGTGCTAATAGGATGAACTAAATCATGCATGGTGTGCTAATAGGATCAACTAAAGCATGCAATGGTGTGCTAATAGGATGAACTAAAGCATGCAATGGTGTGCTAATAGGATGATCTAAAGCATGCAATGGTGTGCTAATAGGATCAACTAAAGCATGCAATGGTTTGCCAATAGGATGAACTAAAGCATGCAATGGTGTGCTAATAGGATGAGCTAAAGCATGCAATGGTATGCTAATAGGATGAACTAAAGCATGCAATGGTATGCTAATAGAATGAACTAAAGCATGCAATGGTGTGCTAATAGGATGAACTAAAGCATGCAATGGTTTGCCAATAGGATGAAATCAAGCATGCAATGGTGTGCTAATAGGATGAACTAATGCATGCAATGGTATGCCAAAAGGATGAACTAAAGCATGCAATGGTATGCCAATAGGATGGACTAAAGCATGCAATGGTATGCCAATACGATGAACTAAAGCATGCAATGGTGTGCTAATAGGATGAACTAAAGCATGCAATGGTGTGCTAATAGGATGATCTAAAGCATGCAATGGTGTGCTAATAGGATGAACTAAAGCATGCAATGGTTTGCCAATAGGATGAACTAAAGCATGCAATGATGTGCTAATAGGATGAGCTAAAGCATGCAATAGTGTGCTAATAGGATGAACTAAAGCATGCAATGGTATGCTAATAGAATGAACTAAAGCATGCAATGGTGTGCTGATAGGATGAACTAAAGCATGCAATGGTGTGCTAATAGGATCAACTAAAGCATGCAATGGTATGCCAATAGGATGAACTAATGCATGCAATGGTATGCCAAAAGGATGAACTAAAGCATGCAATGGTATGCCAATAGGATGGACTAAAGCATGCAATGGTATGCCAATACGATGAACTAAAGCATGCAATGGTGTGCTGATAGGACAAACTAAAGCATGCAATGGTGTGCTAATAGGATGAACTAAAGCATGCAATGGTGTGCTAATAGGATGAACTAAAGCATGCAATGGTGTGCTGATAGGATGAACTAAAGTATGCATTGTTGTGCTAATAAGATGAACTAAAGCATGCAATGGTGTGCTAATAGGACGAACTAAAGCATGCAATGGTGTGCTGATAGGACAAACTAAATCATGCAATGGTGTGCTAATAGGATCAACTAAAGCATGCAATGGTGTGCTAATAGGATGAACTAAAGCATGGAATGGTGTGCTAATAGGATGAACTAAAGCATGCAATGGTATGCAAAAAGAATGAACTAAAGCATGCAATGGTATGCCAATAGGATGGACTAAAGCATGCAATGGTTTGCAAATACGATGAACTAAAGCATGCAATGGTGTGCTGATAGGACGAACTAAAGCATGCAATGGTGTGCTAATAGGATGAACTAAAGCATGCAATGGTGTGCTAATAGGATGAACTAAAGCATGCAATGGTGTGCTGATAGGATGAACTAAAGTATGCATTGGTGTGCTAATAGGATGAACTAAAGCATGCAATGGTGTGCTAATAGGATGAACTAAAGCATGCAATGGTGTGCTGATAGGATGAACTAAAGCATGCAATGGTGTGCTGATAGGATGAACTAAAGTGTGCTTTGGTGTGCTAATAGGGTGAACTAAATCATGAAATGGTGTGCTAATAGGATAAACTAAAGCATGCAATGGTGTGCTAATAGGATGAACTAAAGCATGCAATGGTGTGCTAATAGGATGAACTAAATCATGCAATGGTGTGCTAATAGGATCAACTAAAGCATGCAATGGTATGCTAATAGGATGAACTAAAGCATGCAATGGTGTGCTGATAGGATGAACTAAAGCATGCAATGGTGTGCTAATAGGATGAACTAAAGCATGCAATGGTATGCCAATAGGATGGACTAAAGCATGCAATGGTATGCCAATACGATGAACTAAAGCATGCAATGGTGTGCTGATAGGACAAACTAAAGCATGCAATGGTGTGCTAATAGGATGAACTAAAGCATGCAATGGTGTGCTAATAGGATGAACTAAAGCATGCATTGTTGTGCTAATAGGATGAACTAAAGCATGCAATGGTGTGCTAATAGGACGAACTAAAGCATGCAATGGTGTGCTGATAGGACAAACTAAATCATGCAATGGTGTGCTAATAGGATGAACTAAAGCATGCAATGGTGTGCTAATAGGATGAACTAAAGCATGCAATGGTGTGCTAATAGGATGAACTAAAGCATGCAATGGTGTGCTAATAGGATGAACTAAAGCATGCAATGGTGTGCTAATAGGATGAACTAAAGCATGCAATGGTGTGCTAATAGGATGAACTAAAGCATGCAATGGTGTGCTAATAGGATGAACTAAAGCATGGAATGGTGTGCCAATAGGATGAACTAAAGCATGCAATGGTGTGCTGATAGGATGAACTAAAGTATGCATTGGTGTGCTAATAGGGTGAACTAAATCATGCAATGGTGTGCTAATAAGATCAACTAAAGCATGCAATGGTGTGCTAATAGGATGAACTAAAGCATGCAATGGTGTGCTAATAGGATGAACTAAAGCATGCAATGGTGTGCTAATAGGATGAACTAAAGCATGCAATGGTGTGATAATAGGATGAAATAAAGCATGCAATGGTATGCCAATAGGATGAACTAAAGCATGCAATGGTATGCCAATAGGATGAACTAAAGCATGTAATGAAATGCCAATAGGATGAACTAAAGCATGCAATGGTGTGCTGATAGGACGAACTAAAGCATGCAATGGTGTGCTAATAGGATAAACTAAAGCATGCAATGGTGTGCTAATAGGATGAACTAAAGCATGCAATGGTGTGCTAATAGGATGAACTAAAGCATGCAATGGTGTGCTGATAGGACGAACTAAAGCATGCAATGGTGTGCTAATAGGATGAACTAAAGCATGCAATGGTGTGCTAATAGGATGAACTAAAGCATGCAATGGTGTGCTAATAGGATGAACTAAAGCATGCAATGGTGTGCTAATAGGATGAACTAAAGCATGCATTGGTGTGCTAATAGGATGAACTAAAGCATGCAATGGTGTGCTGATAGCATGAACTAAAGTAAGTATTGGTGTGCTAATAGGATAAACTAAATCATGCATGGTGTGCTAATAGGACCAACTAAAGCATGCAATGGTGTGCTAATAGGATGAACTAAAGCATGCAATGGTGTGCTAATAGGATGATCTAAAGCATGCAATGGTGTGCTAATAGGATCAACTAAAGCATGCAATGGTATGCTAATAGGATGAACTAAAGCATGCAATGGTGTGCTAATAGGATGAACTAAAGCATGCAATGGTTTGCCAATAGGATGAACTCAAGCTTGCAATGGTGTGCTAATAGGATGAGCTAAAGCATGCAATGGTATGCTAATAAGATGAACTAAAGCATGAAATGCTATGCTAATAGAATGAACTAAGGCATGCAATGGTGTGCTGATAGGATGAAATAAAGCATGAAATGGTGTGCTAATAGGATGAACTAAAGCATGCAATGGTATGCCAAAAGGATGAACTAAAGCATGCAATGGTATGCCAATAGGATGGACTAAAGCATGCAATGGTATGCTAATACGATGAACTAAAGCATGCAATGGTGTGCTGATAGGACAAACTAAAGCATGCAATGGTGTGCTAATAGGATGAACTAAAGCATGGAATGGCGTGCTGATAGGATGAACTAAAGTATGCATTGTTGGGCTAATAGGATGAACTAAATCATGCATGGTGTGCTAATAGGTTCAACTAAAGCATGCAATGGTGTGCTAATAGGATGAACTAAAGCATGCAATGGTGTGCTGATAGGATGAACTAAAGCATGGAATGGTGTGCTAATAGGATGAACTAAAGCATGCAATGGTGTGCTGATAGGATGAACTAAAGTATGCATTGGTGTGCTAATAGGGTGAACTAAATCATGAAATGGTGTGCTAATAGGATCAACTAAAGCATGCAATGGTGTGCTAATAGGATGAACTAAAGCATGCAATGGTGTGCTAATAGGATGAACTAAAGCATGCAATGGTGTGCTAATAGGATGAACTAAAGCATGCAATGGTGTGCTAATAGGATGAACTAAAGCATGCAATGGTGTGCTGATAGGATGAACTAAAGCATGCAATGGTGTGCTAATAGGATGAACTAAAGCATGCAATGGTATGCCAATAGGATGAACTAAAGCATGCAATGGTATGCCAATAGGATGATCTAAAGCATGCAATGGTATGCAAATAGGATGAACTAAAGCATGTATTGGTATGCCAATAGGATGAACTAAAGCATGCAATGGTATGCCAATAGGATGATCTAAAGCATGCAATGGTATGCCAATAGGATGAACTAAAGCATGTAATGGTATGCCAATAGGATGAACTAAATCATGCAATGGTGTGCTAATAGGATGAAATAAAGCATGCAATGGTGTGCTAATAGGATGAACTAAAGGATGCATTGGTGTGCTAATAGGATGAAATTAAGCATGCAATGGTGTGCTGATAGGATGAACTAAAGCATGCAATGGTGTGCTAATAGGATGAACTAAAGAATGCAATGGTGTGCTAATAGGATCAACTAAAGCATGCAATGGTATGCTAATAGGATGAATTAAAGCATGCAATGGTGTGCTGATAGGATGAATTAAAGCATGCAATGGTGTGCTGATAGGATGAACTAAAGCATGCAATGGTATGCCGTTAGGATGAACTAAAGCATGCAATGGTATGCCAAAAGGATGATCTAAAGCATGCAATGGTATGCCAATAGGATGAACTAAAGCATATAATGGTATGCCAATAGGATGAACTAAAGCATGCAATGGTGTGCTGATAGGACGAACTAAAGCATGCAATGGTGTGCTAATAGGATGAACTAAAGCATGCAATGGTGTGCTAATAGGATGAACTAAAGCATGCAATGGTGTGCTAATAGGATGAACTAAAGCATGCAATGGTGTGCTAATAGGATCAACTAAAGCATGCAATGGTGTGCTAATAGGATGAACTAAAGCATGCAATGGTGTGCTAATAGGATGAACTAAAGCATGCAATGGTGTGCTAATAGGATGAACTAAAGCATGCAATGGTGTGCTGATAGGATGAACTAAAGCATGCAATGGTGTGCTAATAGGATGAACTAAAGCATGCAATGGTGTGCTAATAGGATGAACTAAAGCATGCAATGGTGTGCTAATAGGATCAACTAAAGCATGCAATATTATGCCAATAGGATCAGCACAAGCATGCTATGGTGCTCCAGTAGGATGCACTAAAGCATGCAATGGTGTACTGATGGGATAATCTAAAACATGTCATAGTGTGCAGATAAGATGAACTAAAACATGCAAGTTTTCTGCTAATACGATGAACTAAGATATGTTACTTTGTGCTAATATGATGAACAAAATCGTGCTACAATGTGTCGACAAAAGGAACTAAAACATGATATAGATGTGCCAACAGGATGAACTAATGTGTGTTATGGTGTGCTTATGGGGTGAACTAAAAGATCGTATGGTGTAATTTCTGATTGAATCTCGCAAAGTAAAGTGAAATCATTCATTTTTGGACAAATGAGTTGAACGTGAGTAATGTGATTGGAACAGAGATTATTCCAAAGATTGTTACATATTTTTTTGTATTAAACTCATAATTTTAATTCTTTAATAAGCGAAGTCATTACTGTACTCAAAGAGTACGATTTAGAACATTTTCTGAACGAGTTTGTTTTCTACTCGAGGAAATAAAGCACGAAATGACTATTAAAAGTTTTTTACAGGTATTGTGTAGATTTTAAAGAAATGAGAATTCTATATAAGCTACGAAATTACCTGGTTGGTCAAATTTAATTTTGTATAGTTTATAATTCAAAGGTAAATCATATAGATAAGCATTTTTATCCACTCCCTCCATTTCAGGTGCCTAAAGGTTCTAATCTTCAGCATCCTTCCTGTAGTATTTAAAATTTAGAAAAAAATTTTGAAAATAAATAAATAAATTATAAATAAAAAAGTAAATAATAAAATAAAAACGAATATAAAAGGAAACAATTAAATAATAAATAGATATCTTCTCGCTTTATTTTAAAACGCTCCAATGATCTAATAATCTTTCCAGATTCTAGCAATTTGATAACTTACAAAAGTATAATACTCACAACAAATAAACAATTTCTTGATTATTGTAGAACTATAGTAAGTAGAAAAAAGTGTTCAGTCTAGTGTAGTCAGGAAACAGATCATGTACGTATATATTTAGACATGTATAAGAATTATATCAACTACTGAAGTAGAGAACGATAAAGAAAAAATATTTAAACTCCTGTTTCGACATGAAAGAATCCAGATGTTGTATCATATTGTCATTCATTTGAAATATTTCTCAAGATATTAAATTTTAAAAGGAAAATAAATTTGAATTTTTGTTTAATCTCGTACTACATATCAATAGATGAATCACAGTACTCGACCATACGAAAAAAAAAAAAAAACCCACTACAGTGAGATCGTGATGGTAACTCAGCATGTATACCTACTCGGAAACTGAATAGTAAGATACTTCAACACTGACAAATATTATGTAAATTACAACATTAAAATTAGTATAATTTGATTCTCTGCTTTACATGATTAACATATTTTGGGATACAATAGTATGTACTCCTGTAGATTGGTACTAGAATTCCTTGTAATTATCGAGATTATCGTGCACTGTTGTTTGTATGAGACCTATTTAGTGTCTGAATTTCCATGAAATTCTGATTTTGATGACTATTTTAAACTTGAGCTGTACATAAAATTTGATAGGAAATTGTTTAATAATTACTGTACCATTATTATTATTATTATTATTATTATTATTATTATTATTATTATTATTATTATTATTATTATTATTATTATTATTATATCTTTGTCGGCAATATTTTGACCTCTTCCTTTGAATAATTTCTAACTAGTGTATCGATGAACACTTTCATATCATAACCATGCACCACGCAAATGATGAATAAGCAAATATAGGTATTTTTAGATATTTAAAATTCAGCATATCTCTTGTGTGCTGGACATTGCTAATTGCCTGTTAAATGGAAATCATCAGTCAGATTATGGTCGCTTTCCCCCCTCCCTTTCAAATTTGATACGTTAAAATACATTTTGTATTCTACTGAGAATAACAAGAATTTTCCATCTTTGGTCTTAATTCTGAATGCACTAATTTTTAATTCTTGCTCAACGTATAATAAAACACTCAAATATATAATGTGCTACTGTAAACTCTTTATTTGCACCTCTTGTCGAGTAACTTAAGGTACAAGCAAAACACTTTGGTTGTTCTAATTATCCTGGATGGGTTAGACTGTGCGACTGGCACACGGTCCAATAAAGACGTGCGGCAAATAAAACAATGGCGGTAGTTTCCTTAATTCGAAATTGCCAAGCAAAAAGTTGAATAGTGTTTATACCTATACAATATAGCATATACGATTTCATGGTACTCTGAAACATCGTCGCTAATCCAGTGCTTCTGCTATCTCGCGGTTTGCTATTCAATTTTTGATGGTACCCTTGAAACAACCAGCTCAGGGACATATGTGAATACAAAGAATATAAAATAATGTTTCCAGTTTAACGTCTTTATCGTGATGGCAAGTCAAGATCTATTTAGAATATGTCTTGATTATGGTAGATTCATCTTTAAGACTTCTGTTGACAGGCCTTGCGTTGCACAGCTGTCATCCATTATCATGTTAGGTCAAAATGTTCTTATATTTCTAAGGCACTGGGTGTGGAATGATTCCAGTCTGGTTTTCCAGCACTAGGATCCTGATAGTAGAATGCTTAGTGCGTTTTATTTGTAGAGTGTTAGATGAGGCAAATATAGAAACAGAGGGACAGAGACAGACGGACAGACAGAGTACGATGTTCTGATCTCCATATTCCACGTAGCATGGCAAATGTTTCGTTTCCTTTCATCAAACTAGGTGCAACCTCTGCTTCACCATCGACTTCGGTTGTGCCTTGGCTGTCAAGGTATGTGAACTCTGAAACGTCCCCTATTGCCTGCTTGTTGATGGTGGAGGTGTGTTTAAATGTTGTGTGTCTTCAAAAGCTTAGTTTTTTATGTTTATTATCAGACCCATTGTATCTACTATTATTGCCAGCCTATCGGTATTTTGTTAGAAATCTTGATGGCGACAAGATGAACGGGCAAGACAGTTTGTTAATTCAAAGTCCACCAAAAAGGAAGTTATGGAGCATCGATTTTCTCGATTCTTGTTCTTCGTCAGCTATTTCATCAACCAGTCAATGCAAGGATCAATGGAAAGGGGGAAATTATACATCCTTGTTTCACTAAAGTCCTAACCTTGAAGCCATTTGTTTCTTGGTCTCTACAGATGGCCTTGCAGCTGAAGTGACTATATAAGAGATTAATGATATTTAACTTATTCTGGTGTATTCTGTAAATGTTCATTCCATCTTTTTATTTCTTTTTCGCTAATGAAATTTTCTTTCCATTTGTTCGCTTGATAATCATATCTTGGTTGCTTCTATAATAACCTCTCAGCCTCTTGGACATTTTGTACAGTCCTCGTACCATTCTGTTCTGATATTGTTTCTATCCTCACAGCGAGATTTTCGAAGAATTTTCCCTCGTCTCTCCTTCCATTCGTCTTCACTTCTTTTTTATATCTGCAAAGCTTTTGTTAATTCTCTTTTTCAATCGCTTAGGTCGTATTTAGCATCTTTATGTAGACCATTGTTCTGTATTCAATCTTTTTCCATATTATGCGGCTAACCAAATCTTTTTTTTTTTTGCATTTTGTGAACTCGAGACATTCATTTGCTCAGTCTTCTATTGCGGTGTTAATTTCAAAACTTTCCATTTATTCTACATCTGCACAGAAACTGGACTCATTTCGCAGAGACGAGACAAATCATGCTATGGACTGTCCACATTTGAGAAGTCGAAGTGTTTCTTCCGGACATTTACTAACCGGGCCTTCTTAAGTTTTGAGTATGAACTAGGTTACACGTAGGTTGTGATCACTTGCAACGTCTTCAATGCTTCATGCTACTTTCCATTAATAACGATGTGGTCAGTCTTGGTTTGAGTCCTAACATCGATGTGGTCAGTCTTGGTTTGAGTCCTAACATACGGCGATATCCAAATCAGTTTGTGGATGTCATTATAAATGAAAATAGCAACTCTAATAATGCGTCGGTATATTTACTGTCATGAAAACAGTATGAAATTAAACTGAAATTATATTTTCTCAAAAGCCACTTCATCATAATTTTACATCACCTATCCAGATTGTGCACATAGTAAATAATATGTCCACAGTAAATACAAATTGGAAAACTTTTTTTAAAAAAAACTTCTTGAAAAAGCGACCTAGTTTAGACTTAGATGAACTAGACTAGAACTAGAAAAAATATTCAAGTATCGCGTTTTTTTTCAAAATGTACACAATTGCTGATTCTTCATCCAATGCAAAAGAAAAACAGCCATGCAACTTCTTTAAAATACAGCTGCCTAATTCATCGAATGTGCTGATTTCCCACCCCCATTACAATACATCTGACTATTTGGCCAATACAGGCACGATGATCGATATGATATGAGGCCCACAACTTAATTCGTTTGTTTTTGTAATATACTGTCCGATTTTTTAGGTAGTGGTGGGTATGCGATGAAGCTAATGTGTTCACTATCTCAACCAAATAAAATTCAGGTAGTCTTTGCATGATTTTGTTATACTAAAACTTGCCGGTATTTGTATGCATGGACATTCATTTTTATTTCAAGGAAAAATATGAGTCCGTTTATTCAAAATATTGTTCAAATCTTTATATTTTAAAAAAAAAATTTCTCTTTGATCAAACTGTAGTAGCATCAGCATATTTTGAAGTGTTGCATAAATCCTGTTTTTGTAAAGTGAAACAGAAGTTGCAACCCAAGTTAATGATACATATTACAATACAAATTAATAATTATTCATACAACCTGCATTGCTTACTTGTACTTTTACTTTAAGTCTAATGTACATCGACCCAGGTTGCATATTATTTTTATCTTCTCCGCAATTTAAACACACACACGGTTTCCTTGAATATTTTTATGCGTATAATGACAGTCTATTTTATATTTGTCTCTTACTCGTAAGGAATTCTACGTCTATAAAAGCTTCAAGTAAGGAAGAGCCACATAACTGCATATAATTGTACATTTAATACCCATAAAAATTAAATGAAAAAAAAATTAGGCTCAAATGTGTTAGAACACCAATACAATTCAGTTGATTATCTGCCATCGCTTTTCTATATCATAAATCTGAAAAATATTTTTTTTTAAACATTCGTGAATTAAATTAGCTTTTTGAATTATTAGACAATCGAGTTTATCCAGCGTTTATTGAAGCAGCAATATACCTTTAATAAACTAGCAAACATTTCCATCGCTATTTATTCAGGAAAAGGCATAATAAACTTAGTGCATGTTAAATTGCCAAATGTTACACAACACTAACTAGCCCGATCATTTCTCTTGTAAGCCCATTCATTTCTATTTAACATCCTTTGACTGCTATTTATGCCAGAGAAAACTTTTGCTGACAGGCTAAAAAGAAAAAGCCTTTGAGTGATAATATAAAAAAAACTATCAATTGTCCTTGAATATAATATAATTATGAAACCAATAAGCTATGCAAAGAATCACGCAGGACATTTGAAACTATTTTTGTCACCAAATTTTAGTCATCCAGCAAATGAACGTATACTTTATAAATGGTCATGCCTTTTGGTATATTTTAACCTGAGATTTTTAAGAAATAGCTGAAATAATATTAGCTCGACACAATCGATGCGATACAAATTAACTATTCAGATCATATCTTTCATTTTTAGTTTGTTCTCAGTGAAACTTTGAGGGTATTACTAATGTTAGTGGTGTATCCATTGGCTTGAATAACTTTTGATAATTCCCTAGGAATAAAGCTAGAACAAATGTTGATTAGATTTTACTGATATGTTTACCTTCATTGTTCAAACGTCTCCTCGAGTAAATCAGGTGCCTTCAATATAGTGAACGTTGTTTTCCAGTCTGATTAATATTCGCCTCTCGTTCTTAAGCCAGGACATTGTGCTGGCCGTTGAATAAAATTGATATTAGTATTTTCCAAAGATTCCTTCAAGACGATTGCTCGATTGCACTGGTACATTTTTATCCTTGACAATGTATATTATTTGTAAAAAGTATCTGGCAATAACAGGTCAATATCTTTCACATCTTCTTTTTATGACTGATGATGTCCTAATACCATTGTATACTATACATCTCAAGACCACGAAAGCAAATTTAAATACAAGTGACGGACTGTGTTTTGTACATCTCCAGATGAAAGCTAAAGTTAGTCAATGGTAAATATATGTTGCACAGTCCCAAACCAATTTTAGACAAATGTGATGGGCTGTATTTTATACATACCCAGACCATGAAACCAAATTTAGGTACATGTGATGGACTTATGTTATATATAACCAAAATTATTGCAAACTTTCGAAACCTCTGTTCTTAGCGATGTAGTATTGCACTGAAACAATGCAGAAACATCCATGCATATTGGCGGGTTTTGCTGTTACAAAATATTATAAAACGATAATCGTTTACTGAATAGGTATAAGGATATATTTCACTCCAGAAATGAAACTATTTTAATTATCTATTGTGACTTCTTGACAAAACGATGTTTCCAGTTCACAAGTGAAATATTTCCTTATATCTACCAAAAACACGTATATATGTTTATTATAAAGTTAACTGAAATATTGGAATCGCAACACTTCTGCCTTCAAAAGTAAGGATAACAGTCACCCAGTGAAAAAGACCAAGGATTCAATGCATACTTACATAAATGATTTAGGAGTAAATTATTTTAGTCACCATTAATTGAACATTATTGATCAACTTTTTGTTAGAAAACCTCCCTCTTTTTATCAGAGGACATACCGTTAAATATGTAGCAAATAATTAAAGGAAGCGAACTGATATAGATATTCTTGAGAACTGAAATTATTTATTTAAGTAATGAAACAAATGCAAGGAAAATATAATATAACGATGTTCTTATTCGTCTAGATTTGAAAAAAAATATTTGCAGTAATAAATTGAAAAGTCAAGAAATTTCTGGTTTAATCGTCTATTTGCTTTGGAAATGTACAAATAAATGTTTAATTTAGTTTAACTTTGGTATATCTCTTTCTAAATGCTTTGAAAAGGGTGACCCAGTGGGCCATATGAACGAAAAATGTAAAGTTCACAGGCCATTCATATATATTTTTAAGTCTACGTAAAATAACCCGTCGGCCACCTTAGGGTGATTGGCCTGTAGCTGAGCCACTCTGGATTAGACCGTTCTATTACGGTACTGAATCGATTATTTAACAGAAAAATTATCTCCATTAAATGAAAAACAAGGTGAAAATATTAAATTAGATTAAGACGAGTCCACATATAATATTGCAAACATTTGTTTCCAAACATTTAAATATTAGATTAAAATTTTTAAGAAGAAAAAAAAACATAGAAATTAAAACAACTCTGATTATTAGTAAAACTAAAAAGATTGCTCTCTCTCTCTCTCTCTCTCTCTCTCTCTCTCTCTCTCTCTCTCTCTCTCTCTCTCTCTCTCTCTCTCTCTCTCTCTCTCTCTCTCTCCATATAATTCATCCAAACTTAATATTAATATATTAAAATTATGTACAACTTTTATTAAATGTTGGTTCTATTCATATAAAATATAAAGCAAAATTTCAGCAGAATATTAATGCAGGACAGTTATATATACCTGTAGATTTGATTAACTCTATAAAGTTTCCGAAATAACAGTCGAAACAAATATATGGAGACGAACAATAAAAAAACAATGATATATAGCATACCTTATTTTCTAAAAAAAAATCTTTGTTATTTTGAATAAGACTTCATAGCTACCATGGGAAGGCGTTTATGTGTTTGCTTAATTTAATTAAATAATAAATAGAGACAATTAACCAGATTGTATTTTGTCTCATGTTTATGCGATGCATATTTTAAGATAATGACGTTAATATTTAATGCAAAATTAGTTAAGAGTGGCAGTGGGAATATCAAAGACCTAATGTGATTTTAATTAACTTAAAGTTTGTTAACAAATCTAAGAGCAAAGTTGTAATCTTTAACATTGTATTTATTTTCCATCTTTTCTGTGTTGTAATTGGATACAACTTCATATTTTGCAATGTTCTTCTATTTTCATTTATGTAATGTAATTTATTAAACTATTGGAATATTTACTGTAATCGCCTTATCAAGTTTTTTTTTATGTGTACAATTTTGTGATTTCTTGATGATGCTTATGAATTCACTATTCTTCTTCTGTAGTTTTCTTAATAACATAATGTCCTTGGCATGCACGTTCTAACGCCTTGATATTCTAATGCGCTTTTTTCAACATCTATTGCATTCAAGAAACTCTTTCAACTATAAAATCTGCACTTTCATTATCATCAATGTTTCAATCTATGCAGCATGCTTCATGTTTCCCCGGTAATTTAGCTTAATACTATAATTATCAAAGTAGGTTTTATTTATCATATCCTTTCCATTTTACAAGCACATATCCTTTACCGTTCAACCTTTCGAGCTTTAAAGTCTTTCACATAAACAAATAATCGTACCTATATACCTATACCTATGGAGTAGATTTTCAAACGGAGGCAACTACAATGACTAATATTCAAACAGTTCTGGAGAAAATTCATGAGCCCAGAATATATCAT
>JAEAOA010002332.1:1585000-1645000 GCA_016746295.1 Potamilus streckersoni | reverse complement strand
CCCAAAAATTGTAATGGGGATTCTTTAGCTCCTAGCAAGCACTGGGTAATCCTTACATTAACAATAAAACAGGGACATTTTGCCTGTATATGTCAGAATTTCAAACGTGTTATAATTCTAATGGTTTCTTTTTCCAGACCATTATTTCCAGATAGACCGCACAAAAAATAAAATGCTGTCTCTGCATTATTGACTGATTCATTAAAATTGAAGAGAAAGGTAATCTTTTCTTTAATAGAATAACTTTTTCACGCAGTTTTTCAATACCTTACCTATGTCCATTTTGATGATCACTTCATTGGTAAGAAGTAGGTTTAACAAGTCATCCATTGTTACTGACGTCAAACTTTCCCCATCAATTACACCATGATTCTCCTCTTTGATGATGGGAACACCTCCTTGGTTTTGTTTATTTTGACCCATTTTTACAGCCGTCCGTCTGTCCGTTATTGCATGCCTCAATAGAAGAATCTCACCAGAGAAATTGTTGCTAGCCACACTTTCTTCTAGATGTAGGAAGTTTTCATTGATTGGTTCAATAGCAATTACGGCTCGATCCATGGCCATGGCAAGAAGTGAAAAGTATCCAATATTGGCTCCAATATCAATGAAAACGGCTTCTGGGAAATTTTGTAATGCCTTTTGAATTAGGTTTGTTTGTATACCATCCCATATGCCATGCCTCGCCAGATTTTCTGATATAAATATATCTCTTTCTAGTGGGTAGATACAGATTTTAAAAGAAGGTTTCGTCTTAGTAGGAATGCAATTCAATGCAGTGATCTGGTTTACATGAAATCTTTTCTTGGGTGTATAAATGTGTAGCAGACCAGCATTTGTCAAATTAATATTACACACTGTCCGGCCTTCTTGATTATCTGTACAAAATTTTTTATCTGAGATGAGTTTGGGTTTCTTCCTTATGCGTCCATTTAGGAACTGTAAACTATTTTCCGTCTTTGAACTGTTACCGAAGAGCAATTGGCTTTGTGCGTCAATAGCTGTATTACTGCTACTAACGAGCTGGTTTGAGCCACCATATATTGCTTTCAGTCTCGGAATTTCGATAAAGTTTGTTAAAAGGAAATAAGCAGCACCTAATCCAAGTAAACTGAGAACTGCAAAGAAACAAGTACCATCGATTCAAATTTGTTCTATCTGTGTGTATGTATATGTATGTTTTATACTTGTCGATGTAGAAGATAAAATTGTGTCACGTGATAATTAATCATTTACAAACCTATGGCCCTGAGTGGCCAAGTAGTCTAAAGTACTCACCGCGACTGATCATTGCCATCTTACCTTCGTCTGAGTGGGTTCGAGTCTTGGGCTCGGCCAATGTGGGTATATGATAAAGCTTGCTGGTAGCTTCTCGTGGGTCGGTAGTTCTTTCCGGGGTTTTCCCTGGTTCTTCCTCCACCATTAACACTAGCCCCATGTATAGCCTATCTTGTGCTGAAACATGGCGTTAAACCCTATGACAATAGCAACAATAACAACAACAACAAACCCACACCTATATTCCAACTACAGATAATTTTACTGGTGACATAAAGCGTGTTGCCATTTTTTTATAATTATGAAAAGACAGCATGGTTTGAACATATCTAATAAAATGATTTTACATCTTTCCTTAGCGAATGTTAATAACAAATGGCAAAATGATTTTCGATAACTAACCAATCTCGTTAACTTTGGGCTTGTTGTAACTCAAGTATGACGTGTCAACCCAACGCGAATAAAGATCAAGATTTTTTAAACGATCACTTTTTAACGCTATTACACCAAGCTGAAAAAACTGGCTATACTAATCGTGTAGAATTCCAAAACTTTTAAAAAGTGAAAAAATAATTCCTAAATTTTCTCCAATGCAAAATAAAGTAAACATGGAGCTACATCATCAACAGGATGCAATATATTCGTAACCTTTCAACTATATTCGCAATTTTAATGTGCTTAACCGCAAGCCCTGGACTTCCAACTATAGTCGGTATGGCTTTGAAAAAGTTGATATAGACCACGAGCCCTGTATAATGAATTCTTAAAGTATACATTCCATGAAGTTGCTGTAACTAGTGCACCTTCGTGTGAAAATAACTAATACAACTAATATATGACGACCGTAATGACACTTCATTTCCCAAATTTTCTCTGGACCCCGCACACCTTCCTTTATATAAGTAGACATTTTCTAATGTCTCAAAAACATTTAATTTTCCATACTTATTATGCAAAGTTCAAATTCGAAGAAAATTCAAGCATTAAGTTTGAGTTTATTCAGCTGGAAAGTGCCATATATCTGTTTATTTTAATTATTTTGTGGGAACCATTCCAAATGTTGATCCACATTAGATAACTAGCTGTATGTTTTAATTAAAGTTGTGGAATTATTCCGAATGTTGTTTCACAGTATGTACCTATATGTTTACTTAAATTCAAGTTATTTGAACTATTCGGAATATTGTTCCACTGTATGTACCTATTTGTGTACTTTAATTTAAGTTATGGGAACTATTCTGAATGTTGTTCTACACGTATGTACGTATCTGTTATTTTAATTCAAGTTGTGGGAACTATTACGAATGTTGTTCCACATTATCTTACTACCCACATCAGTCTTCAGTATATAAACTGCATCACGTCCCTAATTGGTTATAGATATGTGTTAGGTGTACCTTATAACTTGAACTACCAATCCCATCTTTTCTGTAGAGTGTAAGAAATACTATTTCCGATCCACATTTTTTTATTTAAATATTAGTGTATAGTTTTGAGTCAATAATATATATATATATATATATATATATATATATATATATATAGAGAGAGAGAGAGAGAGAGAGAGAGAGAGAGAGAGAGAGAGATTCAATAAACTGACGACGAACAGTACGAAACTAGTAACTAATTAGCCTAAGCGCTTTCGACTCTTAATGAGTCTTTTTCAAAGGCAAATACAAAACATATACGACAAACAAATAAACACAAAAACGTTGTGTTTGTAAACCTCTACATGGCTGTCTTCACATGTGCTAAAACTATAAATACAACCAGCTTGTATAGACTAGTTGCGGAAACTGAAAACGTTGTATAATTCCCTAAAAGTCTACAAGCCAAAGCGACATCTATTTTTACTTTTTGTACATTTATTTAACGCAGATTATAACCCGGATATTTGATTCTATACCGGTTATTCTTATAGTAAAAATTGAAAGATAATAAGAAGATTTAGAAAATGTTAAATTCTACTAGTGCATAGTTTTCATTTTCTAGTCTTCTTGGTTTAGACCGCTTGGTGTCAATGTTCTAAGGCGGCGTATCCAGTATGATTCCTTTTCCTTCCTGGTTTCGAAACTCCAGCTGTGGTTGTTAGCAATAGCGATAAGTATTATATCACTGAAAGTGTGGCCAGGGGAGAAGTGTTCTGCGACCGGGCTTCAGTAAAGCTTTTTTGTCATCCAATAAGATCTATGAAGGTTTATCCTCTTGTGTAGCTTTTCAGTTTCTCCGACGTACTGAAGGCCACAGATCTTACATGTGATGAGATAAATCACATTCTCTGTTTTGCACGTTTTGTTTGGACCATGTATGTTTACTTTTTCTTTAGTCACTGTGCTAGTGAATGTCTTGGTCTCTATCATATGTTGACAGGTTTTGCATCTTTTATCGCCAAAGGGTCCAGATTGACTAGGATGGTTTTGACTAGCGATTGGCGTTAGTTTTGCCCTGACTAGGATGTCCTTTAGGTTTTTTGGTCTCCGGTAAGCTACACAAAAGGATAAACATTCATAGATCTGATTGGATGACAAAAAAGCTGTACAGAAGCCCGGTCGCAGAACACTTCTCCTCCCCTGGCCACACTTTCAGTGATATAATACTTATCGCTATTGCTAACAACCACAGCTGGAGTTCCGAAACCAGGAAGGAAAAGGAATCATACTGGATACGCCGCCTTAGAACATTGAAACCAAGCGGTCTAAACTAAGACAAGAAAATGAAAACTATGCACTAGTAGAATTTAACATTTCCTAAATCTTCTTATTATCCTTCAATTTTTACTATAAGAATAACCGGTATAGAATCAAATATCCGGGTTATAATCTGCGATACATAAATGTACAAAAAGTAAAAATAGATGTCGCTTTGGCCTGTAGACTTTTAGGGAATTATACAACGTTTTCAGTTTCCGCAACTAGTCTATACAAGCTGGTTGTATTTATAGTTTTAGCACATGTGAAGACAGCCATGTAGAGGTTTACAAACACAACGTTTTTGTGTTTATTTGTTTGTCGTATATATGTTTTGTATTTGCCTTTGAAAAAGACTCATTAAGAGTCGAAAGCGCTTAGGCTAATTAGTTACTAGTTTCGTACTGTTCGTCGTCAGTTTATTGCATCTATTTTAATTAATCCCTGACACACGTGATCCCTTGGTGGATCCAGTACGCTTGAAAGGGTTGTTATTCGCCATATGATTTGTATTATATATATATATATATATATATATATATATATATATATATATATATATATATATATATATATATATATATATATATATATATATATATATATCTTGTTAACCTCTATCCTACCGACTTCAAATCCACTCTCCACGACTGAAAAGAAGAGGGATGGGGTATCCTTTTTCTCCTTCACACATGCGTACCTATGTTGGTGAAGAACGATTATCAGTTTGGTCCAATTAGTATATGGGGAATTAGTTGAAATTGTGTTCGGAATACTCTCTTAGCTCGTGGTTCAATGTTCATAAAAGCAATGTATGGTATTTTTTCTCCTTTAATCTTTTTTTTTTCATGTCTCACTGAACAATATTGACGATCTGGCCTTAAAACGTCCATGCTACGGTTTTTGCAATTAAGTGTATACACTGTATGCAAGAAAGTCTTGGCGAAATGTGTGGTTCAGTGATCTGCTTTCCAAACTCTCGACCAAAGGACTCGAATCCTGCTATCAGCCCCTGTCGGCCACAGTGTTATGTCCCTAGGCAAGGCACGTTACTCAAGCTACCTCGGCACTAATTAACCTACTTATGTTGCTGTGCCGCATAACACCTAACCGCACCAAGTATTCTGTAGTCAGTTTATTACAAAATATGCATTCAGGTCTGTCTTTTAAATCTTTTCAAGGTATAGCAGACCAGCATAGAATAGTTTTGTTTTTGTTTTTGGGGAAGAGGTGAGATGGAGTTGGGGTGGTGTGGTTTTTATGGTCATATTTGAATTCTAGTTACCGTGTACTAAGGTCATTTTTGATTTTTTGAAATTTCTCGACATCGAACGTTCAACTGGTTCAGCTGGAAATACAGCCAAATAGATATTGATGGTTACTTTTGAAATACAGTCACCCGTTAAATCCCACAATTCAAAGACAGATATAAGTGAAGATGTTAAAGTTCTTGAGCTCAAACTTTTTAACTATGGAAAAGGGTGTGATAATAGGTTTTGACGGGAAACTGACTTAAATATTGTATGTATTTCTTTAATATTATGAAACTGTATATTAACAATATAACTAATAAGAATAGCAAAAGAAAAAATAAATAAATAAATACTAAATACATTTTGAAAGCATCTTAAACTTCTGGCCTTTCTTATGAGGCGATTAACCTATATGTATGACCATATTCTAGCATCGAATGGAAATTAGTCTTTAAAGGTGAGGTGTATAATATAATATAATATAATATAATATAATATAATATAATATAATATAATATAATATAATATATTATATTATATTATATTATATTATATTATATTATATTATATTATATTATATTATATTATATTATATTATATAATTAGTCAAATTAAATTTTCATACTGCTTGTCCACCATCAAAATGCTGCAGCTATATAACAAACTTAATTACATATTCCTTTATTATGTCCATTGGATAATTATATTTCTCGCTTAATCTAGATGGAATATGTGCAAAAACAGCAAATTTGACATGTGTAGATTTATGGTTCCTATGAACATTTCAACAAGAATTATTTCTCATTCAATCAAACAAAATAGACATTTTTCTTATTTGAGATTCGGCTGTAAATGACATTTCTATTTCAAGGGTAGACATTCATCTGCCTGGACAACTTTAAAATATAAAATGTAAAATGTACCAACAGAACTACATTCCGGCAGTTAACGCAACTGATAAAGTTTATTCTGATTTTGTGCACGAATTTCAATAAGTAAAAAGGCAACTCTATTGTGTACGCTCTCGTATTGACTGACAATGAGGCACAACTCTTTTAAAAGGTTTGTGTCTGACTGGTAATCGACAAACGGTCCATTTTCTAATAATCAGGGTGCAAGAAGTGCTATAGTTTGGCCAATAAGAACTAACGAAAGACATAGGTGGTTAGATTATTGATTACCAATGCAAGTACTGCAACACCGTCTTGAAATACACTTTTCGTTACGCATCTTGGTAACCAACAAACTGCGATATCACAAGAGCTGGATGAGCATCGTCTGTTCTATCGACACTAAAAATATGAAAAATACGATAAATCATGAGAAATATAAGAAATCCCGACTGATCATGCCATTAAGCTGATTTGATAATATGATACCTTTCATTTTGTTCTTATTGTAGTGATATCTCTTCGTGATTCTATATTATTGCAATAATGTATTAATGTGATACTATACTATCGTGATACTATATTATTGTGATATAATCTCATCGTAACACTATACTATCATTATACTATGTTTTTGATACTCTATTATCGTGATGTTACCTTATTGTGATACTATACAATATAGAGATTTGAAAAGACCACATTCAGAACGATTTTATGTTTACATGCTCTCCTAATCTATGCGATTGATTCAAACACTATAAGTGTATGCATTTTGTTACGAATCTATGGTCTCAAACTAAGTAACATAAAATAGTTAATACCAACAAGTTTTGTAAAATCAAAATGAAATTTATTTCCCTAAAATATAAAGTAAAAACTGAAAAATAACTTACAACATAAAGAATGAAATACCAAATTGTCCTAAATGTTACGTCAAGTCCATAAATACTCAGTAATCCGGACGATTTTCACTGGAAATAATCCTAAAATCTTTCGTCTATATAGTTTATGTGTGTAATAATTACTTATATCTTCAGATCTATACATTTTTGGACTTTCTCGCGTCATGACCAAGCTGTTTTATGTAATATGTACTTTGTGAAACAAAGACATTTATTTTAAGCATTGATAGTGCTTGCAATTACATATATGTCACTGACAATCAAAATATTTGAATAAATCCAAAGAATTAAGAATACTTTATCTCCATGCATTTTTTAAATAGGTGGGGATTGTCTTCCTGCTTGTCTGTTCATTAAATTACAATATATTGTATCTCCTGCACCATTGAAGATGCAGACTTCAAACTCAAAGATATGCTTAGGGGTTGCTTTTAAATTTCACAATAGTTTTAGAGGTAACTTTACTCATTACTGATACAAACTGAATTAAGAAATTTTTCCATGACATACTCGGCCCATTATGGAGTCGGTCCAAAACAAAATCGGCCTTATCCTCCACCTTGTATGGCTCTCTAGCCGTTATTGCTATGGAACAGTAAACTGAAAGCTAAGTCCGTTTCTGTTCAATGTTTCTTATGTGATGTGTATGGTTTTGCAACATATGTTGCTACTGAACAAGAAATATTTAATCTAAATTTAATATTTACTAACTAATTAGTTAATTATTATTGATTGTGCAAACTTTACGGGTTTGACTAAGCGTGAGGAGAATATTCACCTTCTTGTGTATGTGGACATTTTGAGTAAAAACAAAATTAAACATGAATCGGCATTTGATCCTTAACCGCAAAATATAGTTCCTGGAAGGTTTTAGCTGTTTTAAACTTAGTAAAATTTATTAGTTACCAAAAATAATACAAAGATTAACAGTCATTTTGAACAGTACTTAATATCTGACTAAACAACAGAATATTTTCAAAACAGGACGTATCTGCAAGTACAGTGTGATGTCACATAGAGAAATTTTAAACAGCGAGAGTTTATTGCTATCAATTTAACGTCTAAACATTCAAATTGTTGGATATGTGAAGTGATAATTATTGATGTGGATATTCCATAAATAAATTAATAAATTTATGACAGGATATTGGCATTATTTTGATTTGGTACAGCAAACTATGGTACACGTCTACAAGTTTGGAACTGCATCCCAAAATAAAGGTTATTTTACTGTGGATGGATAACTTTCTTTCAGTTTGGATAAATGTCTACATTCTTCTGGGGAGAGAAGTGAGTTTATATATTCCTATAAGTTAACTATATAGGGTGAATTCCATTTTACAAGTATCTCCACCATATTCCACATGCACGCTTTAGTTTTATTTGTTGCTGTTGTTCTTATTCCTTTTGGGCTTTAACTCCGATTCCCAGCGCATGATACGTGGATTTACAAGCCGATGTTGGTATAAATGAGCCATATTCTAACCGACCTGACATTTTTTCTCCATAATTCTTTTTGGGCAGTCGATTAATAAAAATGGTCTAAAAAATGTTATCAGTAATAGTGAAAATAAAATGTTCCAGTAATCATGGTAATGTAATCTTTCATTTATCACTCCCAATCAATAAAATTAATACTGTCCAAGAATTTCATAGGCTTATTTGGACCACTCAGAATCATATACATTGATAATGTTAACATGCAATATCAAAAATTCTAAACTGCGTACACTATAGGGAAAGAGTACCTGTGTGTGTGTGTGTGTGTGTGTGTGTGTGTGTGTGTGTGTGTGTGTGTGTGTGTGTGTGTAACTAACAATTTTACAGTCATATCGATATGATCTGCCTTGTGGCAGTTTTAGTGATGTCTAACACTGTGGCATGATACCCAAGCAAGATGTCCAACCTATTCACATTATCCTGACACCAAGCCGACCATTTCTAACACTAACCTCTTAATGATTAGCGCCAAGCGAATCAGCTGTTAGTACCATTTACAAAAGTTTGTGCTATGACTCAACCCTAAATGATAATATCAACGCATTCATGGGTTGATAATAAATTTAAAAAATAAAATATTTAAGTTCGGCTGGAACTGAGAGAAGAAATAAGGCAGGGTAAAGATTGGCAAAGATATAAAATTTTATACTAAAAGAATTAATACATCAGAAGTTAAAATTTTAACTTTGTCTCCGTGCTTATCATTTAACCTTCCCCCACCCCACCCACCCCCCAAAAAAACAAACAAAACAAACTCAAATAACAATTGGCAGAATGCTACCAGAACCGTTTTAACGGGTTGGTCCAGGGACTGGGCATACACTTTTAAAACAACTATCGTATGTTATGTATTGTAGGTTGCGATCTGAAAGTTAGTGACGTCGTCAAGGCAAGAGCGATGCCATTTGTACTGGGCTTTTGGGTTACACACTCTGGTCCTGCATCAGCAATGAGCCCTGTCTTAATGCTGTTTTGGGTCAGGACTTATAAACTATTAAATCCCTATCGAAGACAGGTAAAACTGTCACCTTACCCTCTCCGCCCCTTTTCCTTCAGTCAATTCATATGTACCTGATTATGTGGAATGACCGTAGAGTTGTTGTAGTGTATAGGACTCGCTGTAATTATTCAGCTCCCAAAGAAAACCTATGCAAACACCATCATTCATGATATTCAAATTCAAGAAACTTAAATTCCTGAATGCGTATGATCAAACCTATGTTCATTATTATATATGCATATTTTACAATTACAACAAATGAGTCTGATTTTCAGTATCCTGAGGATATGGCATTCCGATGCTAATAATCACTATCATTATCATGATTATAATCACAATGATAACAATGATGATTATGATGATAAAGATCATGGTGATGATGATGACGACAACGACGACGATGAAGATCACGATGTTGATGATGATGATCATAATGAGCATTTACATAAATAACTTTTCATTTTGTTTCGTTTGATTTATTGAAGAAGACAGCCGTTATTAACACAGGAGTTGAAATATTAAGATCGTCACCTGTAAACAGAAAAATAATATGTTCTATGCAATGAATATTAAGTATGTAGGAAACTTAATCTATTGGATTAGATTTGTATCGCAGTTTAATTTATCTCGTTGCTCACACCAGTATATTATATATCACATTGAACGGAATGCTTCTCAGAATACCAGCACTTCCTCTCCATGGCATGCCTTACGTATAAAATAATTTTTGAGCCGCGATGTTTGACGGAATTTTAGTAAAATTGGTGATTTAGTGCCTCACATAATTATTTTTTCGAGTTAAACAACAAAGTAAAATATATTCTTCCGCATCTACATCTTTACCTATTATATTTGAGGAGCCACGTTCATAAATATGCGTATAAATAGCTTTGTTAGAAAGGACCCAGGCATCTCTCTCTCTCTCTCTCTCTCTCTCTCTCTCTCTCTCTCTCTCTCTCTCTCTCTCTCTCTCTCTCTCTCTCTCTCTCTCTCTCTCTCTCTCTCTCTCTCTCTCTCTCACTCACCGTTAGCGAAACATGCGTAATCGCGAAAAGTCGTACGTAAACAACTTATGAAATATTGAGCGTAACCAGGTAGGTCTTGGATGATAAGAGTACCAAATCGACCTCGAGAAATTCTGTTATATGATTGTTTACAAATCGATGTTCGAGAGGTCATATTATATGACTTTCTTTTACACATCTTAATAATTCACCTGTGTATATATCACCCAAGGAGACATGTTTACATACCAATATTAAAATGACATTATGAAATTCTTATTTTTTAAAAGATTTTATAATAGATAGTTTGTAGTGAGAAAATACAGACTCATTTAATACGATCATCTCAACACTGATTTATTCACAAGGAATACAATAACACACCCCACATGAACCCGCATACTCTTAAGCCAACAATATCTACTTAATCTTACTTTGTTTCACTCAAGAGTTGGTGTTCTATCAACAAGATGAACAGATCTCTCTCTCTCTCTCTCTCTCTCTCTCTCTCTCTCTCTCTCTCTCTCTCTCTCTCTCTCTCTCTCTCTCTCTCTTCACACACACAAACACACATGCGCGCGCAAACACTCACTTGTAAAAGAACATACGGGTTAAATATCATGCATTCGGTCTGCGAAAGACAGCTCACCGATACAGCATCTCGCGAAAGTTTAAATAATAATAATAATAATAATAATAATAATAATAATAATAATAATAATAATAATAATAATAATAATAACGTAAATTTGTAAAACAGATCACTGGCCAATGATACATAGCCATTCATAGTGCGATACAGTAAAATATTTTAGTTTGAAACCAAAAACATCATATCAATTGGAAGTGATATGCCTGAAAGTGGTCATAATCGCATTTTTCGAATTTGGATAAGATACAAGTATGCATAAAACAGAAATCACAAATTTAAGAGGAACCCTAAAACCTGCGTGGAGGAAGTTTTTTTTTATATTGATATATAATCTTACATAGCAGAAGTGATTGATAAAACGGTTACTTTAATCTTTAAGGCTTTTATATAAAAAATATTGCTAAATTAGTCATCAGAATTTTACTAGTATCATTTAGTATAAAAGACCTAAAAAATATTCTAAATTTGGATTTTTATATACAAAGGTGGGTAAATATTTTCTTTGCTTTTCTCCAAAAGGCCTAGCAGATAAGCAGTAATAAAATGGAATTCATATTTGATGCTAAGGTTACAAATTTGACACAATCTTTCCTCATATCAAATACTTTCATATCTTCCCGTGTTACCTGTGAGGAAAGTTATTATCTAGCGATATCTCCCAACATTTCAAATATATTGACAAGTGAATTCTACTTTGAATGACCTAAACAAACGGTCTTTCCATCGATTTAATCTCGTCTTGCAATATTTGACTAAAATTATTTTCAGATCTCTACTGAAAAGTCTAAGAAATATAATTTCATCATTTACGCCATGAGAACACCAAACTTTACGAAGAAGCTTTATAACATCGTTAGACCAGCAATTACAATTTTCCCCCAAACATAAGTCCAACAGTTAAGGCTGGGAGCTATCTTAGCGTCAAACAAATGGCAATGCAGCTATTAATAATCTGACAAATTGTAAAAGACTTCTGCTTCAAAATATGCATAACCTTCAATTCCTGCAAAGACGGGGTTTTCTGACACATATGCCAGGAGCTTTTTGAAGAAAATATGCATTGCCTTTAAGGCCTGCAAAGACGGGGTTTTCTGACACATATGCCAATAGCTTTTTGAAGAAAATATGCATAGCCTTCAACTCCTGCAAGGACGGGATTTTCTGACACATATGCCAATAGCTTTTTGAAGAAAATAGGCATAGCCTTAAACTCCTGCAAAGACGGGATTTTCTGACACATATGCCAGGAGCTTTTTGAAGAAAATATGCATTGCCTTTAAGGCCTGCAAAGACGGGGTTTTCTGACAAATATGCCAATAGCTTTTTGAAGAAAATATGCATAGCATTCAACGCCTGCAAAGACGGGGTTTTCTGACACATATGCCAGGAGCTTTTTGAAAAAAATATGCATTGCCTTTAAGGCCTGCAAAGACGGGGTTTTCTGACAAATATGCCAATAGCTTTTTGAAGAAAATATGCATAGCATTCAACGCCTGCAAAGACGGGGTTTTCTGACACATATGCCAGGAGCTTTTTGAAGAAAATATGCATTGCCTTTAAGGCCTGCAAAGACGGGGTTTTCTGACAAATATGCCAATAGCTTTTTGAAGAAAATATGCATCCTGCATACTTATTAACCGATTCAATCTTGCTTCTGTAGGGCCAAGTATCACTTTTGTAATTTGAGATAGCCACCTCCGCGAAATACATTCCCTCGGGTTTTTTATATTAGCTTTATATTTGCACTTTAGGCAATTGTTTCGTGTAGGCTCGTACAAAATAACAAAAGAAAAAAAGTGAAGTCAATGAGCTTTGCTAATTTCAACAAAATAATTTATTTCCCTAGAAAACAATATAAAAATGTGAAATTGGACATACGGTTTGTGACTATAGCCCAAAAATTAATCCTAGAATTGAAAAATATAAGTCCTATCACTAAACAGTTTTAATATAATCCATGTTCAAATTTCTATGAAGTTCCAGTATGAAATGTGATGATGTCAAATGAAGTCGTTGTACTGATGGAAACAATTCCTCGTTGAAACACAATTTATAATGCTATGTTTAGAAATTCAGAATAAATTTTCAATAAATGTCTTTGTCCCATAATTTTTATAAAGAAAAGCACTTGTTTTGTTTTCCAGAGAATATAAATTATTAAATCAAAAAAAAAATAAATGAACTTACAACAAACAGACATCAACATCAAAACACCGCGAGCTCTAACTTTGTTAAAATACGACTAATAAATCTACTAGAGATCGTCTGTTTTAACCCATGATTTCAGATAATATGGTGTCTCACGTGACGTGGCTACGTGATCACTAATTTGAACAGCGCAGTACCCCCCCCCAATAACACATTATCACTTAGGCAAGAATAGACCTATCTAAGAATCAGATTCCCACACTGGAAATAGATTAAAAAAGAAAAGCTGTTTACAATTCAGCTAACATGAGGTCCGAACATAACCTTGGTAATAGCCAATCGTTTTCATTCAATGTTTAGAAACATCTCAACCAAGGTGAACTAAAAATAGTGATAAAGCAACCGTTACATTCTGATCAAATCAAGTGAATTTTCCGAAAACTAGTCAAATTCAGTGAAATTTATCATTATAATAAAATATAATGAAGCAAAAAAATTTTTAAAAAAGAATTTAAAACAAACAAGCAATTTAATTACGTACACGAATCACAATATGAATGCAGCCTTTTAAGAATATTTTGCAACTGGTGAGCAGTATCAACAATTAAATCTGCATAAAACAGTAAAACAAATAGTTCTAAGGTTTCAAATTGTTTCAAAAACTAAATAAGAGTAAGGCTAGAAAACACAACATCAATAATAATAATAATAATAATAATAATAATAATAATAATAATAATAATAATAATAATAATAATAATAATAATAATAATAATAATAATAATAATAATAATAATAATAATAATAATATTGTTCTGAAAATGACATAATCATTAAGCATGAATATTTTCCAGAATACTTCACCCAACGATGAAGATTTATTATGCAAGTTCTAGCCATTAGCAATATGCACTAGCAATATTAAAAATATTTAATTAGATGTTGGGATAAAACATAAATGTACAGTTTTATATTCTTGTAAAATAAACAATATGTGACTTTCCTACATTTTTATATATCAAATAGATTTTCTTGTCCATGCTTAGAGTTTAGACACACACATAGATAGATAGATAGATAGATAGATAGATAGATAGATAGATAGATAGATAGATAGATAGATGGATGGATGGATGGATGGATGGATGGATGGATGGATGGATGGATGGATGGATGGATGGATGGATGGATGGATGGATGGATGGATGGATGGATGGATGGATGGATGGATGGATGGATGGATGGATAGATAGATAGATAGATAGATAGATAGATAGATAGATAGATAGATAGATAGATAGATAGATAGATAGATAGATAGATAGATAGACAGACAGACAGATAGATAGAGATATATTTTGCTATGTTATTACCTGATATATTTCTTCATGTGGCATCCAAGAATATGATATCCGGTATTAAGGCAAGAAAACAAGTTTTTTTGTATTATATAACAAACTTTCTCCAAATTAAAGCTTAGAAGAGTAAACCCATTCTCCGTAACAATATGCTAACCCCAACTCTATTTTTGTAAATTTGCAGGTTTTTCAAAAGCTGATCTAACTTAACCTAAAAAATATATTTAGGATTGGATTGACCTAACCTGTCACCATATATTACATTGTTGTCATTTTGTTTTATGCGCCGTTGCGGACAAAAGCTGGTGCAATCAGAACGTTCCTGTTGAAATTTTAATGTCATTTGTCCAGAATTCCAGTTTCATATGTTGTATTTCCATTATCTTCGTCAGGATTTTAGATTGTATCTGCTGAATTAAATAGTATTGGTCAAAAGTTATATTTTCCATGTCGACGGTTTTGATTGTGTCATTTGAATTGCACGTGTATTGGTCAAAAGTTATATTTTCTATGTCGACGTTTTTGATTGTGTCGTTTGAATTGCACGGCGGCGGTTGAAAGATGAAATCAAAATACTAGCCATATGAAATGGAACTTATCTCACAAAAAGTTACAAGCAACATGTGAATTGGAGATTCTCGACATCTCATATTGAAATTTCAACCACCGCTGCGTAATTCAAACTATACACTGTAAAATGTCGACACAGAAAATAGAACTTTAAACCACCACTGTATATTCAACTCATAAAATTTAAAATCTGGATCTTGAAAATGGAACTTTTAAAAATGCAATTTGATCAAACACGTGATATTGGATTTGTCGACATACGGCATCGAAATTTCAACTGCAATTTTCTAATTAGACATACTTTTGTCCACTATGGCGCCTCATAATTTTGTAATTTAGCTCTTTATGAAAACAATGTAATTATTCAGCAATGTTTTATAATGTTTTTAATTATTCATCAATGTATTATTCAGCAATTCATCGCATCGAAAGTTTATCGTTGTTATCAAGCAAGTGTGAAAGAACTTCAGAAAGATGCAAACCGCGTTTGGTCAAATATCTTTATCAAATATTAATTTCCATGTCTATAATATAAGGTAGTTTCTTAGTTTCTATTTATTTATTCTAGCTTCTGGCATGGTGGGAAATCTCACATTGTGAGATGGAAAATATTAGAATATAAGGATATACTTTTCAAAAAGGTTTTTGCGCTACTAAGTACTATGACTATATGTCACACTTAAGTATATATACACACACACACATACATACATACATGCATGCATGCATGCATGCATGCATGCATGCATGCATGCATACATACATACATACATACATACATACATACATACATACATACATACATACATACATACATACATACATACATACATACATACATACATACATACATTATTTTAAAGTATTGGTAAAAAAGTAAAAAGCTGTTGGATATACCAGCAGAATGGGTGTATCAAATTATTATTCCTCCATGACGCAAAAATGCACATGTATAAATATGCTTCATCTATGTGCTATCAATTCTGCTGATTAAAGATGAGTTTCCACTTATTAGTCATTAGTGACATGAAAACACGATAAAATGTATTATTAATTCTCTTTTCTAAATGAAAGTAATATGGTACTCTATTCCATTGCAATCCTTTTTTTAATCCCCCCACACACATAGGCCTACATATGCATACACCGCACAAGGGACTAAATATGCAGAAATCTGGAGTGAGAGAAAAATAGAATTTGAATTGGATGAAAACCTTTGAAACTATACTTACACCAAGTAACCTACAAGAACAATGTTCGTCGTAACAGTATGTGTACACTTTCTTTGGGATTTATCTTCAGTGTTTATATAATCAATGATACAATGTTGCAATGACCTGTCGACACTATACTGAAAATTTGTTACGAGGAATACAACTTAATGCATTTAATGCTAAGGTTTTTATGGGGGTTGGGGTGGTTTTCTTGAGGGCTTTTTGTTTTGTTTAGTTTCTTAAACCTATGAGAATGTTCAAAATAAATTAAATATGAAAATGTCCAAAGGCTGCCCCCCCCTTCTCTCACTGCGTTGGTCGGTCAGGCTTGGAGACTAATCGACCAACATATTGATTAACAATAACGAAAATGTCCTTATCGCAAGTCCCACGTAATCCCCAAACTCTCTCTCTCTCTCTCTCTCTCTCTCTCTCTCTCTCTCTCTCTCTCTCTCTCTCTCTCTCTCTCTCTCTCTCTCTCTCTCTCGAGCATCGCATCAAGATTCGGACGTAAATCAATAAAAAGTCGAGCGTAAAGTGCCATGCCGATATATGATGGTAATAGTTAAGTCCGACCAAAGGAAAAAGACGGGGTGGTGGGGGTGGAGACAATTTTGTTATCGGTAGTAATCTTATATAAAGAAGAATAATGACTTACCTCAAATGCAAAATTATTTTAATTACTTCTTGTTGGCACGTCATTCGTCGCTTAGCTCTGCTTCGAAACTAATTTCCTTTCATTTGCCGGTACATGAATAGCGTTGTGATCGACATGCTAAGCACGTGTTTGTATTACTGTACTTTCTTCATTACAACCATCTTTCATGTTTAAATTACAACTGTCTTATATTTATTCAATCAGCATGAATCAAACTATATGTTCAAAAAAAAGACAACAAGCAACTTATCAATTTGCAAATCGATTGTGAATAATCACAAAAGGCACAGAACTACTTTTTATAGCGGACACACTGTGCAGGGAAGTGAAGAGTTCATTCACCCTCTTAATACACAGTTGTCTGTAGTCAATGGGAACTCCGTTCAAAGAGCAAATACATGCATTTGATGTGATATAAATAGAAGATACGTGTAGTATAAAGCCTCGTTTCCTTTAAATGAAAAATCGTTACATACATTGGTATATCAATAATTCAGCTAGGTAAACATTGGTATGTGCATGAAGGGGGTGAAGTGGCAACATAACGTTGAACATGTTATAACTCTCTAACATGTTTCATAAAGGTAATGCAATTTGTGTGTGTACGTTTGCTTCTTATTCACACGTTTTCGCCTTTTTTCTTCTGAGAATTTGTAGCTTGCATTAATAATGTGTAGCTATATTATTTATGTGTAGCTATATTCGTTTTCCAGAAGGGAATATGAAAACGTTTGGGTCTAGATTTATTAATCGCATTTTCTGGTGTAACTTTCCTGTAAATTTGGCATGAGTGATGGCCGAAATAGAAGGGATACAGACTGGTGTAATGATAGAGGGGATACAGACTGGTGTAATGATAGAGGGGATACAGACTGGTGGAATGATAGAGGGGATACAGACTGGTGTAATGATAGAGGGGATACAGACTGGTGGAATGATAGAGGGGATACAGACTGGTGTAATGATAGAGGGGATACAGACTGGTGGAATGATAGAGGGGATACAGACTGGTGTAATGATAGAGGGGATACAGACTGGTGGAATGATAGAGGGGATACAGACTGGTTGACTGTAAGGAGGGAAGTTGGCAAAAGATTTATGTACTATATCAGAAAATGTGAAGACAATATAAAAAGCTTCCAATGTTTACAGAACACTTATAGCGTCCTAAGGAAACGCTCAATAATCATCACAAACCACATAACACTTATTCATTACGTTGAGACTAACTATAAAATATTCGATTCTAAGAAAAACTGCGCATTCTCCAATACCAGACTGTGATTGTTTTGCGACTGAGAAAGGTTGTTATCTTATCTGTGCATGTAGAGTAAATGCACGAATGGCTATGACAGCCACAACACGTTTTACGAATTACGATCCTTTTTTGTATTTTGTTTATTTATTTTTATAAAACAAATCTCCTATTTCCATCAGGCTTAACTGTGTCGAAATGAAAAGTTAATATGGCAAGCACAAAATTGGTTGACTGCCTGATATTTGACTGTTAGACTTTCAAATTGGTGAAATGTGTCAATCTGTGAACGTTACACGAGTTGTCTGCTATAGCTATTCCGAACTATTAGACCAAGTAAATGTAACGATTAATCTGACTGGACCACTTTCTTTGAGCTGCAAATACCAATAAATACTGTCAAAGCTATCAATACATGTTCAGGGTCGATATGAAATGATTTGAATTGAATACACCTGGCTAGCGAAGATCAGTGGCCTTTGGATTTAGAGCACGAGGTACAAAAATAATTAGCCCGTTACGGAAACATTTGAAAAATCTCTTCCTAGTGAATGGCCAGAATTGACTGCACATAGTGGCATTGTTTTAATGCGATAACTGATCATAACCGATGGCATCCAATGGTCCATTACCTTCAAGAGCGATTTAAAAAGGGAATAAAAATATAGTGTTGCTTTCTTCAATAGCTTACTAATAACATTACTTTGTGCAAACAGCCACGAATAACCACTATACTTTGTACTTTTATCCTTATTCAATGCATTTAGTACAGCTCATTACAGCAAATTTGCTACTGCCATCTGTCACGTTTAATTATAATAACAGTTGTTGCTAAATTCCCAATTGTTACTTATATACCTTATGTTTTTGTCATACTTTCGGCAAACGTAATAACAGTAGTGATTCTTTTGTAATGACTTTGTAAAAAAGAGTGAAGCAATTAGTTGTAATGAATTACCATTTCTTCAAATTTATCGAATGTTTGATATGTAACCTCGATTCGTGTTATAACTCTTCGATGATCACTTCAATTATTTCATTTAACCTCTTTTCTGTGCTATTTTGGTTGAGATCTGCATTCTCACAATCGAGTTTAATTATTAGGTAAGTATTTGAAAAACGATTTGATGCCATCAAAATGTACAGTTTCCATTAGGTGCTGTGTTAAGTCATTGCCATGGATAAGTTCTGTTTACGACTGTCGGTAAGATTTGAAGATGTAAATATTTCAATGAATTTGTCATAGTCTTGATCTGCGAGTGAAGCCGTTTGTACAGCGGCAGTGTTTTCTTGCACATACCTGACTTTACATGGAGAGGTGAATTTTCTTTTTCGGTAATTTGAAAAATATGACAACAATGTACATGCAATTAGGCCTGCTATGTCTTTTAGTCATACTTGATAAACTGATTCTATGTCTGGGCAAATTTAAATCCATTTATCTATCGGATATTTGAACTTCGAAGTTCTGGTTCCATTAATTTATAATTAACAATTTAATTCAGAATAGTCCACAAATGAGACTATCAGTTTATACAACGCACCATTAAAAAAATTCTGTGGGGTTCAACCTTTATTTAGTTTTACTAAGGCATTAAATTTCTTGGCATTTTCATAATTTTATTTCTGAAATTTCAGCAATTTTAAAGCTTTTTCAAATGCTTTAATTTTAAAAAGGTTATGCTCACGTCTTGTATTGAAAGCAATGCATCGGTTATGTTAAACAGTCCACAATCTGATTTATTGTGAGAAAGGTTCTATATCACATACTGACGATTCTGCCAATCATAACCTATTGAAGTATTTAGGGACACGGGCGCTTCTCAGAGTCTTTAATAAATAAATATTCTGTCGTTGTCAGAGAATTATTCCGCTAGTGAAAGTCTTCTTACTGTTATTGTCAAATGTTAGGAAACCCCGAATGTAAGATACCTATGACTAATATGCAACCAATTCCTTCATTTTACGAAATATTTAGCAGAATAATAAGTGCCTCTGAAGGTACCTTACCTGAGACCAAGTCAGGAAACTATTGTTCACGTTGATCATAATGTGTACATCCACAAGATTTCCAAAACCAATTCCTTTGCATTTTATTAAACATAAACAAAAGTAAAGTTTGTGATAAATTTTGTAAAACTTTTTCGCCGTCACATATCTGTCCAGCCTCATCAGGGGTTTAATTTTGTTGTCTGAATCTTCCAACAACTTATGCATGAATTGTGCATCCAGAAATTTATATTTTCTGCATATCACCTTGAAAATCAAGAACCTTGAGAAAGATTTCATCCTAGGTTTTGAAGAATTGGTTCGTTTGTATTGCTTTAATAAAGGAACATATTAGGATGATATATTTTATTTTTCTCTTGTTTACTCTTAGGGAAACAGTTCGAGAATGATTGTATTGTAATCCTTTTAACCTGTTTTCGATATTCTGAGCATGGTCCGATGAAGTTGTTAAAAGATAACTTCTTTCAACCAAAGATTCATAGATTTATCTTCTTGATTATGTCTATGATTTCATATTTAAGTTGTCAAAGGCTTGCAAAGCATTAGGAACTAATCTGCACTCAACTCACTCAAAAATGAAATAAAGGTATGATAGAAAAATAAAGGAAATAAGAATTTTAGACTGGCGATACATCTTTGACCGTCTTGCGAATACTTCAAGATACTCTTCAGGGTAAGTATTATGGTCTTTATGGATCAGAAAAGTAAGAGTATTAAATTACATCATTAACAGTCATGGGGGGGTGGAAATATAAATAACGTAGCTGTATAAACTGTCAAGTGAATATATTGATAGAGATAGTCCTGTTAATCACTCAATTCATTTAGCTGAACCTGTCCCACACAGTGGGGATTTAGACGATAGCATGCAATCTGACTTCAGTGACTTTGATTTAACCACATTCCAGAATTCAAAATTATTTAATAAGTTCGAAGAGAAAGTTTAAAATCTTTAGTCAAAGGGAAAGAGTTAACTAAAACAGCTATTATATGAATACGAACACTTGTTTCTAGATGATCCAACGTAAACAGATAAAATCTGCTGTGAAGTTGAAATTTTAAATTATACACCTGTCAAACATCCTTGCAGGATTAATCTTTAAAATCATGAGTGTTTGAGAAAATTAATTCGCTATTCGCTGTAGAATGTTTGTTTTTAAACCAAGTTAAAGTAAATGATGTTCACCATGTATTCTTATACAAAAACCAAATATTACTTTCCGCATGTGTACTGACTTTAGAGAAATATAATAATAATAATAATAATAATAATAATAATAATAATAATAATAATAATAAGAATAAGAAGAAGAAGAAGAAGAAGAAGAAGAAGAAGAAGAAGAAGAAGAACTTTGTATAGGGACTTCTCATTAAAAGTTCTAAGCCCTTTACAACATTTAACAATATTTAAGAACATAAATAATGATATGTTTACAAAATTAAAACAAATACCACGAAATGTGACAACATAAAACATGCTGTAAAAAATTAAGGTAAATAAATATTATTAGCTCTTTAAGTCTGTTCTGGCAGTTGAAATAGGTGAGTTTGAAGAGTACTTTGAATGAGATCACTGTGTCTTTGTGTCAATGTTCAGTGGGCAGTTCGTTCCACTGGTATGCAAAATAACGCTGTCTATGATTTCATTTTCATAGTGGGAATAATGAGAATACGAGAGTCAGAAAGAGATCGTAAGTATTTAGCTGGTGTGTACACATGAGTGAGATTAGATAGGTATGTTGGACTGGAGCTCATCAATGAAACGTAGCACGGAGACTAAATTGTGTGTTTAATTCTGAATCGTGTGCATAGCCAATTTAGGGTACAGAGCAGAGGATGCGTACTCTGATTTGAACATTGTCACCAAATTAGATTCATATTCAATGCCAAGAATTGCCTACTGCATTGTCTAAACTGGAAATGCAAAAATGGTCGAAAAATTGATCCTTTGAAAATATTGTGGCAAATTCCACTCATGGAAATAGCAAAAGAAATTTTGACATTCGCAATTCCATGAATTCATCAATATAAAGTGATGTCGTTTGGTATGAAAAATTCTCCTTCGACATTTCAACTTTAATTAGCATGATAACATCTTGTCTAGATAATTGTCACGCCATCATCCACATCTGGAAAGATCAAATAGAAACCACTCATAAATTATTTGATCAATTCTGTGATGCGAATTTGATTATTAATTTAGGCAAAAGCGAGTGTTGCCGAGTTTGTGTTAAAATTCTTTAGGACATAATGTGCGACACGGTCAAATTAAACGTAAAGAATTTAAGGTCAACGCTATCACTGAATTTCCAGTGCCTGTTAATGTACCTGTTGTAATATTTGGTTATGGTTTGACTTTCTTGGAAACATTTGCTCAAATATGTTCATGATTGATGATCCACTGACCAATTTGTTGAGTTAAAATTTAAGCTTCATTGGTTTGACAAATGTCAGAAGGCTTTTGGTAAATCAAAGGAGATTCTTAATGCTGTACTATTTCTTTCAGATCCAGAGTTCAGACAATCATTTAAAATGTCTGTTGATGGAAGTGATGTTAGGTTGGCGGATCATTGATTCAAGTAGGCATAAATAGCGTCGATCATCCAGTGCGCTATATTTCTAAACATTTGAATAAGCACCAGAGAAAATATTTCACAATCGAGGAGTGCTTGACTTTGATATTTGGCTTAGCACTACTTTCATGTGTATATTAGCTCATTCTCCGATTACCATATTCAGTGATCGCATTCCCTTTGCTTGCATTAGCAAAAGCAAAACAAATATCGGAGATTGCTGTGGTGGAGTTCGCTGTTTCTGGAATACTACATTGATGTCAGGTGAATCGATGGAAAAGATAATCGGATGGCAGTTGCACTTTTCAAATGTATACACGTACTATATTGCTATATTTTGGGTTTCTGTTGTGTCATTTACAACAGTGGTCATCAAGATTTTTTGAAGATGTGGACCCCGTTCGCATGTCGTGGTCAGATGGCATACCCCTATCAGCCTATCCAATAAATTTGGCCGATCGATATTATTGTTATTTTATGTAATCCATGTAAGACAACAGTAAGTAATAATCATAGAATATAATAGTCAACACAAAATAGATAGCTCAGTACTCAGTTGTTTTTATAATTGTTTATAAGACTGAAAACTTTGCAAATGTACTATTTTTATTCATTTTTGGGACCAGCTTACGGACTCCTTGGCAACATGCGACGGACCCCAATGGGTCCGCCGACCACAGTTTGAAAACCCCTGATTTACAAGACATCTACACAATTTTATTATTATATACTCATAAGAATATTTTATTAATATGTAAGCTCTATTGTATACATTCTCCCCAACTCACGTGATCATACTGGTGACTTATTCAGTCTTCAACAGTTGTGATTTGTACATCTGTGTCTTGAGGCTGACAATGACAATTTTTGGTCTGCTGCAGAAAATTTGACTTAAAAGTGCAAAAGCTTCAGTCAGTTCGGCATAAATTACCTGGAAGTAGTACTTTGCTTTATTGTCAGGAGCTTATTCATATTATCTCATTTAGCATTTTGGGGAATTTACACCTGCAAAATATTACCACCTGCAAAATACTGTCAAGATATGTCAAAGTGAAGATACAAACGACAATACTATAGTACATTTCTGGATTCCAAGGTGTGGAGCAGTTGTTAAGAAGGTTAGACCTTTTTCTTTCTTTAGTTTCTTTCTTTCTCGCATTGATTCATTTTTCTCTTTTAGCAATTCAATGCTTTTTTTCATTGTCCATTGCAAAATAAATTCATTCAGTTGTCAACGTCGTCCATTTCATTTTATTCTCTGTATTGAGCTAAAAAAAACCATTAACACATTCTTATAAAACAATTGACACATTTGTTTCCTTGTTTCACATTAAAACTAAATTCTTCATCAAGCTTATTCTGTTTTTACCGCTCTTGAAGGTTTTTTTAATTGTTCTTATATAAGATGACACGATGAATAACAATTGTTGTCTACAATTCATGTTAACTACTAAATGATTCAATTTCGAAATCTTTGTTATATTCATTTTTTTTACGGCAAAAACAGGTAGCATGCGACGTCATTAATCAATATTCCACATGGTAAAGCACATCCGTGGAATACCAGTTACTTGCACCCCATGACAAATCCGTAGGTTACTAGAAATTAGAACACGGGAACGTTTTGATAAGAAAGCTGCCATCATACGATAAATATAAGTAAATATATTCCAATGTTGTTATATAGCTAATAACTTTTATATGAGCTTCAAAAATGAGGCAAACATGAGCTTTAAACGTTGCAATACTTTATTGAATATAAATAAAATACAGCGACTTTTCGCCAAACAATGTACGAGTCGATGCTGAAGCTGAAAACAATCATAACTCAAATTAAACTTCTCTTCCTCTTGTAAACTCTGTACCCTGCCAATAGCATCATCTCAAAACGACTATTTATCATGGCTTTGACACATGTATTTTAACTGCACCGAATCCGTACAAACCGTTTTTATTCTATATATTTTGAAGTCAGTTCAGAAATATGTCCCTACAGATTTACTCTTGAACATCATTAATCGATTTTTCCTCACAAATCTCAGTGGAAGCAACGGTTAGCATGACTAGTTTTGAAGAAACTGCTTTGCACAACGGAATCAAAAGACAATGATTTTTACGATTTAGATACAGCTCAACAAAAGTGACCACGAGTCACAGTTATAAATCTTTTAGGAAATACTGTCGAAACTAGACTTAACAAAATAACTTCATTTTTAGTTTTGATTTTTCGTGTTCGTCCTTATATCATAAGTGTATTTTTTAGCCTAACTACTAAACGTTTTGTCGAAAACAAAACAGTCCAGATGATCCTTTTGAACCTGTACGATTTTAAAATAAAATCCTCCACAAATAATGGACTTTTACTGATATCATAAACTTCCTTGAGTTTATGGAGTTGTTTCTCCAATTGCTTTCTAATCTGCGTTAGTTTACTTCAATCATCAGTGTCAATGGTTCAGTTTTTTTTTATTTTCTATCCTTTTAAGTGTAAATTGAACTTATTGAGCAAATAATGGTTGATCGACACAAATTTTACAGTATTGCCCAATACACACACCCACTTTGTTGCCAATACCATTTCAAGATTCCTTATCTTTTGCGCGTCATATATAACGTTTAGTTATATTTTAGAAATTCGTCGCAGACGTGTATGCTTTCTCTTTAGAGCAGAAATGTAAAACTGAAAATATTACAAATGAATAAAGATGAATATTATAATAACAAACGTGTGTGTACCCCCAAAGAATGTGACTTGACATAACACAAATGCTGAAGTCACACAAATAATATTTGGATTATCTGTTATAACCGTCGACAAATTAAACGATAGTGGCAGGGGTGAAAAGCCAACAAGGGCGAAGGTGAGAAATCAAGAGAGAAGTGGCTGAGCCAGTGTACTATTTGTAAAAGTTTTAAATTAAATTGTAATATAAAAATTATGAACCGGAATGATTAAATGCAAGAGCTTCCAGAGACTTCGCCGTCTTGACACCCTCCATGTCATTATTTCTTTGTCCAAACAGACACGCGCGTGCGCGCACGCACGCACACGCAAACACACTAGGAATGTTTGATCTGGCCATTTTAGAGTGAAAATGGAGTTACTGGCAGTTAATTTTTAACAAATATTGACTTATCGAGGATATTGATATAAGATTAATTCTCGGGAATATGAAATTTCGCACTGCTAGCGAGGATGCACGTGCTCACACAAATAGTCTCTGCAATCCACTAAAATTAAGAACACAAAACGATTCATTACAACAAAGAAACGGGACGCCATGAATAGCTGAGATTTCCCTTATATCACATAGACGGTACACCTTGCCTACAATTAGTGCAGTTTCATATTTTTGATATTATACATATGAACATATCACTTTAAGTAATTGCGATTGGTCCAAATAAGCCCATGAAAACAATTATTGTGCAGTATTCTCTTTACTCATGGGCTGCGATTGTGGGAAACCTTTCTTTTACCCATCCTTCTGGAATTGTTTGCTTCGAATGAACATTTTTGGCCGCCATATTTTGATTTGACTAGCGAAAGGGAATTGAGAAGAAATGATCTCGTCCAGTTTCAAAATTGCCAATTTACCCCGACATGGGTTTGTTATGTCATGTATAATATAACACGAAAACTGGCAAAACCCCCAAGACAAGAACAATAACAACAAATAAAACTATTGCTTAGATGATTACGAGGGTGGGGTAAGGATGGATGAGCGGTATATCTGTAGCATGAAATCCACACTATATAAAATCTTGGTTTAAGTGTGAACCTAATGAAGTGATTAAACTCACCTTTGGTCACAGAAGAATGTAGACATAAACCAGTCTCACCAACTGCTAGAAGGTTATCCAACCGTAGCATATTTACGTGGTAAATATATAACGCAAGTCCGACTCATAAAATTTGTTTACGCCATCTGTATAGTCTATCGTTCCAAACCATATACTGCAAATATCAGGTCACATATGCATTGCAGTAAATGTGGGAATTTTTGCATCCAAAAATCCTATTTCACATGAGAATTACAACAATGTAATGTTTAGTTCTGAAAGTGACATTTTAGAGTAAACATATACTCTAAATCTACTGTGTACCGTATCAAACAATGTGGCATCAGATCGCATTAGTCATTCTGTTTGTTTTTTTTATAAATGATTTTGTCGTTATAAAATGTTTTATTTATTCGGATGGAAGCTTTGTCTTTGATTTGTAGTTTGTTTGAGATGTACAATCTTCTTTTGCAAGTTCAACTTTGTGGCTATATTTTTATGCACTACAAGCGAAAGGTGCACTGTCTCTCAGAATGAGCTAAGTTATTTGTTCTTCTTTCTATTTAAATAATTTATAAACTTAATAAAAACTGTGATAAAAAATCTCAAATGGGTCATGATTTCATATTAAATTTATGAAAATCGTTGATTAATGTCCAAGGCGTGCAAAAGCTGGACAATATTCAACTCATTTCATAAATCCAACTCATTCAACTCATTTCATAGATTCAACATTAAATCATTATTCATTTGAGATCCTCTGTATCTTGCATAATGAAAACGAAGGGAACATTATCAAACCATACTTAACATCTCCGATTTGCAGATTTAGTGCACTCAGACATAACTACGGTCTTCAGTTTCAACTCACAGTGAAAAACTATGGCCAAAATACACACAGACACTCACAACGTAATGTGATGAATGAACCATTTCCTTTGAATCAATAACAAGAATATCTCGATGAAACGCATGGATCGCCGAGAAATTAAGAAAGAAACATTTTTTTGTAAAGTACGGATACTCACCCGGAAAATCTGTAATTCCATCAGGGCTTTTCTGGCAGTTTGTACAACAGGATTTATTTTACTAACAACGTATTTTAGTTTATGCCTAGTTTGACACGAACACTTGCCTTTGTTCAAAATGTCGATGATACAGGTCGATTTTCATATATTGCAACATTTCAATTTGGAATTAGGCTGCTATCAAAGTGAACACTGCTCTGAAGATTGAAAGAATTTAAATGTCAACTACAACAATAAGTTTTGCTTTGCTGATATAGTCCCCAATACCAACTCTGACATATGTTCATATGTTAAACACTAGCAACACACTCAAAAATAAAAATAAATAAAATGTATATCTTCTTCACGTGATCATGCGTTTTAAATTTTGCTTTGTACAGTTATGATATAACTTTAAGGATGATATAAATGTAACATGTTTATCAACTTTAGTTTCAGTGACGATGACCCAGTGGTAATATACCACGAAGATCAATGTGGTAATAAGATTGGAAGTACAAAGACATGGTGTTACGTGTAGGCTGGTACAAAAATAGCAAAAGAAAAGTGTGAAGCCAACAATCTTTGTAAATTTTAAAAAAAGTAATTTATTTCCCGAGAAAACAATGTAAAAATTGGAAATAGGACTTAGGGTTTTTAAATATAATTCAAAATTAAATCATACATCCAGCCTGTTTTGTTTCTTGACATTGACGTACTTAATGAGATGCCATGGCTTGCAGTGGGGGCACACATTTGACGTTTTGTTACAAATTGTCTCGTTAAAGACTCACTCTTTGATTACATGATCACATTAAACACATTTCTTCAGTAGGAAAGGTCAATTATTGTTGCATTTGCCAATGCGAATTTTAATGATGACATCTGTTGTTTTATGCTAACTCTAGCGCTGAAGGCACTAGGGCTGCCTTAGGTACTTCTGCATCAATAGACCAAGTCTTCATTAAATTTGTTCTTAGTCCGATCTGGCTTGGTTTTAGTGTATGCATAGGCGCTGTCAAAAGTTGCAAGTCTTTTTCAAGACAGTGGGAGTCACTTTTGCATTAGTCAAGGATTCATACCCTTTAGGAGGTTTGTGAGCTTGCTGAATAGCATTGAGTTCATGGTAAACCCATCACAAGGTTCACGTCACACTTCTTTACTCGGGATAGTTCGGTCAAATTATCTATAGATCGCCCATTGCCACAAGGCATCAAAGTATCTGGCGATGATAGTGGTTTACCAAAATGTCACTAACTGAGTATGAGTTAACTTTAAGTGATGTAAAGTTGCCGCAAGTCACACTCATTCCGTTCTGAATCAAATGGCATGACAATTTCGTGTGATCCGATTTCGGCTGCAGTAGATGGCCATTTGGTCCTAATGCGCCTAAGCGATTGCCGTAGTTTTCAACGCAGCTCTTACCATCTGCTTACACAGCTGAAGGATGTCCTTATCTGATTGATCACCTGATCCACCAGAAAGAACGTTTCAGTCACGAAGGTATAAAGATAACCCGAAAAAAAAATCCGGCTTCAAGCATCAACGTTTTATAATTAATTTCCACATAAATCATGCAAAATGGCAGTGAACTTACACTGACCTATCGTTATTCAATTTTCTCGGTCACACATGTAGTATTGTGTATTTGTTAAATTACAACTACAAACAGTACATATATTTAAGAAAAAACACTTGATTAAATATTTTAATCGAATAGTTTAAAGAGATATTTTATCAGTTATTATAATCGTGTCTGAAAGCGACAGAGAAATCAGGAGTTGATTAATGTTGATTGTAAACTGAAATTAAGTGAGAATCGAAATTAGGATGCAGAGTATCTAACCAAAATATACTGTAATCCTGCCAATATTCAAAACTTCACGTCTGAATGCAATAAACAAACATTAGCAGCCAATATCATTACATGTAAACTCAGTCATTAAAATTTGTTGTTCAGTGACGATACGCTCTGAAGCTTGTCGGAGATTTCTCATGTAAACATTCATTAATTTGGCAAAATACAGTATATGATTCATTATATGTACACTCTAAATTTGTAAAAAAAAAAATAGTCGCTGTCTTAAAAAGTTTTCAACTTCACCTTACCTATCTAGTAATGCTGCCGCTAATCGCATTGACAAATTATCTAGAAGAAAATCCATGGAAATCAAAGGTCTTTGCCTTAAAATTCATGATTTAAGAATTCCGTGGTTTTTTTATTTGATGAGATGAAATGATTTACTCAAGACATGGGAACATTTTGTATTGTCACTCGTGTCTTCACTAGTGAATTATATCCTTATATCTACACAATAAAAGTAGATATCCTCTATTCATTATTCTGAACCATCAAATCTCAGTGAAATATGTAGAACTATGGAAAGCTGATATTACAAATATTAAGCTCCAAGAACACAAGGCATCGCCTATAACAATTTTTTTAGACACATGAACGTTTTATTTGTCAGTGATGAGCTTGACTGATAATTTGTCTTTTTTGGACGAACTTCAAATTGTTGCTTCACAATATATTATACATCTTATCTATATAGGAATACAATAATACGGATGCAAGCCTGCTAAATAAATATATTGATATGTAAATATGCAATTAAACGACCTTGTTTTATTTGACTATACAAGATGTTCATCAAATATTCATCATTCATAAACCTGTTGGAAATGAAAGTAGGTCTACGTTATACATTCTCATGCATAAATAGCAGGAATAAATATAAAAACAAGAACCAAAGCAGTCAGAAAACAGCAAAGATAACCACTTACCTATTAATGTACTAGAAAAAGGCTTGTATTTATCAAAAATAGTAGTATCAATATGCTATTTTTAATGTTTGTTTTGGTCAAAGCCTTCTATTACCCCATTATTTCAGCCTTCTGTTACACCTTGTATACAGTAATGCTAAAATCTAGATAGCAAAAACATAATTCTAACACTAGCCTGAATGATACAGCCAATACTATTTTATTAGAAATACAATTATTAATTTTATTCAAGTGCAATCATTAGACACTTGGAAGTTGTAAATGTTTTTACGAAGTAAAGTCTGCAACAGTGCAGCAAATTTTGGGCAAATTGATATACGTTGAAAAATAGTTATTCCATTTTAACTGTCTGTAACTCAATCACACTGGTGACTAAAACTCAGATTCATATATGTACATGAAGGTGCTCATGGTTCCCATTTCCACCAGCACACTTTCGAACTCAGTACTAATTGTTTTATACTTATTAGCCATCGAGTAGAGTATGCTAATTGTACTGTGACTATTTTGTGCGGTAGCTAGAAGTTCCAAAAAAAACATATTTTCAATCTTGATATCAATGACTATTACATTCATTATTAATTGCCGAATCCACAGCTACATTAATGTAATTATTGACAAACGCAATCGACATTTCATAGTCTCTGATTCCCTCAATTTCACTGATTTCAGCTCGGTTCTTCGCTCCGCGTCTCGCAGCCTCATAATGAAATCGTGAATGTTCACGTTACACGTTTTCCAGTTTGTTATTATAAAATAACAACATCTCCGGGCCAACGTCAATAACAACTATGCTGGTAAACTCAGTAAAGTCTGCTTTGGTAGCAAACCTGTTCAGATCCATGCCTGGTCGGGTCGAGACTTGTCCTTAAATATCAACAGATATTTTGCATACTATTAAGCGGTCTTTCTAAGTGACGATGTCAAATCAAAATGGTAAAAGTGGACGCTTAAGTAGATGCAATCATTAAACAACAGAATTAAAAGATTAAACTGGAAGATGTGCCATCCAAGGATTGTGGCTATAAGTATGCGCCATCGTGGGGGCAATCAACAGCAGATAACATGATGTGGCATTTCGAAGAACTCAAACAAAATATAATCCTGCGACACAATCATTGCAAAAGTTCCGCTTTCGTAACTCCCGCTTATAACGTTACATGTTAGAATAACAAACAGTCTATAACCTGTGCCTGCTTTTAATTAGAAGGTCTTGGGATGTGTAGCATACTATCTACTCTTTGTTCCTAAATTAATCCACTGCATATGTCTACATTTGGTTTCATGGTCTGGGTATGTATAACATACAGTCCATCACCTGTGCCTAAATTTGGTTTCATGGTCTGGGGATGTTATAACACATATCACTTCTACCTCGAATTGCTTTCATGGTCTTGAGATGTGTAGCATTCAGTGGTATTGGGACAAATATCAATCACGAAAGAAAATGTGAAATATACTGACCTGTTATTGCCAGATACTTTCTACAATGAATATACATCGCATGCGAGCGCTTGTCGTGAGGGAGTATTTGGAAAAAATACTTATATCGATTTTATGCAATGGCCAGCACATCGTCCTGGCTTGAAAACGAAAGCAGTAATAGGTGACACTTTAGCGACTATGCAATATAAATTTTGCGACAGAATTTATAGCGAAAATAAACGCCAATATCCACTATTGGCTATAATGGAAACTTTGTATATGATTAATAGGAATGGAATAGGTATGGTGACGTCACGGTACTAGTAACAATCTTCTAAGTGGCTGACCTGTATTCGCTTGATTACACTTAGGCAGAAACAAATACTTTAGAGACTAATTAAGAGTCTTTGTTTATGTTAAACCATTCCGTTAACATATAGGACATTTCACTGATCTTCATCTCTTTCTTAACTTCATCTAAATTTAGGACCGCAGACGAGATCTAGCTTCAAATAACCTTGTCTCTCTAAATAGGTCCTTCTTTTCCACACAGTCGTCTCGGTGATCCGGATGATTTCCCATGATGATTTAACGTGCAGGTAAGTCCGTACGGGAAAACAACGACGATAGGAAAGTAAACGATTCAACGTTTGTCCACATCTTGTAACGATAACAAGCGGAGGGAATGAAGAGAACTGTGTTTTTTTTACAGTGGCAGAACAAATCTAAATGGATTAACATTGTTTACGAATCAATACACGCGTTACGAAATTAAGCCACAGATCTGAGTTTGTCTTCCAATCCGAAGAGAGCTGCCTGTGACGTCACATTCCCTATATAGATGCGCTAGCGTCTCTGCGCAGTGAATCGATGTAGCATTGGTTTTTGAAACATTACGGAAACTAAGAAGATGGTGAATAGGGGTGCACCAGCTGAGGACACGAGAAGCGATGGTATTGTGGCGGTTACCAAAGTTAACGCAGGTCAACATCCATAAGATGTCGATTTTAATTGGGATTTAGTGGATTTTTTCCCTTCTTCGCAAGAATTTGTTCCTGCACCAGCACATTCACCACCATCTCCTTCTTTAGCACACGTCGACGAATTTACAAAGAGACAAAACCAGGAACTGGAGATTTTTTTATAGCAGCAGAAAGAAGCAGAACATGCTTTACTCCTCCAGCAGCAACAGCGAGAAGAAGAGGCAAATAGGAAAGTGATATACACCAAAGCATCGATTGAAGCAGTTGAGCAGAGAAGTAGGTCTTAGCCGTGACAAAGGCTTAATGCAGTTAAAGCTGATTGGTTCTCGTTATAGAGTTTGTTTTTAGAAAACAAGCACGCAACGGTACTTTTCAGAGTCATTCACTTCTTTCGAAAGGAGATAATATTAATTTTGCATCAATCAATGACAACTCAAAATCCCTGTTTTGATCCTATAATATATGTCTTGTGAGTCCATTAGTGTGTGCCATTATTCTAAAAAAAATCAAAACCAGGAGACACTGTTTTCTCTCTGGTATATTCTGGTACAAAGTTTACAATACAATTCAAATCACCACACGTTTTAAAAAAAAGGTTCGCAGACTTCTGTGCTTTTTTGCTAGCTCTCTCTCTCTCTCTCTCTCTCTCTCTCTCTCTCTCTCTCTCTCTCTCTCTCTCTCTCTCTCTCTCTCTCTCTTTCTCTCTCTCTCTCTCTCCTAATTGTATTCACTTTCACAGGTTTTCCTCCTCTTATTCCTCACTTTTTCACGCCTTTTTTTCTTCTCTTTCGATTAGAGCGTCTGTCTTGAATGCTAGAGGCCGCGGGTTCCAACCCCGATCGAGTCATACCAAAGACTTTTAAAAATGGTGCTAACAGCTGGCGGCTTGGCGCTCAGCATTAAGAGGTTAGTGTTAGGTCTTGTCGGCCTGGTGTCAGAATAATGTGACAGGGTGCGAAGTCATGCTAGATGTCTGCCGCATGATGCCCCAATGCTATACAGCACTATAAACTGTCACACGGCAGACATCGTAGCAATATGACAGAAAAATCGTTAAAGCTACATTAGAAAGTCTAAATCACATCACATCTTCTCTTTCGGAACATATCAGGATTCTTCCTTTGCCGATGGTACCTATTTTTTCTTTTTCTTCCTGCTCCTGTTGTTTCTTAGAGCAGTCTGAAGACCAATTCCCCACTTTCTCTTGAGAATGATAACAGGTATCTTGACTTTTGTCTCTTTTGACATTGGTCTTGCTTTTCTGACGGTCTGTACATTCTGTAGCCCTATGTCCTTCATTCTGACAGATAAAGCAAGTATCTTGACTTTTTTCTTAAAAGAAAGGGGGTAGTTCGTAGGCTTGTCGGAAAAAAACTTTTGTATGACACCTCTCAGCTTTGATCAGAAGTTTAATCTGTGTTGGCTCTTCCATCGTTCTGGTCAGCTCGAGAGTGAAATTAATACTGATAGGGAAGGCACTAGCTATTTATATATACACTTGTCTGACATAGATATAAATATTACCATGGCGTTTCAAATGTAGTCATTTGACTTTTTGCATCCAGATGAAAGGATCGCATCATTTCGTGAAGAAAGGATAAGAAAGTAAGAGGCAGACAGGTGATTTATCGCCTCACACAGCAGTTGAAATCTTGGCACAAATTCATGGGAGCGATTATGAAGATAGGGTGAGTGAGACAGAATCCAAACACAGAGAGTCTACACCAAGTCAAATCTTACCACCAGTAAACTATGAAATGTACTACCAGAATTGAGAGGCGGGAAAACCCTCCTCAAGAAAATTTAGGACACGGTGAATTTTAAAGATTATAAGTCCGACGTACCGTTTGAGAAAGCAGAAGGGTTCATCACCACATCAGTTCGCTTTCAACTGCGGAACTGATGTGGTTTAAAGATACTGGACATGTAACAGCAGCATCTACAGAATTTATGCCAAGGACAGCAGTTGTAGCTGGAGCTGGAAGTGCTGTAAATGAGAGAAATTTTCTTATGGCTAATGCTGCCAATTTTAATATAGGCCCACCAGCTACAGACGCTAATGCAGACGCTACAAGAGTTTCACTTACTGCTGCTTGTAATAATCTTAATATAGCTCCACCAGGAGAAGGTGCTGATGGTACTGCAATGTTAAATTTAGTTAACACTCATTTTTCAGGTTTTAAAACTGCACGTTACAATGTAGGTTATGATAAGCGAAGAGCACTCGCAGCAGGATCACGTCAAATTACAATGATGCTGCCGCTAAGTACAATATTTGGCTTTTGCAGAGACTATAATAAAGTATTTAGCGGAGTTAAACATACGTTTATTTTAGATCCAGCAGAACAAAATGATTGCCTATTTAGATTTGGCGGTGCTGATGTGCAATTTATTATAAACAAACTTGCGCTGTGGATGCCAAGAATAACTCCATCGGTCACTAAAGCATTAGAATTAGATAGTATACTGGAAAAACGAACGAATAAAATTCATTTTCAACAACATAAAATATATCAAACAGCAGTTCCGAATACAACCGACTACACATGGCGAATTACAACAACATCGAGTGAATAGCTGCCGCGTCATTTATTCGTTGTATTCCAGAGAAAAGATCGACGCGGAAGCCAAACACAAAATAATGGAATATTTGATAACGCTAATATTAGACGAATATATAACAGAATAAATTCAAAGCAATATCCAGAACGAGCGATCGAATGCCATTTTGCGGTTAACGAAAAAAAAAAAAAACATTACTAGACCGTACATGTACCTGCTCGACTCAATGCAGAAAGATCAAGATACTGGAGACGGAACTCAGATATCAGTAGAAGAATTTCGTACACTTTATCCCATATTTTACTTTGACGTCAGTAAACATAGCGAACGAGCTGTGGACAGTACAGCTAATATTGAGGTTACTTGGACGCTCGCACTTCCAGTAGGGCCAGCAGCTCCAGCAGCGTTAAATGTATATGCATTTGTGATAAGCGACAGATCTGTGACTATCGACTCCATTGGAGGTAAAATGACAATGCAAGTTTAATCTGTAATCGTTATATAAGATGACAAAATCTATTATAAAAGAAATACATTTTACCGATGGCCAAGTTAAAATATTAACAACTGCTATTGCGAAGCGGATGTCGGTTTCATCAAAGATCAATCCGAGTGCTTTGGGGACTTTAACAAAATTATTATTAACCAAAAATCAAGCGAGTAAATACAATCGCAAAAAAACCTTTCGTTTTAAACTTGAGCGCTGCACAAATAACTGCGCTGTCCCAACGCATTGCGGTGGATGGTGGTTTCTTTGGTCCGGCACTATCAGTTATAGCCAAAACGTTACTCCCTAAAATTTTGCCAGTGTTAGGAACATTAGGGATAGCAGCGGCGTCAGGAGCAGTACATGGCGCATCAGAAAAGGCAGTTAAAGGTAGTGGTATTGTCAGAAGCAATGTCTTTGGCGGTGGTATAAAGAAAATTTTTGCCTAAAGATTAAATATAATGCCTAAACGAAAAACTGTCAGAAAAAAAGACAACCACGAAAAGGAAAAGAACGACGAAGAAAAAGACACAAGGTGGATTTCTTCCAATAGCCCCATTACTGGCAGGATTGGCGGGAAGTCTACTGCCGGGCCTGTTAGGACGAGGACGAGGACTAACGCTGCCAGGAACAAGGAGATAAAATCTCCTGCGTTAAGTAATTTTGATATACTTGATAAATTACAAAAAGTTACAAATTTTCGCGGAGTTTATTCCAAAGATGAACTTACATCTCCAGCATCACCGGGTTCTTGCGTTATAAATGTACAAGATTTTAATGACGGATCTGGTACACATTGGGTAGCTGTTTTTGATAACAAATATTTCGACTCGTTCGGAATTCCACCGAGCGAGGCGGTAAAACGATATATGAGTAAATACAAAATAATAAATTATTCTTCTAATCAGATTCAGTCAGTTGGAACTTCCGCTTGCGGTTATTATTGCGTGTTGTTCATTAAACAGATGGCCAAAAATCCAGATTTTTTAAAGTTTATTTTGCAATTAGATAAACAACTCTCTCGCGCTAATGATGAGATCGCGATTAATTTTATCTAAACTTACAAATATAACAATGTCAACATATTGTCTCAAGCGTAAAACTAAAACAGAAAATAAAGATGAAAAGACGGAAAAGACAAAGAATAATAGAATAATGCTGAAAAGTATTTGCGCAATCTGTGGAAAAAGAAAAAGCACGTTGTTGCCAGCAGCAAAGTCCGGGGCGGGTTGCCCCCCTGATGTTATTAGGGATGTTATTTTAGTAGACGACTGAAACAATAGTTATATTTTTAGTAATATTTATTTTTTGAGGGTCAAAACCCCAGAAAGGTTAAAAGGGAATTAACATTACGTTTTTTATTTATAGATCAAAATCTGGTTTTCTCTGGTTATTTTGTTTGCATTTTATAGATTTTTGTGATCATTTTGCGATTAAAAAACCCCAGACAAAACCAGATTTTGATCGATAAATACAAAAGGTAATGCTAATTCCCGTTAACCTTCCTGTGGTTTTCACCCAACGAAAACTAGCAAAATGATATAATTTCATTGCAAAAATCGACTAAAATACCCTAAAAAAATCAACAAATTTGATACAAATCAACAAATTTCATCAAAAATATGTCAGTTATAAATAAATAATGAAGTGCAACTGCGACGCTGATAGAGATTTATGTCTAGAGCAAAATAAAATTGTTACATATTGCCAGAAATGCAACAACAGAGAAATAATTGGAACGGGAATAGATATACATATATTAATTGACAAACTTCCGAAACCGAAAGGCGGTTGAACATTGCCAGGTTATAAATATACTGGTCCGTGGAATCCGTTTGATAAGCAGCTTGACGAAAATGATAATCCACTGCCAGGACAAGAACCTTACAATCAAGTTGATGCAATAGCGATGAGTCATGATATCTGCTACAGAGATATTGATCTTTCTAGTGGTGAAACAAAACACAGCTGCGGCAAAGTGATGTCAGACGAACTTCGCTAAATGAAACCAGAAAATATGGGAGAGCGTGTGGACTGAAGACTGGTACATGGATTTATTGGAGCAAAATATAAACTTAGACTCGGCGAATACTTATACGATGACCCAGCGACGTTGTCGCTAGCATCTGAACTACATAGACCTAAAAAAATGTTTCCGTGACGTAAAGTTGTAGCAAATGCCGTTGATGACATTTGGGCGACAGATTTAGTTGATATGTCAAAACTAGCTCAATTTAACGTTAGAGCTTATGGCGATCCGCAGAGATATCTTTTTAATGTTGTCGATGTTTTTAGTAAATATGCATTTAGTGTACCAGTTTCGGATAAAATGGGGACATCAATGACTGACGCGCGGATATAGCGATAAATTTAATAGTTGGGTACCAACTAAGTCGATTGCATGGACTGAATAATATTATTATAAATTTTCTCGTATCTTATCAGTACTGTTCTACATTTTACAGGTTTACATAAAGAAATTAAGCGCAATTTTCTCGCATCATCGACTTTCATTAAATTAAATATTTTAGCAAAAATAAAATCGTATTTTATATTTCTTGTTGTCCCGTGACTTTTAAGTTTAGAAAGGGTCTAATAAGCTGTCAAAATATTTGGTGCTCGACAACGCTAAAATTAAATTTTAATAATTTTTGGCAATGTGGTACTTAACATCATATCGCCCAGTTGTTGGTCTGCTTAAATATTTCTTGCTAACGACAACATCATCCTCGTCATCGTCATAGTTATATAAAATATTATTTTCAGTATGATCGATAAAATCAGCAAATGTGTCATCGGTGACATTAGTAGCTGGAACAAAATCATCCGAATATATCTGAGCCAATCTCTCGATTAAGTTCATTATAATAATAATCTTTTATCTAATTAATATATATTATGGAAATAAAATATCATTGTCGAGTTAATATTCTAAACAAAAAAGAATTAGCCGAAGCAGTAAGAAATTGCTTGCTGGGTTATAATTTTTATTTTGTTGACGTTATGATAGCATCAGGCGAATTTGACAATTTTTTTGTTAACTGCGGCGGATAAAATAACACTTGATACAAACAAAATAATGACAATACGATTAAATCGCGACTATGTAATGGAATTTGGTCATAATTGTCTTTCACGTAATGATATAAACAATATTATTAGTTACCGTATCTGAAACTAAATCTATCAAATGTTATGATAGACGTTGCTGATCTTGTTTTACCGTCAACTACAAATTTTATTACACGTGAATTAATTTTATAATATTTTGCCGCAGAAAAATTGATTTGAATCTCATTTCTGCTCCAGTTTCAAGATTAGTTGAAAATATTTGTTTGGTTGGATTTTTTAAATTATTACCATCAAAACCATCTCCAGGTCCACTATTTTCTTTTGACGTAACCAAATCTAAATTTTCAAAACGATTATCTGTTTTAATTTTGTTAATATGAACGATAACTAAACTATTAGGAATGCTGCCGTTAAAAACTTCAAAAACAAAACGATGATTATAATAACAAACAAAGTATGTTTTAGTTCCACGTACCGTTATGTGTAAATAACCAGTATTATGTGAATTTCCTAATACTTTTTTAGCTTTTATATTTCGAATAATTCCTTTATCATTTGCTTCGTATAAATCAAATACTTGGTGGGATGATATTCGTTTTGTAATCCTAAACTTTTGACATTATCATCTGCAACTGCAAATTCGCTCTATATACTCGTTGTCCTTCTGAAATATCTCCGCAAAACAAAGTATAAATAAAATCTTTTCTAAACATATCAATTCTTTTTGCATCATCGCCCTTTACTGAAATTATTATCCCAGGCGGAGTTGGTACGCCAATAGCTTTTTTTGGTATAGAACCTAATGCATTTTCAGCATGTAGGTTGTATTTCGAGTGTACATGGTACGTTTCTTGCTCTTCAGCTGTCAGTGGTAGATATCTTATGATTTCTGTCATTATATATATATATATATATATATATATATATATATATATATATATATATATATATATATATATATATATATATATATATATATATATATATATATAAAGAATACAAATCATATGGCGAATAACAACCCTCTCAAGCGTACTGGATCCACCAAGGGATCACGTTTGTCAGGGATTAATTAAAATAGATGCAATAAACTGACGACGAACAGTACGAAACTAGTAACTAACTAGCCTAAGCGCTCTCGACTCTTAATGAGTCTTTTTCAAAGGCAAATACAAAACATAGTTACGACAAACAAATAAACACAAAAACGTTGTGTTTGTAAACCTCTACATTTCTGTCTTCACATGTGCTAACACTATAAATACAACCAGCTTGTATAGACTAGTTGCGGAAACTGAAAACGTTGTGTAATTCCCTAAAAGTCTACAAGCCAAAGCTACATCTATTTTTACTTTGTGTACATATGTAACGCAGATTATAAACTGAAAAGCTACACATAAGGATAAACCTTCATAGATCTGATTGGATGACAAAAAATCTGTACAGAAGCCCGGTCGCAGAACACTTCTCCTCCCCTGGCCACACTTTCAGTGATATAATACTTATCGCTATTGCTAACAACCACAGCTGGAGTTCCGAAACCAGGAAGGATAAGGAATCATACTGGATACGCCGCCTTAGAACATTGAAACCAAGCGGTCTAAACCAAGAAGACTAGAAAATGAAAACTATGCACTAGTAGAACTTAACATTTTCTAAATCTTAATATCCTTCAATTTTTACTATAAGAATAACCGGTATAGAATCAAATATCCGGGATATAATCTGCGGAATTCCGATCGCGTAAACAAGTACTTTCCGCACAAGAACGAACTCAATTTTGATGACATCAACTTTCCAGTAGCAGAAAATCATATACCAAAGTTCGAAAAACAAATCGGTATCTCAGTAAATGTTTTCGGACTAGACGAACGAGAAAACGTTTACCCTAGATACATCTCAGAAAGTGCTTTGCAAAAGACCATAAATTTATTATTTTTTCAGGGACATTACTGTTGGATAACGGCTTATTTGGTGGACAGTACAGTAAAAACAGAAACAAGAAATACTTCTGTTACAGATGTTTGTACGGTTTTTCTATCGATGACAGACTGCAACTCCATCTCAAATACTGCGTTAATGTTTAAAAAATAACTATGCCTAGCGAAAAAGATAAAATATTTAAATTTATAGACTATAATCATAAGCTGAGTATTCCCTTTGTTATTTACGCCGATTTCGAGTGTCTACTCGTTCCGCAAGCTGGAGCAGAAAATAATCCGAACAAATCAAGGACAAGAAAGATACAACAGCATATTCCTTGCGGCGTAGCTTATAAGGTAGTTTGTTGCGCCAGCGATAGATTTTCGTCTCCGATAAGGTTATACAGAGGTAAAAATCCTGCCGTCGGGTTATTGAAAAATTTAATAGACGAAGTTAATACAATTTCTAACAGATTTTTTAGGACAGCTCCGATCAGAATAACGTCTAAACAACAACTCGACTTTGATGAGGCGGTTAATTGCCATATTTGTGAAAAAAATCGGGCAGACTCCAAGGTGCGAGATCACTGTTGTCATTTGATCGGTCAGTATCGCGGAGCTGCGTATAACAGTTGCAATTTGAAGTTTCATGATCCGGATTTTATTCCAGTCATTTTACATAACTTTCGCAGCTACGACAGTCATATCATTGTGGAAGCTTTTGGTGATAAAGACATTAAAGCTAAACTGAAACTAAATAACGTGATAAAATGTATTCCAAATAATTTTGAAAAGTATATGTCGGTGACCCTCGACAAATTACGCTTCATCGACAGCTTGCAATTTATGGCGGCATCATTAGACGAGCTCGTTAAAGTTTGCAGTATTTTCAATAATCTGCGCAGCTGCTTCGGAGAAAAGTGTGTCTATCTGACAAAAAAGGTATCTTTCCTTACGAGTATCTTGACGATTGGAGCAGATTTAGTGAAACTTCTCTACCTGACAAAGATAAATTTTACTCGCAACTCAAGAACGAGAACGTTAGCGACGACGAGTATAAATAAACGCAAGATATGTGGACTAAATTCGCCTGCAAACATTTGGCGACTATCACGATTTATATCTAAAAACTGATGTGTTATTGCTAGCAGATATTTCCGAGAATTTTCGTCAGGTTAGTCATGTAAATTACGGATTAGACCCCTGTTGGTATTATTCTGCTCCAGGATTGTCTTGGGACGCTTTACTTAAAACTAGCGAGATAGAATTAGAACTCTTAACAGATATTGATATGTTTAACTTTATTGAAAAAGGCATCAGAGGCCGAATTAGCGTTATAGCAACAAAATATACAGCAGCTAATAATAAATATTTACAAAGTTATGATAAAAATCTTCCGTCGAGTTACATTATTTATTTAGATAAAATAAACCTTTATGGATGGAGTATGCAGGAGCCAATGCCTTGCGGGGGTTTCATTGGATAACTCCAAACCAGTTTCTCAAAGAAACTGAAAAAAATCTTCCCAAAGATATTTTATATTTTGATGAAGTTGATCTAGACTACCCCAGCTCGTTACACGATCTACATAACGACTATCCATTTTGCGCAGAATCAATGGCGATTGATTACAATCTATTATCGCCTGAGCAACGAGCAATGACAACAGGAAAATGCTCTATCGTTAACAAGTTAATTCCAAATTTGTTAGATAAAAAAATTGTGTCATGCACTACAAAAACCTAAAGCAAGTGGTAGATGCTGGACTAATTCTGAGAAAAGTCCATCGTGTGCTAAGGTTTAATCAATCGCGGTGGATGTCGGGTTATATTAACCTAAATACGAAACGTCGTGCCGTATCTACAACCGAATTTGAGAAAAACTTTTTCAAGTTAATGAACAACTCACTGTTTGGAAAGACTATGGAAAACATCAGAAAATGAATGTCACTCGAAATTGTTAATGATATTAATCGCAGAAATAAGTTAGTTAGTGACGATGGTTTTGTTAGTATGAAAATATTTAATGAAAATCTTGCCGCAATACAATGACGAAAGACAAATTTAAAGTTAAATAAGCCAATCTATGTTGCTGCAGCTCTACTTGATATATCAAAGTGGTTGATGTACCATTTTCATTATAATTTTACGAAAAAGATGTGGCCAGATTCGGAGCTGCTATTTACTGATACGGATTCTCTGGTGTGAAAATGTCTATCAAGATATTTACGATAATAAAGATCTGTTCGATTTATCAGATTATCCAACTTCTAGTGGATTTCATAACAATTCTAACAAGAAAGTTATAGGAAAAATGAAAGACGAGTTTATGCTTGTACCGGTTAGAGAGTTTGTTGGACTTAGAAGCAAAATGTATGCTGTTGTATTAGACGACAATAAACTGACAAAGAAAGCTAAAGGCATCCCTAGAGGATATGTGAAAAAGATGATGCATTTTGAGGACTTTAAAGCTGCTCTTAACAACAGCGTCACCTTTATTAAAACCAATGTCATTCGGACAAACTATCATAAGCTTGAAACGAATACAATTATAAAACGTGGACTAAGTAATTTTGATGATAAAAAGTATTGAAAAGACGGAATTAATACTCTCGCTCTTGGACAGTATTTAAGTAATATTGTCTAAATATTAAAAATAATGTTTGAAAATTTGACATTAGCAGACGGAATTAGTAATAAAGTAATACATTTAATTATGTCTAACCAACAGTTGTCTTTTGAGTTTGATGATGAAGTGTCAGGCATTTGTTTTAGTAAATTTGACAGAATAAAACTTTCTCTTATTAGAACAGACGAGAGCAATTACTTCCCATATCTCGAAAGTTTAAGAGATGCTCTTTCATCAAAATATGAAAATATACATAATCCCATAAGTCAAGGTATGTACACTAAAGCTATAATAGATTTGGACATGTCAAATGTTTTTGCAAAGGTAGCAAGCATGTATTAAACAAATTAGCTATGAAAGAACTATTCGAAATTCGCCGCAAGGTATCTGGTAGAATTAAGTTTATGTTATACTTTCATGAAAACATTAGATACTTAATCGCAAATGTCGATATAATGTCAATAGGATCAGAACTCAAAATTATGTAACTAATCGTTTTAAAGAAGGGAGATCATATCGCTAGTATTTAGTTTAAAATCATTCGCGAGTTGTCGAACATATGTCTAGACTTTGAAATAAATCAGACAAAAGGTTGGTAATATATTAACGTATTTGTTGCTCATGTCTGATTTTAATTAGTTAATTGTTGTTTATTAGTTAAATATAAACATATAACAGCATTTTTAAAACCTGTGTAGTTTATTTATCTGTTTGAAAATAATCTAATGCCCTTACGTAACTAAACTCAAAGCCGTATTTAATTGAATAATTTGCGATATATATATATATATATATATATATATATATATAGATATATATATATATATATATATATATATATATATATATATATATATATATATATATATATATATATATCGTGCCATATATTTTAATCTGAGCAGTTTTGTTATTAATTAATTAGTGAAACAAAGTAAATCTATGATCTGCTATATTCACATCTGTATCATTTTGTTTGTAGCATATATTTTCATATTTTTAAGAACGCATATACATCTTTATACGACTATTGATTTTCTTCTTTGCAGACAGCAGGCTGTCGAACAAATATTGTAGGCCGATCTCGCTAAGCATATGTAATTCAGGTCATAGATGTTATTGGGAAAATGGTCATGTATATAACTTGAAGTCAAATGTGATACACAATTATATATTGCCAGAGGCTTCCTTTACATTGTAATGAGAAATTCGTTTAATGTATACAAAATAAAATCATTTATTTGTAGATCTTATTTATGTTTCCAAAATAGATATTTTTATCACTTAGTTTAGCCACGCCTTTGTTGGCGAAGAGTACTGTATTACATTTCTCTTCTATATTGCAATGCGGAATGAAAATATTCATTTTCTCTATAAAATAATTATGGTTTTTAAAAACAGAAAATATAATGCAGAATTACGTGCTTTCATAATCAGAAACTGTATAATGCTGCTTTTGTTAAGTCTATATTAACTAATTCAATATATTCATATAATGCATCGATAGCTCAGTAGGTTAGACGTAAAAGCTGCGGTAATTGCGATTGGAGTTCGAATCTTATGAAAGGCAAAAATGTGTCTATGGAAGGAGGCGATTTTATGCCCACGAAAAATTATCTAAATTATCTAAGTATCTAATTATCTAAAAATTATTTAGTGGGGGGACCAGCCGAACCCCTATATTTGTGAATAGAAATTAATTCACCCACCTACAACGTCAATACGTTGTGGTGATAGTTTTCTCCCCTACGAATTTGATATTTGGGTTGGGTGAATTAGTTTCTGTTCACAAGTAAAAAAGGCCTTCATTATATTATATCATATATCAAGATCATTATATGTTATGTGTTTGTGCCGTCTTGTGCCGTCCAAAAATAGACCAGTAGGAGGTAATTTAACCCTGTGACCTGCTAATGGGTATCCACACAGGGGTCATTTAAAACACAACTAAAAATAACCTAATTAGGTTCCAGGTCACAAAGACCATTAGGCCTTCTGAGTTTCTAGACTTTCGATATATTTTGCGAGGGCAACAAATGGTCGCAAAATAAGACCTACACCGCATGTAGCCCTCTGAGGTTACTAACATTTCGTCTTATAGTTAGAAACTTCGTCTTGGGGGTAATAGCTAAACAAAAATTCAGAACCTCATTAGGTGCATCTGATCAACTAAAGGTTCCCCACCTTGTCCCTAATTAACAAATCAATCACATGAACATCTGTAATTATTCATGTTCATCAATCAGTTTATGTAAAACTGTGCCGTCCCCTAATTAGTAAATAAATCAACCACATAACCAACTGTAAATATTCACGTTCATCAATCAGTTTATGTAAATGTGCCGTCCCTTAATTAACAAATCAACCACATGACCATCCGTAAATATATTCAAGCGCATCAATCAGTTTATGTAAATGTGCCGTCCCAATCAAAATCACACATTCAAAAAAATCATTGTATATAACCATCTTCATTTCAAAAAGTCTTCTATATGAGGACAAATATTTTTATTGTTTTTCTTATATCGCTTCCGACTGATCCATATTTCGGCGATATATGATAACCCACCTTTTTAATGCAATCGCTTATTATTTTAGGTTTTATACCAGTATACCCTGACGCTGCTTTGATCTAATTAAATCTTTTACAAAATCTATTTGTTAGATCGAATCCAACATGTCTGATTGAGTATGACATTATATATATATATATATATATATATATATATATATATATATATATATATATATATATATATATATATATATATATATATATATATATATATATATATATATATATAATATTGTATTTGTTTAATATGACATTTTGACTGAGCCAGAACCCTCCTCGTATTATAATATAAATTTCTATTTTCTGAAAAAGAGGGGTCTGTGAGATAAGTAATATATTTATTTTGAAGTGGGTGGGTCGTGTCAGAATATATTTACTTTGAAGTGGGCGGTGTCGAAATATATTTGTTTTAAATATCTTTGATAAAACATCATCAACTATTAATACTACTAACATTACTCTGAGATATGTGAATATGGCTATAACAATCGAGAGCAACACAATCATTGTGGATCAAAATACTCACTAGGTTTGACCTTTAAATCCTGTTTGGACGAAGGACAAAAACGAATGCATTTCCCTGCTTGTCAGCGCACTTTGGTCAGTCCAACCTGCTACCAACAATATCTGAAGACCCAAAGATCACAGCGGAAGAGTGCTTGCCATGTCCTGAGATTGTGCCCAACGAACCAATATTTTCAAGTTACACGTTTGTCGAAGAAAAAAAAAACAATGTCAGATTTGTCGCCAAATCGTGGACATGGAACACGAATACTACATTTAAAAATACCATTCCAAATATTAAGAGGAAGATGTCCATAAAAAGAAAGCCAACGAAGAAACCGGCGTTCACATCCCTGATTTCTACGTGGCTCACCGAGCGTGAGAGAAGTGCATTAAAGAACCTATCTGTAGTCATTGCCCTCACTGCAACAAGATTCCTGTAGGACGTGAAAAAATCTTTCAGAGACCAAACACGCCGGCCGATTTTGCCCAATGGGTATTAGACCCCATCGACGGGACGTGGAGCCAGGAGGACATTGAACATTACGGAGACTGTCATCCTTATGCCACAGTAATGGCTCACAATTTCTCGGGATACGATGAGCAATTTCTTCTCAGATACTATACCGAACGTCCTAAAGTATTTTTGAACGAAGCCAAAATTTTTTTCATGCACGTGGGCCAAATTTAGTTTAAAGATTCGATGAGTTTCTTGGCTATGCTTTTGAGCCGAATGCCTAAAACGTTTGGAATGACAGAAATGGCCAAAGGTTAATTTCCACACTGTTCAATACCGAAGCCAATCAGCATGACATACCCTCCCCCATTTGCATGAGGTTCACTACTACGATCCCGACAACATGCATACCGAACAACGGGAAGCTTTCTACGCTTGATACCAGTCTAACGCCTCAGACACTTTCAACTTTCAGGAAGAAATGTTAAATTATTGTCGTTCTGAAGTTTACATTTTACGGCGTTGTTGTGGGACATTTCGAGAACTGTTCATGGAGCACGGAGAGATCGATCCTTTAAAAAGAGAATGCACCATTGCCAAAACCTGTTCCTTCTCTCATTATATACACCATCAAGAATTTATTAAAACTATATGTCGCAATATACCCCACGTGACCGATCATACTACTTCATCTGATATTTCAAAACACTTTTATATGCAACGCAAATCATCCCATAGGAATTAACTTAAACTTTCCAAGCTAACACTGTTCAACGGGAAGAAAAAAAAAAGATTCTTGTAAACATAATTACTAATAATTATATTATTAGTGACTGTTAAATGGTACATAAACATTCATTTATATATCCTATGCAGTTTTACGTTCGACAAATCCAGTTATATGTAATCACTGCAATTTACAGAAATAATAAAAAATTACCACAACACTTGTCAAAACCATGTAGCAGGAGGCACAAAAATATGATCCATTTCACAGAACTTTGTTAAAATGCTTCTGTACTTTTTTACCAAACAAATCCAGTAAATTTTACTTTAAGAGAAATGAAAACACAAAAGTGCTAAGCATGTATATATTATCTTTCAAAATAATGAATAGAAGGCTTTGAGTGAGATGACCATAAATTCTGTGCCGTCTTAACAGCAATGTAGGCTCTGGGCAATGCAACCGGCCCTACTATTCATTAACAAAATGGGCAGCATGATTCCCCCTGAAGTGTGAGGCCCTGGGCAACTGCCCAGTTTTCCCATGCCTTAAGCCGGTACTGCATAAATTATGCAGTCCTAGATTACACAAACTTTGTTTAGTAAAGAAAGGTCGTTTAAAACTCAATCCGCCGAGTCATACTAAAGACTTTGATTTGTCATATATGTAAATATGTTTCATTTATCTTTAAAATGTACATCTGCATGCCGTATATATTGTGAGAGGTCAACGGAAAATAAATTTTGTAACAAGTTGTTGCCAGGAAGAATATAATTTAGATACAATTATCTGATCAACAGTATTGTAACACATTTTTATTTTCTAAACTTATACTTCAGATACAGTTCAGGAAAGTACTGGACAACTATGATAGAACGGTATTTAACATGGCAAGAACAACTAATACTTTGATCAGTATACAATGGAACAACAAAACCTAATACTTTCGTACATACACTGATACATAAAAAGGGGATTTTCCAAGTTCACCAAATATTGTCGCAGTATATGGGGAAGATATAACAAGTTATAGGTTTGTTCAAAATTGCAAATGTACATGCACAGTCTCTTTTAACACTGAAAGTCACCAAATTTTACATGCATAACGTGGCCAACACAGATCAATCAAATGCATCAATCAGTTGACAGATAAATACTGGTTTCAAGTCATATTTACGAGTATTGACAGCCAAGCTAATGAGTATGGATGTACTTAAAATGTTACATTTAAATAGTTCAAATTATTAACATAAAAATGCCGTTTACCATTCCATGTGACGGCCATTACTCACAGGCTCTGACAGTATAAGATTTGCAAGGTAAAGAAAAATGGATTTTATACAAAACATAGGCTTGCTTGTAAGCCAATAATAATAATAATAATAATAATAATAATAATAATAATAATAATAATAATAATAATAATAATAATAATAATAATAATAATAATATTAATAATAATAATAATAATAATAATAATAATAATAATAATAATAATAATAATAATAATAATAATAATAATAATAATAATAATAATAATAATAATAATTTTAATAAATAGTCATCTTCTTCTAACTATTAATAGTAATGTTCTCGGTCACATGACAACAAATGAATATGTCTCCCGAACAACATACTCTATTGTAATGAAATTGCAATGTTAAAGTGATTGACATAACGACTATCGCGACAAATCATGAATTAAAGATAAAAAATACATATACTATGCCTATCAAACAATTATAAATAATAATAATAATAAAATAATACTATTTTAGCTGCACTTACAGTTTGTCCACCAATGAAACGGCCCTGACAGAACAATTAAATCCTTTCTGTCTACACTGAAAACCACGAATGTGACACACCAAGAGCCGAAAAGCATATATTAACTATTGTGTTGATGACCGTCCAATACTGAAACCAGTGAAATACAGTGAGTAAGGCTGCACGCGTCAGTCACTTCCTTGGTGATCGCACTATAACCAAGACAAGCACGATGTGCAAATCTGATCCCGTGAGAAAATATGGCCAAACACAATATATCCTGTATATCAAGAAAACATAATATAAGCATTAACCAAATTGCGCATTAATTCGAAACAAATGTATGTTCCTTTGTTCATCTAGCCATTTTCATTGCGTAACCAGGCCAAAGTAATCTTTCGAAATTTTACCCCTGCTCCTATTGCACCCAAAGACTTCAGGTTATCCTTTATGAATATCAAAAATATGAAACTCTGCATTTTTAAGTACAATATAAGTACATATAAGTCGTCTTTAAAGTTGACGTCAGTCACAGCTTCTGAAACTTTATCCAGTTTGAAAGTATTCCATAATTCTCTATAAGACAGAAGCAAACAGACGTCTGCATATACCCTCTTCTATCAACATGTTTTATACACTGAGTGTAGCACATCTGCTATGACCAACCACTTGAAACATATATAAAAGTCTCTTAAAAGTCACCACAAGGTATCTGACAAAAGAGTACTCACCCAACAGCCATTAAGTCACCTGAATCACGTCCAGAATGAAGTGGCATCGGTGTACTGAAAAGTTAGCCATCTTAAATCAATGATTTTTCATGTTCATTAACGTTGAGGTAGAGGGATTATAAAGATTTATACAACAACACATGCCAGAGCAGCTCATGACAAGTTCGAAACCGAGCTTTACGTTTTATTGAGGAAAATATCTCTAATAAAATTTAGCAATAATAAAGGTCGATACCATGAATGCAAGACCCTTACCCCTAGCAACAAAGTGAAGAAATATTTTAATCAGAATTTGAAAGCAGTGAATATGACAAATAGAACTGGAGGAGTATGTTGTCGAGTTTGATATTTCTCACAACCAATTGGAAAGCTACAAAGAGAAATTATTTTCGGTTGAATTAAGGAATAAAAAGTTGCAAAGTCAAGAATAGTAGGATGCCAATCTGATACTAGTGATTAATATTATACAGTTTTAAAGTTCAAAGTGAAGGTATGATTATCGAAGCAGACATAGACCGTACTGGGCTGAGCAAAATCCGTGGTCAATGTCATTTGGACTTGCATAGTTTCATTGTGTTAGTCTTCTTTTCTATAAAAGAGAAACTTAGTTCTCAGTAACAAAAGTGCTTTGATTTAGCTGATTGTCCATTGAGAAACGATATAAAACATCATGGAAAATACTTTAATACAATTTACAACTCATTTGGTAGATAGAATCAGTAGAATATTAGAGGATAAATGAAATCTTCGTTATGCTGGCAATATGTTGAATATTGTTGAACAAGTAGTTAGAGAAAATTGTTAATCATGTAAAGTGAATCGCCCATCTCATGTTAGTCACAAATGTATCATACACTTTACTTTCAATATATACAGACAGACAGACACATGCATGCATACATAGATGCATACATACCTACAGACAGGCAGAAAGACATGCATACCGATATTCACATGAGAGAGAGAGATTTATCAACTTTATATCCATTATATTTAATATTTTATTTCCTAAATGTTAAAATAAAATTTGATTAACAGTAATGAAGACAAAAATTTATATAAAGTCAGTTGATATATTTGTTTAAACTATTATATTAGTATCTCACGAAGACAATGGATAACACGCAAACGGTTGAAATCCTTGAGAAGTATTATTTTAAGATCTCTAACCCATCTGAATTTCCATGACCTCAGAAACTCGACAAAATCTTGCATAAGAAGTATTATGACCAATTCAGTTTATACTTTTTTAAAGAAATGGTTAAATAATCAAGACTTTAATTATTTACAGAAACAAGTAAGACACAAATTCAGAATTTCCAATGTACTAGTATCCTCCATTGATAAACAGTTTGATGCAGATTTCAGTGAGACAACTATGTCGAACGAAAATGACGGAATTCAGCATTTGCATTTTGCGATTGATATTTTGTCTAGATATCTTTTGGGAATATCATTGAAAAATAAATCTGCAAAATCTATTCTCCATGTCATTAAAGAGATTTTCTCGGAATCGTAAACCCGTTAACTAAACTCAAGCAAAAATTCACAGCTTGCTAACAAATGGTTATAGATATTTATGAAATACAAGGGTGTGTCCTTTTATATGACGCAAAATCGAACAAAAACTAATTATCTCGAAAGATTTCAAGAATCAATCAAAGACAACTTAAATAAGCGAATTTTAATTCCGATGGAAAATACTTTTAGATTTTTATTATGTATGATAAAAAAAATTAAACATGAATGCAAATCGTGATTGGTAGGTACTTTCCAACTATTTTCACAGTTTGCAAGTATTGTAAGTATACATTAATGTTTTATCTTAAGGAAAATTAATAATATAACTATTTAAAATAATTTCTACATTTTACAATCTTTAAAGGAAAAAATACCAAACCTTTTATATTAAGTTATATTACTATAGTTAAGACCATTGTTTTTAAGAAAAATATAAAATGTCTATAAATGCTTTCATATAGGTTAAGATTCAGTGGGTGAGAATTGGACGTATTTATTAATGCTTCTTTGGAATTAATGACTCAGTGGGGTTGTAAAGGAGATCATAGTGGGAATGGGTCACTTGGCATTTTTCAGTTTTTTGTTATCTTCATTTTACAATTATTATTGGGCTGCTCTTTAGTAAGACGGTTTTCTTGCTTTTGTGAGGTTTTTTTTTCTTTTACTCCTTACAGTTATTAATTTTCTTTAAAAGAAACTGCAAGTTTTTGGGTGCGAATGTATTATTCGTTGCAGATTAAGAAAGGATGAACACCGGCTAGATCCTAAACTTTTCTCGCTCATGTTTGTGCTGCACATTGTAGTAGTAATTCTTGAGAGAAAAAAAGTTATATTTATAGCATGTGGCTGAGCATATTTTTGTGTAGGTGCTAATACAGACTGACTCTCATATATCCGATCTATTCGTTAACACTAAAAGATACAATTAAGAAACTACACGTTGCTGCATTCTAACTGTGAGGTGTTATTGTTCAGGACAGAACTTTTTTTTACTAAAGTAGTCATCGAAGGTCAGTTGTTATTTAAGGATATTTAAGTTTACTTGCCTTCATCGTCATTACGCCATTCTCATTTATGGATTCATTTGATCATTTCTTCAATGAGACAGTCAATACGCCGAAATACATTCCGCCTTTCTGAATTTTATTGATATATACAACGATAATTATTTTGGCAAATTCGAGCGACAGATTATGCTAAAAAAATAGTCAATATTATCAATAAATCTGAATTAATGTTGAAAACACTTATTTTTGGACTAAGTGAAAAATGATTGAGATTTTTCATGAAGTGACAGTTTGGTAAACAAGTGGGTTAATCACGCCAAGGAGATTCGTTTCGAGTTCTAATGGTCATGTAACATTGTAATATTTTAGCACTACTGACCATAGACAAGAAGAGATTTTCGGATGGTCTGTCGTCCGTACTCCGTAAACAAATTTGTTATCGCTGCTCCTTCTAAGACGAAGTGACAAATTGTGATGAAATTTTACAGACACATTTATCACATGGTCTAGTTAGTCCCAAATGACTGATATCAATCTTGTGTCGAATATGAAATTTTACAAACACGTTTATAACATGATCTAGTTAGTTTCAATTGATTATGATGTCAATTTGGTGTGAAATATGAAATTTTACAGATACATCTATCACATGGTATAGTTTGTAAAAAAAAAAAACACCTATGATATCAATCTGGTATCTAATATGACCGCAACAGCGATCATCTTGAAAATCCTTTTCTCCGTACTTCTCCTGAATGGATGATCATATCACCATTGGATTTTCACTGAAAGACCTCGAATGTTGTCTAGATGATTCTAGATGAATATGGTGCCGATCTGTCCTCCAATATAGCCACCACAAAAATAATCATGAAAATCTTATTACCGCTGCTTCTCATACAAGAATAATCTTATCAACATACTTGCACCGAGAGACTTCTTATGATGCCTAGTTGGTCTTAAATGGGAACGGTACGAATACGATATCCAATATCGTCTGAATTGTAGCCATATTAAACATCTTGTATATCTGCTCGTCTCAGACGGAAATGTATATCAACATAGGGTTTCATCAGAAGACTTCTTGTAATGTATTGCTGGTTTTAGATTTAAACGGCCCTGATCGAACGTTTTCAAAGCCACCATATTTTTCATCTTAAAAATGTTGTTATCGCTACTCTTTAAAATTGAAAGTCATTTTGACATGAAGTTTTCTTCAGAAGAATTCTTATGGTGTTGATCCTAGATAAAAATTATGAAAACTGACCTTCAATATGGCCACCATCATGAAAATGGTGCTATATATCTCTCTCTCTCTCTCTCTCTCTCTCTCTCTCTCTCTCTCTCTCTCTCTCTCTCTCTCTCTCTCTCTCTCTCTCTCTCTCTCTCTCTCTCTCTCTCTCTCTCTCTCTCTCTCTCTCTCTCTCTCTAAACAGATGGCTAGATTGTATTATGTTTAAAATATCAATGTTACCCAGCAAAAGCACAAACATAGGATATAGTCAGATGCTTGGTCCATTATGCCTTCATCTTGTGTATTGTCATGCTGTCATTTGTTGTGTCACTGGTGATGTTAAACGTGTGTAATATTTGGAAATATAATACAGATATATGGATCTAAATACAAGGTTCCCGCGTAGGTCTGAAATTTTGGAAACAGATTTTTATTTGAATATTGTTTATCCATACCTTGAAAAGGTCTGGAAAATTTAAAAATTACTAAAAAGACTGGAAAAATGATTTAATTTTCGTTGTTTCAGAAACCGGAAATATGACTGCGCTTGTCGGAGCTCTACGGTCGTTACTGTAGAATGCAACAGCTTAAGGCGAGTAGAGCTGATAAATTAGCTGGAGAAGGCCACACTATTTTGACGGTGTTTGCTGACTTGCTGAGGAATAATCTACCTTTTCCATTTCATGAATTATTTCAGTAATTTAGGTTTTGTGTTGAGTTAGTGAGTATTCATTTTAATTTCGGTAGATTTTTTTTTTATTTGACATTTTTGGACCGATCCTTTGCTAGCGAGAACAGTAACTCTTCCCGGCTAGTGGGTCCGTAAAACTGTAAATAATGTCAGTAATGCGGCATAAATTGAGTTCATAAATACACAAAAGCACATTTTGATAAAACGAACATTTATACCAAGAAATCAAATGATACACGAGTTTTTATTTATTATACTTCATGTATTAAAAACGTTGGGTACCCTTTTTGTGTAATGTATTTTCGATGTTAGACTCCAACTTGTATTTACAAATGACGCGTGATATCTAGAAACATTGGTAGGGCCATTTAATTTAAATTTTACTGTTTAGTATATATTTTGAAGAAAAGGAAACCAATTCATGTCATATATCGTGTATACCAGTCTGTTCAGAGAGTATACGTTATAAAGAACAAAAAGTCGATCTGTACATATAACTTTATTTAAAAAATAAAATCATAAATATTTCGTGAGTCAGTTCCTTCTCTCGCACTCGGATTTCACAATTTAATACTACTTATTGAACTGTACGATATAGCTCAAAATGGATCAGAATTGTTAAGAAAGTACACCCAAAATTAAGTGTTGCAACATAACGCAATTTACACCATATAAATGCAGATTTACTGTAATAATATACTAGTGGAAAACCTGTAAAGTATAAAAGAATGAACGAGAAATGTTTCAAGAATTTTGTCCGTGTGATATCTTTTGTAGAATTATGGAAGTATTCAGTATAAGCTATTTTACAGTTTGTACTCTTTGTCATAATTTTTAATAATATAAAAATTGACCCAACATTCTTATAATAATTTAATTCTGAAGTGGCAATTTCTGTTACTAAACTGTAACTTGAGATCAACATATTCTCGTACAAGAATATTGTAATGATTATGCAATGTTTTCATGGCAAGATAAAATTTCAACTTTTGAATGACTCACCATTGGGCATTTTAAGAATAAAATGATTGTGGGCGGTCACATAAACAAGACACAGAATGGTGTTAAAAATACAAAAAACAAAGAAAAAGTATTACAGCTGAATGTTTACAAAAATATTTATATATTGCCATATGTAAGAAATATGCAAATTTCAGCTTGTAATAACCAGGAGGTTAATATATTGCAAAAGGTGACCAAAGACCAATATTCAAATGGTTCATGGTGCATGTGTTTTGATGCATGGTGTGAATTTATTTGAAACAATGCCATACAGATGACTTCAATTTTGAATTCTCTACATGCAAATTATGCATAAAATATGAAATTTTAAGAGCAACATATAATTTCAACAAATGTATGACTAACGAATGCAGTATTTCACACAAACATGGGGGGACTTGATAAAAATGTACAAAAAGGTTTTCGAAGTATCTTGAACACAGGAGAAGTCTATTCGTATAGTTGAATGTTTACCCAACATTTATATATACTTATATGTATGAAATATGCCATAGTCAGCTTGAAATAATATGAGGTCAAGATTTTTCAAATAACCAAGAAAAATATTAAAAATGGTGGACGGTGTGTGTTTAGTGCTTCCTGATAATTTATTGCAAAAGATATGAAGACGAGTTCAGTTTTAGATTAAGCACATTCGAATTATGGAGAATACATTCTTTTTTCGTTTGTTTCTAAAATTCAGAAAATTATACCCTTTTGCTATCATTACCGATTGGGTTAATAAACATGTCACATGGTTAGGTCTTGAGATTTTTATTTTGTGGTCTGGAAAATGTCTTAAATCTTTTTCTATCTTTGTGGCAGGAACCCTTTTAATAACATAGTAGTCGCGTGATATATTTATATATTTAAAACAGATTATAATTAAACACTGAAATTGTTTACATATGTTATGATTGACTTTGGGAGGGATTTTTATAAAATGCATCCTTTATTGCTATAACGTAATTTTTCACTCTCCATAAAGTCAAACTGAGTTTTATTCTCAGTAATTATCATGTACTCGGTATAGTTTTACTGTAGTATGTGCCGTTTTATATTTTTGATATGACAGCGTGTTACTTATCACTTTATGTGATTTTGATTGGTCCACACAAGTCTATGAAAGTACTATGCAGTATTCTCATTATTGATTGGCTGCGATCATAGGAAAACTATTTTAACTCCTCCTCATACAAATTTTTGTTTTCAGTGAACACTTTGGCGGCCATTTTTCAACTCTACACACGAAAGGGAATTGAGGGCAAATGGTCTCATCTGTCTAAACATGGCCAATTTACTCCCTACAATGTTATATTGTCATAAATAACAACGTCGTCATGGGGTAAAACCTCTAGAGAAGAACAACAAGTAAAGCTAAAGGTATTGCTCATTTGAGAGCGGGGATTGGGTGGGAGTGGAGGGGGCGGTATATTTGTAACATAGAGTTCACACTACATATAAACGTCGTTTAAATGTTAAATTACAGAAGTAAATAAACTCACCTATGTTTACGGAAGAATGTAAACATAAGCAGGTCTCCCACCTGATCAAACGTAAGCAACTGCAACATATTTACACCGTAAATATGTGATGCGAATAGGACTCAAAATTTCTTTGCGTCTTCTAAGCAGTGTAAACTGTTCTGTTTATTCGGATGAACGTTTGTTCTTTGATTCATAGTTTAAAGAAAAGTATAATCTCCTTTTATTAGTTCAACGTATTTGGACTATTTTTACTCACAACAAATGAAAGGTGCAACGTCTGTCAGAATTAACGAATCGTTATTAATTCTTCTTACTATCTGAATAATTTCCACTGATATAAAAGTAAGCAATAAAAAATGACCTCAAAAAGAGTAATATCAACTTAATGAAACACGTTGAAAAATATCCATCTTTTAATCGCCAAGGCTCGCAAAATCTGAACTTCATTCAGTTCATTTTATAAATAAATATTAGATCATTACCCATTTGAGATTCTTTATATATTACAATGTTTCACATCGTAGAAAATTAATAAGGTTCTCAGCTGAATGACACGCTACGTAAACACCACTAAACGTATCAGCAGTTCTATTCACACAGGACGTGGCTAGTAAAAAAAAAAAAAACATCAAGAAACTGAACACGTGTTCACATTATGCATAGGCCACATATGCATACGTGAGAGAGGTCAAAGCCAGGCTGTGTGACGTTCATCCAACGAACTAATCAGCATTGAGAATTCAAAAAATGTAGCTAAATTTGTCGTTTGGTCAAAAAGTTAATAAACGCAACGAGCTAGACTAAGCGTTAAACAACTACCGACTGATCACCACTACAGTACCTCTCCTCTCCCAAGTGATTTAACAACACCCTCTGCAGATGGAGACCATAATGACATATCTCTCTCTCTCTCTCTCTCTCTCTCTCTCTCTCTCTCTCTCTCTCTCTCTCTCTCTCTCTCTCTCTCTCTCTCTCTCTCTCTCTCTCTCTCTCTCTCTCTGAGTGACCAGCAATAAACACAACCCAAAAGATAACAAGAAGAAAATAAAACAACAATAACTTTACATGAAAAGCGGCGAATTACATAAAAATATAGACTTCGTAATTATTCCAGTCGCTGTCAGACGCTTTCTTAAACACTAAGATATGACCGTGTGATGTCAGAAATGACGAAACTGATCACAGGTTCAAAGTCACATCGTGCCGTGACGTATACGTGTTCTTTTATGAATTTCTAATTGAAACTTTGCATACATGCCGTCCTAAAACTGATATACCGTAACATTCGAGACATTGTTAACGCTCTCGTATAGATTTGAATTCAGCTACGTGGATTCCCCCTTGCAGCATTATAACATTTATTTATAACAAGAGAACTTATCTATCGAAAAGAGAACTTATCTATCGAAAATAAGACTCACCAACGTATTCATCACGCTATTTGATACAAAGCATTGATTATTGTTTCTATCGCCATATGTAGAGAGAAAAAGAGATTCATATAATATGAACATCATTGAAGTTTCTTGTTTAACGTTCCATGCGTCACAGTCTAAAAATATTAACAATAAATATACCCTCTTCCAGCCTTCAGCTAATTATTGGAAGTGTTTTAATACAGCAACATCTCAACAACCATCCAGTCACGATCCTCGACCCACTAATTTGGTCGATTAAAGCACATGTTTTAAGAATGACACGTGAGGATCTTATGAAATTACCTTCAAGTAAATCTCATGCAAGTAAAAGTGTATCAATAAGCAATCATTAAGGTGTTTCACTAAATTAAAACTTTTTCCTACTGTATGATCTTTGACATGAAGTATTGTCTACCAACATAAACAACTATTAAATAGCAATTTACGCGATAAAAATGAAGTTGAAACTCTTTTTTTTTGTTTATTTTTAAAAGGAAAGTTTTGAAAGAAATGCGTAGATTGTTACATTTTTTGGTCAAAATCAGATCAGAAATAGAGTCTCTACAGTACGAAAACATCCTTCAATCATATGCAGGATTACTACATTAATATAGGGTAGATCTCACTTTCCTACTCGTGAAAGATCTTGATTATCTATCCATCCATATATATATATATATATATATATATATATATATATATATATATATATATATATATATATATATATATATATATATATATATATATAAACATATTTACCAAGTTTGATCTACAGAACAGAAATACAAACTCTAAAGTGATAAAAATATCTCAGTCAATCATATGCAAGATTACCTTCTTACTGTGTGTGGATCTCGTTCGATTTTAAACTCATGAAAAGTCATGATCGTATACATACATACATACATACATACATACATACATACATACATACATACATACATACATACATACATACATACATACATACATACATACATACATACATACATACATACATACATACATACATACATACATACATACATACATACATACATACATACATACATACATACATACATACATACATACATACATACATACATATTAAGAACCTATAATATGTATAGATAAACAACACATACATAGTAAGACTCTGTGCCCCCGTTTCACATCTTTCATCAACTCTGATGAAGGAAGTCAAAAGACATTATATATAGGTCACATTCATCTATTTTTCAATATCAAGACACATGTACGTATTAAGTTGCGTTATGGCGCTTACA